>OW121797.1:7297500-7800000 GCA_933228885.1 Leistus spinibarbis
CTTAGACAGCAAATTACAGGTTGAACATAGTCAAAGTGACTGCGTATTTATATATTCACGTACATAAGTAGGTTAAAAACATTACGAGAAGTGTTCGCTTGCGTATGATGAATGTGTGTTTTGTTTCCTGTAATGTTAATGATGGCAGTTTCGGTAGTTTGTAAGCTGGTGTGTTCGTGTGAAAATTTGCATCGTTAAAGAGGTTTAACATAGGCACAACTTCGTATAACCAACAGCCATACACAAGTCGAGAAACACTACCCAGATAACACCACACATTTCGAATTCAGAAATTCGCACATCGTAAATATCCATGTTATAGACGGCGACGTCGTCTGGCTTGTAACACGTTTGCAGAATAACAAATAGTACGCATGCGCGCACATATGCGATCCTATCTACGTAACACCACTCTAAAATCCCTGCATTTTGCCACCACATCGACAATAATATATATTTTTAATTTGCGGGAGATTTTACCCACCGTCCCTAGAACACTAATGGCTAATCTACAATCCTCCGGTCACATTCTGTTCGGATTCTTTTCGCATATAAACTGGAGAATCGAATATTTGACCGGTAGATTCACTTGTCCATGAATCTTCTCTGTTTTGAGATAGTTGCTGAAGTATTCGAATGACAAGATCGCATACATCCAAAAAGTACATTCTCACTGTTTTTACTTTCTTTTACGAAGTAATAAGTAAGTATAGGGAGCATGAAAACTCGAGATTTGTGACTATTTTCAGAATAACGTCTGTGTGTGAACGATTCAATAAAATAATGTTATTCAATAAAATAATGTTGAATCTCCAATTATATCATAACCTCCAAGCCAATTTATCCATATACTTGTTTGATCTACTCAAATATATATGGTTGTAAATATATTTTCTGTATAAAAATAGCAATTGATATAAAAGCTATTCTTTATTTCATGCATTTTCTAATGATTATAAGCTTATCTAACAGTGAACTTAAGACTGTAATACCGGCCTTGTAGATAGTTTTCAAATAATGGCAGATAAATATACGGAGAAACCAATATGATATAAGACAAGGGACGTGCTAGTGCTGATGTTTAGTCTCAGGTTTAGCGTTTATATTATATTTGGATGTTGTTTTCCCTGGATTTTGATGTAGTGTTATACACAATACAGCCCCTGGAACGATTGTAAACAGGATGAATTAGCGGGGCGGAAGTGTTGAGCAGTCGCTGGAGAAGGCGGGTGCAACGGGGCGGGATGAGTGTACTGTACGGCCTAGTTTTGATTATCAACCCAGAGTGTTTAATATTTCATGTTGCGCGCAAATACAACGCACCCGGTTCTCTCTTTGCTTGCTGTGTGTGGTATTTGCATAAACTCATTTGCATGACGGCTATTTTACAAAACGTTATTAGTTTCCAAATATATAATTTATCGTATGGTAAATGACTTTGTAGTATTATAAATTCTTTAGAATGATTTGAGCGCTATAAATTAAATGTATTTAGGCTTGTGGTTGTCTAATGTTATTGGTTACAATAGAATAGGTACGATAATTAATATTATTGTCATTATAAAATATTTCAATATCAACAACTAACTAAACCAATTTGTTTTAATCTGTTATTTTAACAAGCAATGCAGTAATTGTTATGGTAATTATGAATAAGATTAAAAAAATACAAGCATAGTTACAGGCACCTATACCTTTAAGTCGCCGAATAAATACAAATTGCGCAGAGCGAATAACACGGCCAGTTGTAAGATACGGATCCCCACCCAACTCTGCTCATGCGTATAGTATACGTATATTCTAAATTTAAAAATAATTATTTTTATTTTTTATTGCTCTTGGGTTCATAATCTGAAAAAAATGTTGTAGATATAAAAAGTCTGACAATTATCCGTAGATTTTTTAATATATTAAATGATATAAAATTACTACGGCGAGCTTAAAATTTCATTGATGCGTATTCCAAGAAAAAAATAAAAGTACCTTTTTTGTACGTTTTCTTATCGTCCAGTCAGAATAATAGAAAGAAAAAAAAAAGCCTGTGTTTATATTTTAATTTAGTCTGTAATATATAATTAAGTTAAAACAATTCCGTGCTAACTGGTATTATATTATTTAACTTTCGTTACATAATTAACCAAGGTGAAAGTGCAAAATACGACTGACTTGCTATTTCAATGTTATATTTGGTATTTAACAAAAATGAATGTTAATAAAGTAATTAAAAAGCTTGATTTCTGTTATTAAACCAATGTAAATGTTTTCTTTGAAATAAAACAACCTATATATATATATATTATATATAGGTTGTTTTATTAAATTAGAATGAAAATCCAATAATATTTGTTGATACTGTAATGTTGTATAAAATAAATATAATTAAAAGAAATTGCAAGAGTAAACAATTATTTGTGCTAAAAATACTTTTGCAAAACAAGATATGTCTGGGTCATATAAAGTCCAAAGTTTTAAGTTTTTAAATTATACCTTCAACAGTATTAGCTCTAGAGCGTTCACTGTTCGAAAATAGTAAAATTCGACGTATGTGTATTTCCCTTAAAGTCTCAAGTTAGAAAATTTGTATAATTGCAATATTTTCTTAAATACATGCGTATAAGATAGTACAATTTATTCTTTGACGTCAGTCGATAATATTAAGTAACAGGATGCGTCAAACCCTCGTCCAATATATTGCCTATAATAGAGGTGAATATTTACAGGATCCCACCTTTATTACGCTAGCATGCGCACCGAATGCAGACGAAGGATGAATGACCAATGTTTTATGAAACGATATCGGTGAACCGGAAAATATCGCCTTAACCGCCACCCTTGTTCAGCGCATGGAAATTTTTAATTAAATCCGACTAAATTTTTTATTCTTTCACTCCAAATAAAAAAGCGACGTTACATTCGAAAATATACCTTGTGATTCCAATGAAAATAAATGTTTAAATACAAAACCTACGTACCTTTGGAATTTGATATTAAAAAAATTTTTCCACTTTCAGAAATAGGTCACAAGTTTTGATATAAAATTTAATTTGGTAACTTTATTGTTTAATTTTTTTTATGTCATCAAAGAAAATTGGAATGCCTCTGTATCTACTGAGATATGCTGGGTGTAAATAGTTTTAACGTACGAACCCAGTAAAAAAATCATATTTTGAATCATACATTTCAAGAAATCTACCGTCTTGTTATTACAAATTTTGAAAAGGAATTCTAAAAGTGGCTTGTTAAATAATGTATATGGTCAATATTGCAAAAACTACTGTGTATGAACAATTTGAATACTCGATTTGTCATCATTTTAAAACGACGTTTCGAATTTTAAACGAACTAACATCGCGAATGATATTATCAACACTCTTAAAAATAGCCGTTTTCTGCTTGACATTATATAGTAATTTATAATTTTCTATCAATTTTGCTAAAAATTCAATATCTACGTAAAATAAAAAATGTAGGTACACGAAAAAATAAATTAGATTTCATAAATTTACCTTCGATAGTTTTTCCTCTAGAGCGTTCTCAAACACAAACACAATTAGGCGTTATTCTGAAATTGGACAGAATTCAGAGATGGTCAAAACGTGTATTCACATTCCAAACTTGTGTTTGAAAATTTTGCATGATTACAATAATTTCACATTTACGTTAAAATATCGTGTATAATATTATGAAAAAAAGAAAGGAAAAAATGGGTATATTTCTGGAACTCTCTGTGGACAATTAATTTCTTAAATGCTGTAAAACAATGAAACAAGCATAGGTGCAAGCACCAATAGCCATATTGCTAAACTTATAATAAATTTAAAAAAAGTAAACAGTATTATTGCCTCTGATTATTTTAAATGAATTAACAACCACTGATTATTGATGAGATAAACCAAGTACATGGACGGAACAGGTAACGCTATCAAACCACCTATTTTAGACTGAATATATTCTATTTCCTTTTCTCTTACATTATAGTAAGTAAAATTGGCTACACGGAAAATATATTTACCATAAAAAGAGGCGGTTTTCCAAGGTCTATTGTATTAAATTATATCTGTGGTAGAATGAATTAGATTTGCGAGTGGGTTTTAAATTTGTATGCACGCGTAAGCCTCCTCCAGTCTGTCACTAATACAATTGAGACCTTTTAGAAGCAATATGCACATAAAGACGGAGACAGAAGAACCAATTTCAAAACAATTCAGCGCACTTGAAAATTTAATTTGCAAAATATTAAAAAAAGAAACGTTGTGCGACTATTTGCTTCTCAATGTGAGAAAATATATGTATGAAGTTGGCAAAGGTACAAGGCAGATGGAAGAAAAGTTGCTACCATCGAGATAAGAATAGAAAGAGTTAGTATGACCAGATTATAACTTGAAAGGGGCATATAACGCTATAGGGACGGTCATATTTTATGGTGCGATTCTTGAAGGAAAAATTCGTTTATTTGGTACTGTAACACGTGTTACACGTGATACTAATATATTATTATAGGGCACAGCAAAATAGTTGAAATCAGAGATTTATTTGCTAAGAAAATAAATATCCAAAACAGGTAACAAGGTTGAAGAGAACATATCAAAAATATGCCTATTTTAGCGAGAAACAACTTATATATATTTTTACCTCGTCGTAAGAAGTATAGAAGAGCTTCTTAAGACCAAATTTGTGCCCTCTATTCCTCTGAAGGTACCAGAGCGATTTAAACTAAATTTGCTACCCATATTCTTTGGTATCTCATTTGAATCCATTTCCAGTTTAAATTCAATCGCCCGTATACTTCTGGAGTTATAGAAACGCAAAGCCGCGGGGTAGTGATATTGATACTCGAACCAGTAAATTGATATAAGGTAAGCAAATGAACGAACTCTTTCATGGCAAGGTTCATATGATGCGCATGCGTATTGGTAACGACACGGAATGCCTTCCTCTTCTCCTTCTATTATTATCTCGACGCTTTCTGCAGGATAGCAGCTGAGAGTGAGTGTACGGCAGAGTAGATTCGCGAGTTGGCTTGATATTTTTATGTGCGAATGAAAGCCAGTCGGTGGAAAGGGAAAGTCAGTCGGGGTTCAAATCCATGTTAGCGCGGTTATTGCCTCGTGGGGGTCGAACTCTTACAGGAAAAGGAGATTTGTATAGATACGTTTAGAGTTTCCTGTCTGTCTTTCACATCAAGTGTGCTTTTTCAACCAACTGAATTATTTATTTCGGTTTTATTCGCGTAAAAAATGCTCTTCACGCTATAGCTCTTTCGTTGGGGTCGTACCATGCAACCGATAACCACTACTTCGGTTGGTCTGCGCCTACATAGAACCTGTTTCCTTTGTTTTTCATTTATTATTATTTGTTTTGATAATATTTAACAAATTATTCTATTAATTTACTGTCTTTTTTTATAATTTTGCTTATATAATTGCTGAAATATGCATGCGATAATAAGATCTCTGAATATTCTGATTATCGCATCATAATACAATTTACATTAAAATTATAATTTGTGACAATTGTGTGTATGTAATATAACACCTAAAACTGATCATTCTAACTTGTCACGCAATGACAAGTCAGGACAAACGTCAAAGAAGTTTAGAAATTACAATTATTAAATACAGTTTGTTTTATGACAGACAATGCTAGCGTTCATAGCAACAAAATTTATAATTAATTACATTGATTTTTCGTTTTGCTTGTTATAATATAAACTGGATTATTACTTGTAATTTCTAATTACTAAGTGGTTCGATGTGAATACAATTTTACACTTTAAGATCAATTAAGAACAAAAGAACAGAAATAACCAATCGATTTTAAACAAACAAAGATAACACAAATGGAAAATCTAAAATATCGAATTCATGTCCAAGCTCAATGCAAAGCCCAGTCGGGGTTATAATGCTGGTCGATTCGAGACCATATGCCACGTATTCTCTTCTATCCCACAACTTACCAGAGTTTAATGGCAGAGTTTTATTTATATTATAGTTTCTTGTATTGGTTCGTTATATTCTGTGATGACTACATTTATGACATAGGATTGAACTTCAAATTTATGGTGTATCACCATTCTTTCTTTTACGAGTATATATTACTTATATGAAAAGAAAACTTAATTCATTTATACAGCAAGAAAGATGACTATTTAGGCAATACAATTAATTCCATATCTCTATAATATCTTAAAGCTATTTGGGAGTTACAGGATTCATTTCTTTATACACTAAGTGAGCAGTATTCATAGAAATTATATATTTAATATAATGGTAAAGAAAAAATGAAAATTTGATAAGTCACGTATATTAATATCCTCGGGGCATTCCCTAAGAAAGCGAATTCCTAAACCTTATATTAAATTCAGTTTGAAAATTCCATCCCAATAATTTTGCGCGATCTAATCGAATTCTTGATGACTAATAATTCGAAGTGTTAATAAAGTATTTGCGGATAGCTGACAGAAAAGTTGTTAGTTTTATGGGCTTGAGGTGAATACGACTCGATGTTTGGGCCCCGATCCAACTTGAACACTACGGTCGTCTAGAAAGTGATACGAATTCAAACAACTTAAAGAGAAATTATGTGCGTTAAGGGGCGAGACGAAAGGCCGCCGCTACATTGGAGCGAATATCCAATAACCTTATATCATGTCACCCGGATCCACACCATCCAAATCCAGGGTGGCAGGGTGCAGAAGAGGGTGGTCACAGAAGGGGGTAGACGATCGCGTTAGATGTGCGAGGGTTGAAACGGAATTCTTAGGGTCGTTTCTTCACTTTTTACGGAAGTGAGAAAGCTTAGTACAGAACAATCTAAACATATCGACAGCTTGCTCCGGGAAGCCAATTTCGACAAAAATGTTATACCTATATTATGTAATTTTCTTAAAGTTATTTTCTTAGTATATATTTATTTATTTCGTTTGTAATATTATTAGTAATTTATTTATTTTAGTATATATTTATATATTTAGTATGTATTTTGCATTTTTGTAAATATTTAACTTTATCTAAACGCCTTATCTAATAATTGTTACAATTATCTTGTAATTGGGATGTTAGTATCCTGTTAAATTGATTAATACTACATGGCTGACACGTAGTTTGAGGTGGGTTGACAAATGAGGTAAGAAATATCGTCAGATATTTTTTTTTGTGTGTGCAAAGGAACTATAGTATTCAAGTGCACCAAAAATGTTTGCTTTGCGATTAATTTTACATGTCATTCCTGTGAATACACCTTTATACTTTCTGTGTGATCATTTATAAATAAGCTGAAGTGGCCTGTACTCGAGTTTCTTATACTTTCAAAACCTATGTATTTATAATATTGCTATACTTTTGAATATATGTTTAAAATATTTGATCAGAATGAACTCAAATGCAACAAAAAGTATTAAAAATAATTTTGAAAAATCGCACGTGGTTCTAATTTTAAACATAATATACATATAGAATACGTTTTAGCTGCTGTGCATCTACTGCCTTCAGGTATCTACTAACTATTTACAATTTAGTTCGAGCTTTATATCTTGTTTGAACGTGTAGTCATGTATTAAGTTCAGGTTCAGTGGTCCGGGACGCGCAATTAGCCGTGTCGTTCGCATTCTTTTTGAAACATATATACCGACGATGTAAGGGTTACCATAAAGGAGCTATATCTGTGCTCATTTCTATTTGATCCTTTACGAATTACCTTTGCTTCGAGGATAATAAAATTAAGTTGATATGCGCATGTGAAGCAAACTGGGATCTAATATTAGACATATTGTTCACCGGTTGCAATAACTGCACAGATCAAACAATCTGTGGTGCCCTAACGCTGGACATACCTGTCAGGCAAAGAATATGTCTTGATATTTTATGGTGTATTTATATGATTTTCTTATAACACGGAAGGTCGCATATTCCAACAAAACTCTCAAAATATTATTGTAAATGTTGAGAGTTTTAATTTCTTGGGCGAAGACTAAATAGAAGTGTTTGTGTGCGCGTGCTATAGAACTAAGCCCGTTGAAGGAAAACTTATGCATTCTTAAACTTAAGACTTGTATATACCACGGAAGAAATCCTTCTATTTTTGAAAACAATATTATACCGGAAGTAATAGTATACTCATGTTGCTTTTTGCATATCTCGGAAATCCCACGAAATATGCATAATACAAAGAATCCTATAAAAGTTAGATATTAAAATATCAAGCAACATTCGATTGAAAAGCTTTTTGAAAAATGTACCATTTACTGAAAAATCAAATTGAATATGGTTACAGTCAACCCTCCTATAATCGTACCGCGTTATATGGAACCGCGCTATAAGAAACTCGGAACGAGTGCTCACTACAAAAAGGGAGTTTTTCATTAATTTCAACCGCATAATATGATACATTGAAAATGAAATGCATTTTGGGTGTTGGAATGTTGTCTTTTACGAAAGAACGCATTATAAGAGTTCCGTGTTACAGGAGGGCTGACGCAATTTTTGCTTTGCGTTATATGGAAACCGTGTTATAAAAACACCGCGTTATAGGAGGGTTGACTGTATAATATATTTACGTTTCCCTAGTTATAATACATTTTCCGTTGATAAATCGTAGGATTAATTTAAAATAAATTATTGAAATTATAGTACAAGAACGTCGCCTTTCCAGCTATCTTTAGTTTATAGTTTCGTACTTATATCTTCAGCAGTTGCTGTAGAGCGTTCACAGAGATACAATAACAGACGTAGAAACCATCTTGAAAATAGTCAATATGAATTCAGGCATGGTCAAAACGTGGGTTACTGTTAAAATCCCGGAATTTTGCAGGATTACATTGCCCCCTTTTAGATTTTGTCCAAGAAAGTAATGATGGTCATGTTCATGTAACAGTGTTTTCAGCTGAGGTGTTCCATGTTCATCTTGTCATTCGTATGGGGTATATAGTAGTTAGCAGTGTCACGTGGTATAGTAAGCGCGCGAGAACGCAGCTCCCAGCATGTTCTGAGCGCGGCATCGATCTGGCGCTCTGACCTGCAAACGCTTTATGGTGGAGCTGCGTTCGCCACCCTTCTCTCCATTTCTTCTTCATTCCATGTGCTGTTGTGCATTCCCTTTTCTTAAAACAGTGGCGTCCATTCGTTGCCCCCTGCTGTCCTTCACAATTATTGTGTTTTGTTCCGTGGTTGAAACTTACGGAAACTCTGACTGTATGTCGTTTCCATTCGCATTGTGCATCGTTTGAACTAGCTATTGAAACTTTGGCCAAACATTTCAATTAAACTGTTTCAACTTGTGCATTTTTTACTGTTATCTAAATAGCTACATTCGACATACAAATATTAGAGTGGAGATGTATGGTTTATCATAACATTTCTATTGTTACGATATTTATTTAGCAATGTTATTTCAAGGGCACAAACAACAAAATGTTGAACTTAAACCATGACTGATATTCCGGGCCTTAGATGAATATTTGTAATACTATATTTAATTGGTCCTTAGCAACAAACGATGATATCTAGATACCTGCAGAGGAGATGTTACATTACGACGAACGAGCAAGCGAAATACATCCAAGTATATATGCAAGGAGACATGAATGGATTTGTATGCAAAATTATTTGATTATGAGAATGTGACAGATAACTGAACGAATACTCTTACACATGGACGTAGTGGAACTATCATCAGTCAATTATGCATTTCTCGATTCTATATGCATTTTGTTGGAACGCAGGACTCCATGTGGAATCGATTTTTATAAGTCTAGCCATAAAACTAGCAGTACTGTAATAAATAAATTTAATTAGCACAGAAAAAGGATTGATCAGAAGAGCGAGTACATCTCAAGTAATATTCAGCAAAATAGATTCATAAAAGGAAATTATATTCATATATACACTTTATCTATGGAAGGACTGAAAAAAATAAACCATATTTACGTTGACTTAATTATTCTAGATATTAAAAATGAATGCCTACTTTAACATTCATAAAGGCAAATATTTTTCACATGTATTAGTAAAATCAAGTTCAAAAATAAAATTTAGAGACCCTGCTCCAGCGGCTGTAAATATTACATTTATTTTCTGTTAAATTCGAATAAAAATTAAGCTGTTTGGAATTTCAGAACAAATTTAGACGTCTGCTTGAGGTTTTTTTACAATAATACAAGAACAAATTCGTGTCACAAACATATATGAAATAAGTATAAAAATATTGTTATGATAACTATTACTTAATATAAGTACTACTAAATATAAAGGTGTATTCACAGCGATGAAATTAGTTATTAAGATTAGAATTTGCAATTAATAAATCCGGTTGGATTTATGTCAAACAATACTAGCGTTCACAGCAAGAAAATTTATAATTAATTTTCGTTAACTGGATTATTACTTGCAATTACTAACTGTAAAACTAAGTATAAAACTGCAAATCTAACAATAATAAAAATGAATTAAAAGATAGGTTTAAATTGTATAAATATAAAACAAGCACACGTAGTACTTTTGCTGAATTTCAAATTTTTATTATATTGAATAAAAAATATGTAATCCTGCTTAGTGAGTCATACTTAGAGGAAATGTGAATTTTCCCGGGAAAATATATAATCGCCGTCTATAAGTTTGTAACGTATTCTTTTCGTTTGGTTGTGGTCGTGCGTACTCAATCCGTGACTGTGTTCGCTCACGTACACCGCCGAGACATGAAAGAAAAAGAAGAGGAAGCCCTCAACGGGCCCCCGGCACGAAATTGAACATCATTCGCTACGTGCGAATCTTCCAGTCTTAAAAAAGAAAAAATGCGGGAAGTAAAATGTAAAATCGACGCGTTCCCAGTTCGATATTCACCGTTTTGTGGTGCTTTATGATTATCAGTTTTCCCAATGTAGCGTATTTCCCTTGGCGTGAGTCAAACTGAAACTTCTCATTTATTTATTATAAAAATGATATGAATGTCTGCATCGATATTAACAATATTCAGTCTTGGTAGCCAATATTTCCGTGACCAGTTTACCTAAACTAATCCTGTCTTTTATTTATAACTCGGACAGACGTACAGTACAAAAAATAGTTAACATTCTCGTAATTCAAAAATTCTTTCGCAGAAATTGGTTTTGTCATTCGGATTCTGAAAATGTATATAACTTTTACTCTTTTTCTGACCTTTGGGTTCACAATCCTAAAAGAATAGTTTGTGGCCAACACAGAAGAAAGTATGTTAATATATATAAGTATATATATATATATATATATATATATATATATATATATATATATATATATATATATATACAAAAATATTATTATTATATATATATATATATATATATATATATATATATATATATATATATATATATATATATATATATATATATATATATAGTGAGAATTTGCCTAATTAGCCGTGTAACAAATACATTAATGCTTTTTGGTGGTAAATCAGATAGAGTTTATATAATTAATTAATTGAATACATATATAATGCATTTGGGTCGAATTATGCTCAATTAATAAAAATTTAATGCAAATCTCTATAAATGATGTAGGAAGCAATATACCTACGTGGTTGTTTTGAGCTGCACAATTCAATTTCAATACATGAATACATTGAAGGAAAAGGCTCTGAATTTAAATTAATGATAATTTCTGCAATACTTTTATTGGCGAACTAGCACGCAGTTTTATACAGAAGTATTGATTTTTCTGCGCAGCCAGCTAAACCGTCTGTAAGCGCAAGCTTTACATGAATGTAATAAATTCTCAATCAGGACGCCACTGTTTTTATATTGTACGTACAAGCCGCTCGTTCCGCCGACTCACTGTCCTTTGCAAGGATTCGCTTGTAAATGTCTACTCACACGCATCACGCTGTTGCGAGCATGAGTGGAACTAAAACGATGGAGGCTAATCGACCTTAAAATTTAATTCGATCGCATTAGTATATATTCGTCTGTATTAAGATCACTGCTATCTTTTGCTTCGAATTACATGTTCAAGGGGAAATGTAAATAAATCATTTATTCTATTTTGAATAAATATTAATTCATATACATACTGTACATTTTAATTGGTCACCATTGGCAACCCGGAAAATACAAGAACATTATGTATAATGAACGTAAACAATAGAAGAATTCTAAATAAATATAATTATAATAATGACAATTAATATAACATATATAAACAAATAGTTACTCGACAGGGCGCCTGCACTGGAAGGTTTTGCATCTTTTCGCTATCCATTGTGTGAAGATTCTACGGTGTAGTGAACCTAGTTACTAAATCAGAATAAATAAAGTAAAACAGTGAATTATTTATTTTGTTTTTACAACATTACATATAAATACAAATCAAATCAGTAAATAGCTGATTCAGTGGTACTGATGGTACATGTCAGCTGAGACGAATTCATTAGTTTTAATGTTTACCGAGGACGGCGTTCTCAATTGTATGTTCTTGTATAATATTGGAATTCTCAACCAGTCGATATTGGTATTTATTATATAGTGTTAACAGCTTTCTAGTTCCCATCAGAATCATGGGGCCAAAACATCGATTACCGAGATTGTATACGGCGATAGAGTAGTCATATATTTAGGTACAACTACCTATACACCGAAAACTGACACTTGGTAAATATCGATAATAACAAATGTGTTTTGGTCTAATTCGTATGTGTGCGTATATAACCACATAACATCACAAGTTCATGGAATTGGTTGCGCGAAGCATTTGTTCTGATTCCACAAATAATTCAAAGTACTGGTTTTGTATTTCAATATACATATAGTTTTTTGTTAAAAATAAACTATTTTGTTTAATGTGAAAAGTTATTTTAATATTTTTTGTTCTACCAAAAATAAAGTATAAAAACAAGCGTAGGTGCAGGCACTGAAGCTTTTAGCTGGCCGTACAGGAAATTTATAAATAATAAAAATATTATGGAGAGGCTATCACTCGCCTATCTTATACTTAGTTTTCTCTATATAAGTAATATGGTTTTATTATGATGAGAGACTATATCTATAAGGAAACGTAAACGTATTTTTTTATTTTTAATGGTGATTTATCAAGAAAGAACTTATTATAATTTCCATGGACATACAAAACATCATATTTTTAGCTCGCCGTACGTAGTACCGAAGAGGCTAAAGCATTCGGTCGTGTGTCTGTAGCATTCTCGGATCAAAAAATTTCATTAAGAAAAAGTGTTCGTCTCGTCGCCCTGATTCCGAAAATGTATATAACTTATATACTTGGATGTTAGTCGTCGCTCGCTCGCTCGCTCGCTCGCTCGCTCGCTCGGTCGCTCGTAAGACCAAATTTGTGCCCTCTACTCCTCTGAAGGTACCGGAGCGATTCACTCCAAATTTGGTACACATATTATTTGGCATCCCATTTGAATCCGTTCGCAGTTTAAATCCAATCGCCCGTATACTTCCCGAGTTATAGGGCCCCAAAATTTGGACCCCCCCTTAATACTGCCCTTATAAAAATAATTGAAACACTTAAAAATTCTACTAAAAATTCTAAGATATTTTTTGTTTACAAGATTTTTTCATTTTGTTAACCCAAAGCCCGAAAAAAATTATTAAATATTATAATTTTCAATTTCAAAATTTGAAAATTTTTTTTTTTTTTTAATATAATCTTAAATTAAATGTAAGACTTTTTATATCTATAACATTTTTTCAATTAGTTAACCAAAAGGCCAAAATTATTAAAAACTGCTCGCATCGCATATATTACTTATAAGGCGAGCTGGACGCATAGGTGCGTTGTACCTAAGCTTGTTATATGCAATATGGTATTGGCTGTACAGACAGAAATACAAAGACGTCATTGAAAAATAGTAGTACTTCAAGGCCCCTCAAAACTGATATTTCCATTAAAAATTTAAGGTTGAATTTTTTATGATAAAAAATCTTCTTTTATATATAACGATTAATAAAGTAAAAATTCTATTCTATTTATTTTATATCCGTAATATCTGCGGGCTACATGTTCGCCGACGAGGTAATAATAATTAGAAAATAAATAAATTAACACTGATTATACTATTCATATAGGAATGTATGTATGAAAGAAAGTATTGTAATCGTAAAAGTTCATACACGTTTTGAACATTGGAATTGGGTATAGGTATAACGGATATGGTGGATATAGTTTAGTATAATAAATACCCCGGATAGGATAGGGACACTAGCGACCAAAGACGATGAAGGGCGCCACTGTTGTTTCTGATTTATGTTCCGACATCCTTCGTTAGCGATGTAAAATAATATTAAGTTCGTTAATGACTCTAATATCATTAAATTTATTTGTAATGAGATAAAACCGTCTACAACCAGTTCGCCAGGAAGTTCATTCATAACCAGATAATGGAACCTACTAATGTAAGGATCATTTACCTCAGCATTATACATATTTCTACAAATTTTATATTTATTTTTAAATCATAATATTTATGAAAAGATATCCAACATTACGTTATTTTAATTGCAATGAAAATTGTATGTAACAAGTATAGGTACAGGCACCAACACTTTTAGTATTATATACACAATTTGGTAATAAAATCTTAATTTTACCCAGGCAAAATTAGTATTAATTTCGACAATTATAATTTTTTATTTTGAATTCACTCTATAAAAGTATTTTCAAACTGTTTCTAAGAGTACTTATAAAGGAGGACACATTTTGCTGCACTATAATTCCGGAAGAATAAAAGCAATTGAATTTGCACTGTGAACGAATTAAAATGGGATCTTACAAAATATGTGTACCAAAGGTTCAAATCACACACACATATATATAAATATATATATATATATATATATATATATATATATATATATATATATATATATATATATATATATATGTGTGTGTGTTTGTGTGTGTATTTGTGTGTGTATGTTTGTACACAAATGGTTAGGGTGGTACAAGTGACAGTAAATCTTAAATGTAATATTAAACATTTTCATTGTTCCACAATTAGCGATGTTTTGAATCCACGTGTAACAACTTATTATATTATAAAATTTAATATACAACCCACTGCCATCGTGCAATATAACCCATATACACGCTACAGAAACGCACAGTTGTGACGCATAGGTGTGTGTGTGTCTACGCCCTGATGTTTATTTTGTTCTGTTTAACGTACATACGTCACACAGAATTTACTTACCCGTAAAATACGTTCACTTTGTTTATTGTATTCCCGTGTTCAGTGTTCAGTCGCACAGCAAGTTCTTGCGCGAGCACACAATCGCTAAATATTTCATGAATACAATACCCGCTGCACTTGATGTTTTCGGTTTCGGGCGACGGGGGTTGTTCATAAATGTATGTATAAGACGTGAAGTTGTATGTAGGTACTTCTGTTGTCTCGCGTGCTTTCTTCGATTTTCATATCGACTCGATATAACTATACCATATGTATACATGCACTATTGGAACCGCTTTCAGTTTATGATTCATTCTCTGCGCTGAGCTGCACTAAGCGCGGATCCAGCAGTCAGGTTTATTTGGTTTCATTAGTTAAGCAAATAATTATGTATGTAGTAAATATATTTTAAATAAAAATAAGGGACTTTTAAATAAAATACTATAGTTAATAAATAATTGATTTTGTTATCAAATATAGTTTAGGGGCAGTAATTAACCCCAATAACCCTCCTCTCTGTATCGGCACTTGGCATAGTGGAATTCTACTACCAGAGTAAAATTATTATTATGCACTTAACATAACGGGAGTAGAATTGAAATTTGTTTTCGGATAAATGGGATGAAATGAAAAATTCCTAAAATCCATAACGTTCAAATTTTATTTCTTAGCAGATGTAAATTTCCTGATTAGTTACGACCCCTAGATTGGTCATCTCAAGGATACCGATGGTGACTACAAAACTGTTGGAGATATACTTAATCCGGTTAGGACATTTATAAGATTCACATTTTCTCTTACTCGGCTTATTTTCGAGATATGCAAGACATGATACGAGTAAATTAAAACTTCCTTTTTAATTTTTTTTTTAATTGGAGTTATTCTTTCCAGGGATATACAAATCTAATATTCAAAACATTATATATTTATGTTGAACGATATAGGCTGCACACGTACACTCACACTGTTATTTTCGTAAACAATCGAGGTTGATTTATCTGTGTAATTACAATACTTTATTTTAAGCATTACGTAAAAGAAAATAAAAAGAAATTATTTTTTAACACAATAGATTTAACAGTAGTTGATTTTTATTTTCACAATAGACTAGGTGGAACATATCAGTATCAGGTAGATACTGGCATTGATGGTATCGTCTTCCAATATCCCATATAAAAGCACAGGATTCCAGCCATTGAACGATTCACGATTCGACAGTAATATTCTTTTGGTCGTTTCACCGTGCATGATACCGCCGTTAACTGTACATGCGCGCACTATCATTTGGATCCTTCGGAATCGAATTGACATTGTGCGTTTTCTTTTTTGGTGATACGCGTGCCTTTTTCTATCGTAACTGCCTAGACGTGGTACCATGTATTTTACGTGTAGAAAGGGTAATACGTATTATACTATGTACACATGCATCTCTAAAAGCGGTTTAAAATTGTCATTCAATAACAATAATATATCAACTTTTTTACTTCCCTTTGCCTATACGGATGTATATAAAGAAATATTGCAATCATAAAAGAAAATCAAAATAACATTATAAAAGTAAAACACGTTTTAATCAATCTCAGACCATTGATTGTTGACTCACTCACAGATTAGTACGCTTATATATTGATCACAAAACTTCTGGAATACAAAGGTGTCTGTTCAAGGTTCTAGAACAATCAGCAGTATACATAATTTCAGCAACATCAAAAAAGAAGGTTATTGTCAAACTATAAAATATTATTCTTGAAAAATCAATAAAGAGTGAACTTTCACCTTTACAGGAAAACAAACTGACATATTTTTTATTTATAAATAAATCCTCAACAACAAAGGCTGTCAATTACGAGTGCTACAGACGATTTGATGTAACATTTTTCAGCTTACGCAAAATTCTCAAGGGCCCCCGCTACGTAAAAATAAATGATGTGCACAGAAACGTATAGATGTGCCATAAACCTGTGCGCCGCCGCCGCACAGTGGTCCCAATCGACGAATTGGTGGCCAAAAGTCAAAAGTCTAAAAATTTTTTTTACGATATTTCTTATATCCTATCTTGTTAAGGATAGATTAGATAAGAAGAAGCCATATATATATTTATTTATTTTTTACTGTGGTACTTGTTATAAATTACTGAACATGAAACATTTTTAAATCGAAGAAATATAATATTTTCTATGTGAAATACAAAACGCTATAACTTTTTTAATAATAAACTGATTTTTTAAAATGAAGCAGATTTACATAATTACAACCTTCTATTTGAAGAAAAAAAATTAAAATGTATACTTTATGAAACTGATTTTACACTACAGTATCAAACATGGCGACATATATTTTTTTCTATTTTCATTTCTTCTATGGAATAGAAGTGAGTTGGCGCTGCGAGGCGCCGCTCCAATTTTTCTTCCAATAAATACTAGAAGTATTAATAAAGAACGGTGTATTGAAAAAAAATCCACCTTTTGACCGCTAGTACAAAATATTTAAATTTTAAGTGAGCGCGCGCAATAGTCGTAAGGCGTTACACAGGTTACGCTGAGCAACTAATATCTCCCTATGAACAATCTCTCACTATGCAATTTAGTTATTTCTACATTTATTTGTTATATTCATATTATCCTACCTGATTTTTTTTATATTATGCTATTTACGTGAATGAGGGAATTTAATTTTAGAAAATGTAGCCGTCAAACAACAAATGAAGATTTACTTCATAATTTTCTTTTCACCTCTGATCCATACATAACAAGTTTAAGACATATGTTAATAATTAATAAAGATAGTTTAAGTGACGATGCAATACATTTGTTATTAAGTTAAATTTTATTAAAAATGTTAAATCTTTAGTTATAATTTGTATATATATATGTATGTGGTTCTAATGTTTAATTATTAAAAATGTATTGACTAATTGTTATATAATGTATTTACAATGTTTTTATTTTTTAACAATAGTAAATATAGTATTTAAAAGTATGTAATTTTATAATAACTCATGTCAGGGCTTGTAAAATATGTAAATTTCGTATTTATATATTAAGTCATTGTTTAAATTATATACGTGCATACATATACATCATCATAAAATTAATTAAAATAAAATAAGTACGGTATAGAACGTGTAATTCCGTAAAATATTGCTTTTTTCTTCTTTTCTATTTTTTTAAACCAAGTATGAAACATATAGAAACAATTAAAAATATACATATTCTTGCAAATTTAATACAGATTAAGATGCAAAAAAAATAAAAAATCTATCTCTTGTAATAAAATAGTTGTGTGCCCGTGGCCACCAATTCATCGATTGGGACCACTGTGCGCCGCCCTCTTGTTCCACTGTATACAACACACGACGTAGCCCAAGTAAATGGTATTTATGACGCGTAATCATGAACGTGCCGTTTGCAGAAATGCGAATTCTACTGTTTGTGTAGGCATTCTCCATGTTCGTCGCACAGCGCATCCCAACAATCCAGCATCCAGCAGGAGACGAAGAAGACGACGCTACGAATCGCAAACTCTGAAAGCCGCACAAATGCCTACAGGCTCATTTCTAATATTCTACATTTCTCTTCCTCATCTCATCCACACACTTCTAGGCTCCTTGTCTCCCTTTGTTCTATTTTCCCTTCGTCACTCTCTATCTGTGTATATGCGACTATTTCTTGAGTAAGTTAGTTTTAACTTCCTGCCGGATTTGTGGTGGTAACTAAGGAAACGCAAATTTTGAAATATCTATTTTCAAAAGTAATTCTCAGTAAATAGTATCTTCTTTATGAACATAACTATTTTTGCCATAAGTGCAGCGATTCTAGTAATATTGGAGAAAGTACAAAAAACCGAAGGATAAGGAAAACATGCACTTCCGGTTTGAATATTCTATTCAAGAAATAGGAAGTGCACATCTAGATCATATTCAAGTCATAGTTTCAAATTTCAAGATTAACAACTTTATTAAACAATTTCTAACTCAAGTCGGTTTCGAGATTAACAAAAATAGAAAGTTCATTACTTCTGGTTTGTTATTGTTTTTAAAAATGCGAGGTTTTCTTTCGATGCATATAGAAGTCCGAAGTTTAAGGACTCATAGAATATTGTCGGTCTCGTTTAAGGGATGGACACGTTATTCGTATAAAAAAGTAAAAATATTAGTATCATGAATAAATAAATTTAATATATTATTGTTTATACCATTTTAGTCGTAATTTGAAAGCAGAGCATCGAAAATCAACTCAATCTTATCAATATCCCATGAGACACGTAAATCTAGATAGTGAAACAAACAGACAAACTAAGTTCTCTCAGACAAGGCATACCTATATATTTAGATGTACGCGCGTAAGAGACCCAACTTGACTAGATTTCGTGTATAAATGAAACAGGGTTTGAGAAAAAGCGACTAGAGTTTGTTTTCCGATTTCAGGACTGTAGCAAAGTCCCTAGACGTAACTGTTTAAATATTAAAGTAGAAACAATCGGATATAGTCTACACTCGACGTATGCTCGTATAATGTTTTAAACCTTATCTAATAGTATCAGCAAAAATCTGGCAATAGTAAACAATAATCTGCAGTAATATGTATTGATTATTTAATATTCCGATATGATTACCATAATATTGATTAATTTTAATTAACTTGAAACAGGAGTTAACATTCTATGAAATTTCCAGTTTTGAAAAATATCCACTCAAATCTATATTATTGGGAAAGGCAAGTTGCCGGTGCAACTTCTTTTCTCTTCAAAAATTCATCTCGAATTCGACGAGGATGGGATTCGAACCCACGCGTGCAGAGCACATTGGATTAGCAGTCCAACGCCTTAACCACTCGGCCACCTCGTCTTATAGATTACTATAAATGCCAAGGTCATCTCAATTATTGATTATAACATTATCATAAATAACAATTTAGCTCAATCAATTTGTCGAACAAGTTCTCTCAATTTCGACTATTCTCTATATGAATGTTAACTCAAATGAATAATTTGATATATCGAAACTTCATCTACAAAATTTCAGAATTCTTCAATGTTTGCTGAAAAATTGATCATTTGAAAGGATAATAATATTTAATGATGCAATTAAACGTTGACTTAACATTTAACCTCTTGACTAAGTTAGTATGTGGTAGAATGATCTGCAGTTAAAGGTATTAAATATGTTCAAGACTGTAAGAGTACTGTAATTTTAATGGTTAGTAGTTGGTCTTGGCTCGAAATCTCGTTAACGTACTTAAGTTTTGTAGATTTATGTTTTATTAGAGAAATATATGTCAATAATTTTGCACTTTTCAAGTAGAATCTTATGTTTAAAATTGTACATCGGCTCAATGGTCTAGGGGTATGATTTTCGCTTTGGGTGCGAGAGGTCCCGGGTTCAAATCCCGGTTGAGCCCGTTTTATATTCTCCGAATGACAACTGCGCACCAGAGAGTTTAGGTTGAAAGGGGGGAACCCATACTCAGGGAATAATGGAAGAATCCGGCAGTGACCTAAGCCGATACCCTCGCCGGGACCTACACTAGACGACTTATTCTTCAAGACGATTGCAATTTAAATTTTCATAATATCTTCACGATTCGAATTCCTCAACATTTCATAAAGTAGTTACTAATATCGGCTCAATGGTCTAGGGGTATGATTCTCGCTTTGGGTGCGAGAGGTCCCGGGTTCAAATCCCGGTTGAGCCCGTTTTTATATTCTTCTAATGAGAACTGTGCACCTAAGAACTAGGGTTCTTTGGATAGAAAGAAGGAACCTTTACTCAGGGAATAAAGGAAAAATCTGTATTGACCTACGCCGCGACTTACACTGGAGGACTTATTCTTCAAGACGATTGCAATTTTAATTTACTTAAATCTTCACGATTCGAATTCCTCAACATTTCATAAAGTAGTTACTGATATCGGCTCAATGGTCTAGGGGTATGATTCTCGCTTTGGGTGCGAGAGGTCCCGGGTTCAAATCCCGGTTGAGCCCGTCTTTATATTGATCCTAGCAAGAATTAGATAAGAAATTCTTTACATAAAGTGGCGGTAAAACTCATTCGATGTGCAATACCAAAATAATGTTAAATGCCCGAATCGACCACTGAGTAAGAACCAGTGAGTTCTTTGGTGGAAGGCGGCAACTCATTCTCGGAAAAAAATTGAAAAATCTGCAGTGCCCTCCACTGGACTTGCTTGTACAAAAACATAAAATTGAAAAAAACGTCTCAAGAGTAGTTGATCTTCAATTTTGATTTTTCTAAATTATATCTTCACGATTATATTCCTCAACTCAAAAAGAAGTTATTTTTTTCCTATCTCGGAATCGAAACGAAATAGAGAAATTAAAAAATACTAAGAAATCCTATGACTTTTATTTTATAAAATATAAAAACCCTTCGAAATATCAATTCATATTCTTAAATTATAATAAACTTCACAATAGAGTAAAGTGGATATTTATTATTAAAATCAGAGAATTGATATTTCGTTGTTGTATATTATGCCTGATTTTGGCACTTCAGTGAACTTAGAAATTAAATTAGCTTTCCAAACTCATTAACTTATGGATTATATCAAATTAGCTCCTATACCAGGATAAGAGTATTTTAATATGTAAAATTATACAAGGGAGACTTCACAGCACATTAACCATACCTTTTGTCGGTCAGCAGTGTATATATATATATTTTGGATATTATTTTTATAAAGCAATATCTTTTTATAATCCGTCGTAACGACTTAATTGTAACACAGGGATTACAATACGTTCAAATGGCTTGCTATTATTCTCTGTATTGTATATTGTATGGTTTGTATTGTATACATTGTAAGCGCTCTTATATATTTAGTTGATTTGTATTTGTCCCTTTTTTTCGGTGTGTAATACCAACATGTTAATAAACCACTTTTATTGCAGTACGCGGTGCATGAAATACCAGTTTTACGATTTACCGAACGGTTTTAGAATCAATAAAAACGAGCCAACTGTGAAAATTAACGTTTCCAATAATATACTAGGTTTTAGCGTACATGCAAATCGTTTGATATCAGATGCATATGTATATAGGCGCAGCTTAAGGGGTCTAACTTTTACCTAAAATGTTTGCAGCTTTATCTGAACAATTTTTATTGTTATACATTTGAAAGTCTACCTTATCGGCAAATTTAATTTAACGCCATTTGATGCCGTTTTATGAAGGATGGTACTAGCCACTTTATGGCAGGATTTACTTCTGTTTACATCGAAATCTTGAATTCGTAATTATCATTGTTAAAAAAATTGAAATATCCCAAGCTCGAAATTTTAACAGAAATACAGACATGAGTTTTGTTTGAAAAGTACAATTTACTGACTATATTCAAGATGACAACTACGTGTGATTTATCTGCGTGTGTGGGATCTACAACAAAGACTATAGCAGATAAAAATTTGAAAAGTTTGTTTATCGCCCAGAAAAAAACCTCTTACTTATATTTGAAAACAAAATCTGTTATTTTACTATCTCGTAATAAAAAGTGATTTATATATAACATTAAGATATTAATATTATTTATAAGCATGGATTGTAAAGTTTTCTCAAAAAATGAAGCATTTACCAGAAAATATATTTGAAATTAGAAAATATAAATGCTGAATTCATGTTACCACATTTCTTAAATAGTTTTATGATAATTGTAGTATCAATAACGAATGCCAAAGTTGGCTTATTCAATGTGAAACAATTATAGTAATTAAACTTAGTAATTACAGTTAATACATCAAGTTTGTTTTATAGTATTCAATGGTAGCGCTCACAATAACAAAATTTATAATTAATTGTGTTAATTTTGTAGTTAATTGTAGTAGCATAGCAGCAACGGTTAAAAATCTCACATTGTTTTTAAATTGAAGAGGTTCTATGAACATGTATCGTATTTTCTATATAGAAAAATAGCAGTTTTCTCGCAAGGGTCCCTTTAAATTACTAAATGGAAATGGGATTAAACCAAGCATTAAATAATTCCGTTGCACATGACAGATTAATTTATAGGGAGCGATGTAGATATAAATCCCTAGTAGTAAAACTGTTACACGCAAGTCTATTTAAACCCGGCGGTATGGCATATGCATTAACTCAACGTTTACGTGCAAACAATAATAATAATAAATACGTCTGTGCTTGGGCTTCGGCTTGCATTCTACCCCGTACACTCAATTTATACTCGCCAAATGTTTTCCACAATGCTCGAATAATGATGATGAATATACTAAATGAAATTTACGAAATACAATTTCCTATCATATTAATTTTCCTTTCATGTGAAATTGAACAATTGATTTTATCAATCATATGAAGCAGCATTCTGAAATTTAAATTTATATACATATATATGTATATATAAATATATACAGGTATATAAAAGTCGGTCATGTGAAGATAAGAATGCATTTGTAGAAATCAATATTTCGATGAAAAGACTTATTTGAGAAGCCAAATATTTACTCAACAACAATTCCGGAATACAAAAAAATCTAATTGAATGTCATAAAAAAAAAACCTATTACATTGTTACAATCGTCGTACGAGAGTACAAGACAGCTATAGTGTTTGGTCATGTGTCTGTAACATTCTCGGATTAATATCTTTTACTAATAATTACTAACAATTCTAAGATATTTTATAACGACAAAGTTTTTCCAAATTGCGAGGCCAGGGACTATAAAAAAATAGAAATAAATTTTTATTTTTATTATATCCAAGAAATCTTCAACAAATTATAAGACTTATATTTAAATAATATTTAAAATAATAAAAATGTGTTGGTGTGTTGGCCTGCTTTACGTGCTTCTTAAATATAGGGTAATTCGCTGGTGACTGTTAGTGCTATTTTAGTATGCTGTTTATGAGTTGTTTTATAAAGTTTCAATGAATAACTTTGTCGTTTTACGATTTTTTATGACAGAGTATTAAAGCACTGTTTTCGGCCAGTGTATTTAATACCTGCACCATTATTAAGAAATATATCAACTCGCTTGATATTAAATTTTTAATTACTTTGTTCAGGTACTAATTACTACATAATTAATTTAATGACTCTTAAATAAGTGATGAGGAAGTAGTCATGATTAAAATCAAAGCATATATATGACTAAATCCAAGATTCAAAAAATAAATAAAAAGGAAACAGCTTGTTCATTCACTATTCGTATTTATAATAATGCTTTATTTTTCTTAAAATTCTTGCCATGAATCAAAATAAATATGTTTTGTAACTAGAAAAACGTTCATATAATATAACCATATTTAAAGGCAATTCTTTAGTAAATGGTACATTTTTCAAGAATCACTATATCACTATATACAATTGATTTATAGATTAGCAGACATCAAACAATCATATAAATCTCTTTTGGTTCACCAATATTTATTTCGGCGGCATCATAATATTCTAGATTCTCAAGTTACCAAAACCGCGTACTGGGCGCGCCACTGGGAAGGTATACCAGTAATGTTTCCGTGTCTGACGCCACAAAAATGTGTTAACAAATGGGTTCTGTTGGTTGAACGCAACATCGAATATATCTTTCGGTTTTATTATGTATTACTGCTGTCTAATCGAGACCACTGTGCAGTAGCGCCAGCGGCACTACCGTGGCAGCTTTAGTACAGTTCTCTCATTTTAAATTAAAATTTCATCGCACGGTTATTATTTATGCGGGGAAATTGCTCTCAACCAGAAAAAGAAATTTTCAATTTTAAACCCTGCCAACGTTACCTAAACATCAGTTCCGAAATTACCTACTCGGCAGAAAATTCTTAACGCAGCGTTGAACAACGCTTACGTTTACAAAACCAGTTAAAATTGTATTTACACCAAGGATTTATCAACGCACACACAGGATTTTTATTTATTTTTACTTTCTTAAATGCATTTTAACATAACTACACTATTTGGCCATCTCTGAATCGAATCAGACTATTTTTGGTGGAGGGACGAATATTTTCGGGCGAATATCAAACAAAAATTTCAACGAAGAAACAAGAAGAATTTATAAAAAGACACATTTTGGGTTTCCACTGCATTTTGCTATTGCCATTCTCGGCACGCCACTGCGTATAGAATTGGTAGCTACCTATAAGAAACAAGAGAAACAAACACAAACCTAACTAAAACAAAAGCGTTTTTGTAGCGGAAGAAAGTTGCAGGTACATTTTTCATGGTGCACCGAAGCAAATTTTGAAATATTACATTCTATTTACACATGCGCAAATATAGAAACTAAATAAAGGGAATGTTGCGACACAAGAAAATGTTTTCCATCGAACGGAATACTGTTTTGTTCTGTTGTCTCTTGTATTATATACGTCGCCTTCTATTGAAGAAGTAAGTAAACCTTTTTAAACTTTTTCACTTCAATGGATTCTGTTTACAAAAATAAAGTCAATCTAACTTTCGACTTTTTTCTTCTGCTCCCTAAAAGAAACACAAACACTACGTCCTAATTGGATGGGATAGAACTTTCCCTTAATTGAAACAAATATTAATTAAGTTCTTATTGGAATTCACTCTTTATTAATATCATGACAAGAAAATTAAATAAGTTTATGTGAAGAATTATATTATTTTGTTTGAAGTACGATGGTACACTTATATATCATATAGCCCTTTTTTACTTTGTTGAATGGACTTCTAAAGGAAGTTTTATATTCATGAATAATTTCGTACTCGAAATTTCACCGGAAATATATACATTTTGAGCTTTCCAAGTGCTATTACATTCGTGAAGGATTTTTGTTATAATAATTCTAGAAAGAAATTTCAACGGATATACACGTATTGAGCTTCCCTGAATTAATATTTACTATTTTCGTGTATATATATATATATATATATATATATATATATATATATATATATATATATATATATATATATATATATATATATATAAGAATATATAAATCTTTTGTTAACTTGCTTAGCATATACCATAATCCAACGTTGAAAATTGCATAGCTATACTTGGAGAATCTAAATTGCAAGTGAGTGTGAATTGTGCTCATTGTATCACGAATTGCAAACTTGATAGTGTAGCGCCCGTTGAACCGCATATAAAACACGCTAATTAACATGACTGCCGTGATGCAACTATGTGCAATACCGAAACCGGTATTCCACTTAGAACCAACGCACAGCGTGCAGTAGAAATTCTCAACATTAATCATGTGAGGGCCGACAAAATTACCAACTCCTCTCGATGATAACTGTCTTAACGAATTGGCATTTACATGATATTTCACTAATTTATATTGGATATTAACTCCTAGTTTAGGAGTGAGAATTAGCAATAATTTAGTAACTAGTCCATGTGCGAGTAACATTTTTTACTTACCTAAACGTAATATTTAAATATTTAAATATTGTGATAAAAACAAAAAATCGCCCCTAATAAGTTAAATGGAAATATCCGTTTTGACTATTTTCTCAATGACATCTGTGTGTGCGATTCTGATTCTGTTAATTAATCTAACAATGAAATTAAGCAAGTGTTTAAATTTCGTTGCTTTTGGAGTGAACAATAAATTTTCGAAATTTCTAAGGCTGGAATTGTTTTCTACCCCATGCTACTTGCCGGCAAAACATAACTCGTTCTAGTCTTCCGTGTATGGACGCGGATTTTAATGATAGCGTTACAGTTCTTTACGTTGTGCGAATAACGACTGTACAAAATGACAGCTCATTAATTACCATAATGAATGTCTTTATTTTCGTATATATAAACTGATACTATTCGCGAATAATTCTTCTCAGATGTGAAAATTAATACTTGTTTAGAAAATTACACTTTACTTATATTATACAAGAATCAGTAATTTGGTAACATGATTGTACTAATAAAACATTTTAAAATAACTTTTGCTAGATATTAATTTAATAGTAACACATAGACGGACGGGCACAGCGGGAGCGTTTGCTCCAAACGTGTATTTCCGTCTAAATCAGGAGTTTGAAACTTTTCAAGATTAAACTACTTATTTTTAAACTGCGTGCAGGAAAGTAATGACATATAAATAAAATAAATGTCATTTGCATTTAAAGTAAAATTTGTTGACTTAATTGTTGTTTGGTGAAAGGAAAGTTTTGAAGGAGAACGTTGAATAGCTCGTTACGTCAAAGAAGGAATCTAATTATTCTATTTGAAAAATGTTGGTAATCGAAAAGGCGACCAGGAAAATATGTGAAAGAATCGGCGCATGCGAAGGCGCCAGTGATATATGGAGCCAATTACTGTCCTACTATCCACGGGACTTATATCATTAGAGCGTCTAGTAGAATACATAATAATCTAGATTATACCGCCTTGAAAACTGTAAGGAACGGACTATGACTGTAGGGTACAGCGCCATACCGACTACTCATTGAAACTCATGTCGAGTCATGTTCTCGGTTGGAATTGCGTCGGCAAAAAGATATTTATCGTTTTCAATCTTTCTCACATTTTTAACGTTAAGCGGACGCCGTTACATGACTTTTAATCAGTATCCAAACAATATCAGATATTTTGAATTGCTTCTAACATTACATTGCTTTTTAATCAAACCGATATTTTCAATATGTTGAAACCATCCTGTATTTTGTATATATAGTCAAAGTCAATCAATACCCTAAGCCCTAGGCCCCTATAGTTATTATTACTAAATAAATATCAGTCCATGTGTATATGTATAACAAAATGCCTGGATAAATATTTCTTTTAAAATACAGTTTCAAGATAAAAATAAAAACATCCAAATTAAGGCTTTTCTTTTTGTTTTTGTAATCTCCGAAACTATATTAAAAAAATATCAGGCATTTCTTTATGCAATTAGTGATCGACTGATATTTTCTTTATAAAAACCACTCGAGCAAATGTTCCCTTTACCTCCTTTGTTTCATTATGATAAGTTTTGAATAGAATTATGGAATAAAGAAATATAAATATGACCAAAAGTGTAACAATGTGACCGTAATACCTTATTCATTACAGTAATTATTCGACAGAATATCTTAGTATATTTCTTATAATGGTTACATACAGAAATAGAACAAAGTGAAGCAGCATTACGTCTCACTAGGCGTACCTGATGTTTGTCGTAAGCTGATGACATGAAAATATGCGAAGAAAAAGTAGAGCAAACTGCGCTAAATTGTCATTGCCTGTGCAATTTGTGACAAACAACTATTCTAGTTGCTCCCTGTAAGTTTTGAAGTCATTACGACTTTTATAACTCATTATCGACCCAATTAACGACATGCTTTGACTAATCAGGGGATATTTTAAACTTTTATTGCTGATTAGGACTAAAGAAACTTTTCTTGTCATATTCCCGATTCGAATTATATTGGGGTGAGTCCGGACGGGCACAAAAATTTTTTTTGGTGGTTGCAACAAATCTATTTATATTTCTAAATAAAATATATGGGTATATAAATTCACGCCTTTTTGCATAAGATAAGAAGAAGTGGTAAACAAAAGAAAATCCTTATTCATGTATGAAATTATAATCATCTTATGATATAGCCTTTTGCGGCAGAATAGATATTCGTATCAAAATCTACACTTATTTCTTACAGTGTAGATCCTGAAGTTCCAGCGGTCAAACTGTCATAAATTTTATAATACACTCATAAGGATTTAGAAAATTCAATTTTTCGAACCAGAGAACTAGGCTACCCCCTTAATAGATTTATTATATTTTATTAATTCTTATATGAAAATATGACAAGTAAAGGAATTTACTAAGAAAATAAATATTATATCCCAAGTACTTTATTAATTTAACGTTCGTACGATTGGTAATAAAAGTTTCTGTTAATTCCTTCGTATAAATCGTGTAGATTTACACATAAATTATAAAGTTAGTATTGATTTTCGATTGCAAAGCCTAGGATATTCCTAAACTTATATAAGAAATAATTTAGCAAGTCTGGAAAATCAGGTCAATGATTTATCATTAGCAATCACGTGTGAAAACGTATTTTGTGACAGCTTCAGTTGTGCTTTGTACCAATGTTAACAGAGAGTGCGAGGAACACTGATCACGGATGTCAAGCCACGTGATCTAGTGTGGAAGCATGTACCCCGCAGCACGGCACCGTCTGCCTGGCTGTCTACCACACTAGGCTGTCATCGTATCGATCTCGAACACACAGCCGTTCTCGCCGAGAATGTCTCATCTTTCGTATTTCCGTAGATCAATGACCGCGCTTCTATCTACTATTCCAATAAACTAACACAAATAATACTAAATACAATTTTACATAACCAATTATCGTGTATCTAACTAAATATTACAACATTCACATATTCGAAACATGTATTTACAATTTAAATAAATATTATTTTATAATTAGCTAAATTTATCTTAAAATATCGTATATAAATATATTAGAGGTTTATGCGCAAATTAAATTATTTTATAGTATTTGGAATGAAGTTTAGAAGCACAAAAAACGCACCACGGTGCACGTTCGACTACTGGCCGCTAGATAGCGGCAGCGGCCGCAACCTAGCGTCATGTTGACTACTGTCAGTATGCATATGGCAGAGCGTTGAGTAAAGATTGTTTGTGTTTGTGCATTATATGTGTTTTGTTTGACTTTTCAGTGTTTTAAATATACTGGTTCAGTGTTTTTGTTATTGTGGTATATTTAAGTTTAATTCGTATAGTTTATATCATTGGGATTACACACATTTTGGAAAAAGTATGTATATTTTGTTGGTTAGGTTTTACTATATTGTTGATGTTTTGCTTGAAATATTGATAGTTGCTAGGAATATACTTACACATGTTGGTATTCAGAAGTATATTAATTATTTGCTTGTGTATTTTTTTTCTATTTTGTGAAATGTCAATGTTTTTTCGAATTAAGTGCACATATGCACCATTGAAAGCATTGGCTAGTTAGAACTGGATTCGTTTGTAAACAAATGTAATTTTTATTTTTCTGGGGGAAGGGTTTGCCTTGAGTTTAATTAATGAGTGCTTGGATTAGAGTATTCTTTATATTTAAAAAACCATGGTGCATGTGAAACCCCTGCAGGTTATATTGAAGTTCAGCGTACTCTTGCATTGTGTATATACAGAGCCGGATTAACCTATAATCTAAATAAGCTGTAGGGCTTATAGGGAAATTTAATAACAAACATAGATTAATATTTCTTATAAAGCAAATATTTATAAGAATGTGAACATGTTTATGTGCTCCAATAATAGACACCTTAGAGCGCAAAAGTGCAAACACATAAAATAAAAAATACATATCTTTAGAACAAAAATTAATAAATAAGTTATATATAGGAATATTTAAATACTAGAAATTATTTAAATTTTTTCCTAAATCTAAATATCAATTCTCACAAAAACATAACTTATTTAATAAAATGTGCTCTATGGTTAGACTAGTTAGAGCATACATGTAATATGTTCACATCTTTAGATATAATTTTTTTTTGGTCTTGTTTTTGCGCTAAGGTTGTTGTTTACCTAACTTTTATTTCAGTAAACAACAAACAAGTAATTTTAATTTAATTTTTTTTCAATTTTGCAAAGGACTAACATTCTGTCTTATCTTTAATATATCACGAAATTTTGTTAGGTAAACGACAACCTATAGGAATATTCTACGAGATTATATTTAATGAATTTTTCAGTAAATATTTATTATTGTTATATATTGAACAAGATTAGGTACAACGCACCTATGCCTTCAGCTTGCCTTATAAGTAATATATGCAATGCAAATAGCAGCCGGCTGCAAGCTCCCTCGTTCCCTCCACCGCGGAGAATTCCCCGACACACAACCAAATGCTTTAGCTAAAAATCGTCTTAATATTTTTTTACAAAATTGATGTTACAAATTAGAAAAATAATAAAATGAAGTCGTTACTTACCGAAATAAAAGTTAGGCAATTTACAATTTTAAGAACAACACAAATATAAAAATAAATGTACGTCTCCGTGTCGCACGCGAGTGTCGGGAAATATTGTCTTCTAGCTTAGGGGCTCGTGATACTTGAATGCGGTCCTGCACATGCAACAGAGATAGAGTTAGAAATGTATGCAGTCTTTGCTTTGATAGGAGTGAGATAGAGTAGGAGTGCATGTGTGAAATATGCCGTACAAATCTGTTACTACTATAATACATGCACGAATGTTTACATTTGTAAAAAGCAGCGGACAAAAACAAAGTTGCAGATTACGCGAATAGTCCGGGTGGATTCAACATTGTCGAAACGTTTATATTGTGAAATTCCCGTATGCTAATTTGAACGGATCGACGTACAGTTTACAAGCACAAATTTGTTTGTGGCGTGAATGCATATGCGATGCCACTTTTGTAACACAAAACGCGGATTAATGCCGGATTTGTGTAACCTTTGTGTCGCTAAACAGCAACACCGCCAATGCAACATACCAAGCTTGTTTTATTTTTTAATTTTAGTGCTTTCGTTTATTTTTTAAACGTTTTCATCGTTCATACCACAAGCATTACGTTGCGCAGAACATTGCGCATTATTCCGCCAACATGTAATATTGCAAAAACTATGTCGCTTCCTCGTGCATCTCGCCAAAACTCACTCTTTGAATGACATGTTTTCAAGGTCACTTTCATTCTTTAATCGAATACAGACTGTCAAATACAACCGTGACCACCATAATTAGCTCGCCGTACGTAGTACCGAAGAGGCTAAAGCATTCGGTCGTGTGTCTGTAGCATTCTCGGATCAAAAAATTTCATTAAGAAAAAGTGTTCGTCTCGTCGCCCTGATTCCGAAAATGTATATAACTTATATACTTGGATGTTAGTCGTCGCTCGCTCGCTCGCTCGCTCGCTCGCTCGCTCGCTCGGTCGCTCGTAAGACCAAATTTGTGCCCTCTACTCCTCTGAAGGTACCGGAGCGATTCACTCCAAATTTGGTACACATATTATTTGGCATCCCATTTGAATCCGTTCGCAGTTTAAATCCAATCGCCCGTATACTTCCCGAGTTATAGGGCCCCAAAATTTGGACCCCCCCTTAATACTGCCCTTATAAAAATAATTGAAACACTTAAAAATTATACTAAAAATTCTAAGATATTTTTTGTTTACACGATTTTTTCATTTTGTTAACCCAAAGCCCAAAAAAAATTATTAAATATTATAATTTTGAATTTCAAAATTTGTTTTTTTTTTTTTTTTAATATAATCTTAAATTAAATGTAAGACTTTTTATATCTATAACATTTTTTCAATTAGTTAACCAAAAGGCCAAAATTATTAAAAACTGCTCGCATCGCATATATTACTTATAAGGCGAGCTGGACGCATAGGTGCGTTGTACCTAAGCTTGTTTTTAACCGGTAAACGTTAGATCAATCAGTTAGACCAGTGGTTCTCACACTTTTTCGGTTCCTGGCGCCCTTAAAGTATTATAATTTTTCCACGGTGCCCCTACTCAAAACATTGGTCGCATTTTCGCGGCGCCCCTGTCTTAAGCCCCCGCATAATCAATTTTATGGGAATTATTTATAAATTATTTCTTAAGATATTTAGGGATTTCTAAAGAGTCCTAGAGATTTTCGAAGATTTCTGTTTATTTCTTGGAATTTTGGTTGTTTTTAGATATTTCTACTGATTTCTAAATATATCTGTAGATTTAAGGATAATTCTAGGGATTTCTAAAGTTGTCTAGAGGTTTCTAAAGGTCTCTAGAAATTTACGAAGATTTCTGCTGATTTCTAGGAATATCTGCTGATTTTTAGACATTTGATTTCTAGAAATATCTTTAGTTTTAATGATATTAAAAGGGTTTTCTAAATATACGTAGGGATTTCTGAAGATATCTAGAGCTTTCTAAAGATTTCTAGAGATTTTCGAAGATTTCTAGGGATATCTGCTACTTATTAGACATTTCTTCTGATTTCTAGAAATATCTTTAGGTTTAATGATATTAAAAGGGTTATCCAAATATACGTAGGTCTTTCTAAAGATTTCTAGAGATTTTTGAAGATTTCTGCTGATTTCTAGGGATATCGACTAATTATTAGACATTTCTTCTGAATTCTAGAAATATCTTTAGATTGAAAGAGAATTCGAGGATATCTAAGTATATCTACAGATTTTTAAAGAATTTATATATTTCTAGAGATATCTTTAGAGATCTGTAGGGATTTTCGATGATTTCAAGGCTTTTCTGTTAATGTTTAGATATTTTTTCTGATTTCTCTAGAATTCTCCTAAAATCTTAATATATTTAATATTAAGATTTTAGGAGAATTCTAGAGATTTCTAAAGCATTCTACATATTTCTAGATCTCTTTAAAGTTTTCTGTCCATCTCTAGAACTATCTAGATATTTATACACCAGTTATCTTTTGTGATCCACCTCTAGGATCATATTCAGGTCGTATCTGTAACGACTTTGGTGCCCATGTTTATGATATTGTTTACAATATTTTATTTTGATCATACTTATTTTCAGAATATCTGAGATTATTTATTATTTTATATATTAAACTGGCGTTACAACGATGCTATATTTAGATACGGGGTACTGTTTGAAAATGGCAATAAACTAGAAATATCATTGAAATGATTTTATTTGAAAATAAATAGTTTATGCGATTTAATTTTTAATTCGGCGAGTTTTTGTAGATTTTATTAGTATGTGTGCAGCTAGTGTAACGAATTCTATACATTCACGCAGACCATTCAATGTGTATTGTGATAAACATGCGACCTCTGACCCTAAAACTATATTTGCTCCATCTAGATTTACCGTTATTAATAATAATATTTATTCGCAATAATTTAATTGCATTAAAGTAATTCTTTATTGTAATAGCTATACTATAAGTCTTGCGTGCATTCCTCGCATTACATCAGCTATTACGCTGATTGTAAAATCAACAAGAACTAAAGTAACTTATTTAAAATCGCTCGTCATACTGAGTGCAACATGCTTTTATATTTCTGAGTAGAATAACATTAACGATAATGATAGAGGCTAGAGTTTGAACAAGCCAATACTTTAGGATTTCTAAAAATTGACAACTAAAATTTTGCATTTATAAGATATTCAGCCAGAATGACAGTCATACATTTTTATGAGTATAAATAATTTATGATCAAAACGAAATTCGAATCACATTCAGGTTGTAATGGGTTAATAAAAGAAAACTATTCATACTTGTTATAATGAAGTCTATTGTAGTTGGTGAAATATTGATTTTCAAGTTTATATAATCCTTCGACATGTATTGCATGGTTGCACCTCAAACATTAATTACATTTGGAAAAACTTTGACATGGCATTTATGAAAGATTTATTAAAATATTTCTACATTTTTCTGTGAGTACATTTTCGCGTATAACAACACTTTATTATACTTTGTGATAAATGACTGCGTAAATTCAAAATATATCAGTCGATATGTGCAAAACAGTGTACATATCTGTATGTACCTAATGTAAATGTGAAATAATTTTTTTTTGAAATATCGAAACTCGCATTCTATTGTTATGCTCGTATAAAAAAATTGCAGTGCCCTACGGTAGCCTTTCTTGTTTTGTGGAATATTTATATTACTACGCTAACCCGTGGGCACCATGTGCTCGTATCATATTCTGTATATCCATCCCTATGTGTATCATCCAGCTTTCTATCCGGAACGCTCTGTAAATCTTACAACGCATTCAAACGTTTAATTTTTTTTACAAATTTTGTTTCTAATTTGGACTTTTAATAATACAAAATCCGTTATATTAATACAGAATTCTTCTCATAACCGACGTGACTTATAGTGGAATTCTGAGTATATCTATAACGTTATAGAGTATATCTATAACGTTATAGAGAATTCTATAAAATATTGGCAACGCTATACGTGTTTCATTAATTTAATAAATCATTTTATTATTGAATTTATTTAACAAATTGAACATTATCCGATTTATCAACCAATTTTGCTGCAAAAAGCAATCATTTTGATATTATATGCGTTTAAATATTTATAGAATTACCTTATAGATCAGCTCAGAATTCCACCATTATACAACTTATTTAAGTCTATATAAATAACCCTTTTTCTATTTTTGTATTCCCTCATATATTAATTTTGACATTTAATTATTATTTTGACGTTTAAGAACATTTTATAGTGACTTATGGTGGAATTCTGAGTTAATCTGTAATTCTATAAATATTTAAACGCTTATAATTTCAAAATGATTATGTTTTGCAGCAAAATTGGTTGATAAATCGGATAATGTTGTTCAATTTGTGAAATAAATTTAATAATAAACTGATTTATTAAATAAACGATACACTTATAGGGTTGCCAATATGTTATATATAACTCTATAACTTTATAGATATACTCAGATTTCCACTATTAGACTATTATCACAATTTTAGGTCATATAAATAATTTAATTACCATTCCGACCAAATTCTCTTAATAATGTATACTTGTTTTAAATTGACTTGTATGACCAGAGTGGAACATTTATTCATATGTAAATACGCGGTCAGTTATAAGTAACAGGGAAAGGCTATATGCAATAAATCAATATTATTATTGTAAATGAATAAGAGTAAATGTTTTACAGTTAGATATAATTAAATCTGACACATGTCAAATACGTGTTAATAGTTACCGATTGAAATGTGTTGTCAATCAATATACCTGATTGTATTTGCTTTCTCTTTCTCTCTCTCTCTTTGACTCTTTTTAAATAATAGTTCTGTTGAAATGCAATCACCCATGTACATAATGCTCGAAGCTCCATATTCAACGTAATATAGATTTGTACAACACATTGTTTTAACGCAGTTTTGTTCATTACAAATTGAATAGAAATAAATTATTTAATTTAAAATAATAATACTGCACCTCACAAGCATTAGTGCGTGCAAAAATGCCATCAGCTCGTACTTATAATCAATCTTGGTGGAATTAAGAATATTGTTATAATACCTGAACACGACGAGACCAAGATAAAATTAAGACCGAGACAAGACTAATCTAGCAAAGACTCTTGTCTTGGCAATGCTCGTGATTTTTTGTGTCCATTTTTCTATGTCCATGACCAATATTTGGAAAATTACTCACTCAAGACCAAGACAAGACTATCCAAGTCTCGCCTTGGTATCGTCTTGTCCGAAGCTCTACGTGAATGCACCAATGTATTCAACTCGCAATACTGATTATAATCAATCTGCACTGATTTTTTTATAGCTTATAACCATTGATTTTTGTTGAAATAAACCAAGCGTATGCACGAATATGATTGATGGGATTAAAACAATGTTTGATATATATTTTATATAAATATTTATGGCAAGATATTACTACTAATTTTATCTCTACCATACTATATGCTATATCTTTCTAACAATGCAAGACTAGGTGCACAATTGGTGGATAGATGGGACCTACGTGTACGCACTAAAACACCCGCGCTGGCCCAGTGCGTCCCCTCACTTCTTGTATGAGTGCTAGTGAATAGTGTATGAGAATGTATGAGTTGTTCCATTCTCTGACAGATGATTAATTGCAGGTGCTGTGCACCGGGCGTGTCGCTTGTGTCCACGGGCCGCGCGCGCTCTTTTCCGCACCTCGTAACAACTGAACCCGTACCACTGCCGCCGCGCCGCTGCCTGGAGCCGGCCCTGGTGTGCTGGGCCCCGTCACGAGACCGGTGAGTACATAACACGCTCACAGTTATTATAATAATCCACCTATATGTCATGCATGCACGTGCGTTTTTATCTGTCACCATCGTATAGGATAGGGGAATTCGCTCGTGTCCAATAGGCACACGTTCTGTAGCACAAACATCGCGCCTCTAACTAGCATTCGTCATTTATTTTAAAATCAATTGAAAATATTAATAAAACGGAAATTTAATATATATAATTCAATAGACTATTTTTGTCACGCGTATTTCTAACAAAAACCTTTGTTACTTTATGCGCGCAGTCGTATTATATAATTTAAGTGAATTTATTTCATAATATGTAATAATACAATGTGCAACGCAAATTAAAAAAAAAAAACAAGCATAGATACAGGTATCTATGCCTTCAGCTCACTTTATAAAATTACAGTCTTTGGGTCTCTCATATATTTTTTTATAGGTATAGAAAGTCTTAGAATTTTTTGTAAATAATATTATTATAAAAAGAAAAATGTATATTGCATATTTTAAGACTCATAATTATTATTATTTTAGAAACAGATACATCTGGGTGAGAAGCAAATATATGACATTTTATTTGTCAAATTAATTCATAAAAAAAATATATATAAAATTCTTGATATTTCAACAAATCGTAAAAATTAAATACAATGCTGAATTACGACAATAAAAATATTTAGTATAAGTTTGTATTATTGATCGAATTTCATTAAATCGATCGCGAATGCAAATACAACAATGTTTATTTGTTGAATTATTCAAAATAAATACATTTAATAATAATAAATGTATCTATCAAATAACAAACGTTAGTAATTTATTGTAACGCGAGTTATAATTCTTTATAAAAACACATATTAATGGTGGCGCTGTGAGTCGCATAAATATTCCGAATTAGATCAGGAAAAATAAATGTACGTGTGTACATTATTAATTAGTTCATTAATAAAGATTACTCATATATATATATTTCAAAAGTATTTTTGTCGTGGGCGAGTGAAAGTTTATAAATCATATATATTATCCGCTTGTCATTTTTGAAAATATTGCAACACACATTGGTTGTGACTACAGATTACAGAACCTCGTCTCACAGATTCTTCTAAGCGGTTTATGTATCAATTTTATCATAGGCGCCACTCCTTAAAAGAAGTTATTGCTAAACCATTATTTGTTTATATAAAAATATTTACTTGTAAATAAAACTATTAACATTTAAATGGTCCTATAATTAATCTTTTTACGAGAGACAGTTTCTGTATGGTCATGTATGGTTTCTTCCTGGAAACTAAACAAGAACAATTTAAAGTTTCTCTCTTCTTTTTGTATATAGAGTCTTACTATAAATCACTGTATACCAGTGTTCGGTTGATTGTTTCAATTTCACACGTTCACATGTACGCGTTCTTCTTCAAGATAATCATTGCTTGCCTGCGGTCTTCCCGTCCAAAAAAAACTAAATGTCTGATACAGCGGCTGTATTGAGTATTGACACTGTTTAGTTGACAGTAGACAAGTGTCTGCTTCAACCTTTCTGTAATTCCATCTTTGTTACACTGCATTTTCTCTATTTGCAATTTTTTTGACGCATTTCGAAAAACGTACCATTTACTGAAATATCGCCACTCATAGCAATCGTAGGGTGAATTTAAAACATAATATAGCATAATTTTAAATACAGAGAAAGGACAAGAAAGTCGAGTTAAGGTTAAAAAAGAATGGAGTGAGCTTAACTAATAATATTTATTCTTTTATCTAAATATTTAAAATTAAGTGCCTCAGATTATATAATACGTTAGAGCGTGATTTATTCTATACCAACACGCGTTTTTGGTAAAATAAGCTTGACAAGGAGTCCTATCCCAGTTTGGTGTGAAGTCGAATCGAGCATCAAAAACTTTTTTCTGTACACGTCGCACAACAAGGCGCATCCTTCGTCACCCCTAGTTACGAAAAATAAATCGCAAAAGCCCAGACAACGTATTGCAATTCGTTTGCATGCTATGTACCAACTCTGTTGACTGGCGGTGAGCCATTTATATTTGTGGACGTCACGTTTGAAAATATTGAATTTTGTTCGTCGACGGCTTGTTTAAGTACGGTACGTGGTTTACCGCGTGTGCTGCGGTGAGTTTGCTGCCACCAGAGCACAGCGAAGGGATTTAGTTTTTAAAACCGTTTTGTACCGCTGCGAACCGAACCGAACGTATATACACGAATATATACGATGGAATGGTATATGGAACGGAATGAAGTTTTTCGTAACGGGCGCAAATCGTCGAATCCATTAATTTCAATTCGCGACTTTGTGAAGTTTACGATTTGGCATTGACTACCTCGTATAGGAAATGTTACGTCGTCTTTCGTTGCGCCTTCGGGTTATATACGACGCGTGATTCCTATGTTGAAGTACCTAGCTAGCTGCTACGATCATCATCCCCGATTCCCCGGACGAAAATCTTCAAAACTTTTATCGACTGAAATATTGTCAACGTTTTAAACTAAATCATAAAAGTCAGTTTCAGAACCCTTTTTACCTGAAAATAGACATACTACCCACAACTTGCTATATGTTCTACCGCTTTGTCATAAAAAGAGTTTACTAAAGCTTGTTTTCATTATACCTCTTAGCTCCCTTTCCGAAGCACTGAAGAACTAAACAAACGGTCGTGTGTCTGTAGTAGTCTCGGACAAAAAAAATTCCTTAACAAAAAGTGTTGTCTCGTCGTTTGTTTAAAAATTCATTACTAATTAGTTTCCAAGTTAAATAGTTAATTGGTTTAAAATTGGGTTTCATATGCATAAATATGCTCAAATAGAATATGAATATACGATGAAATAAAATTCTTTGTTTGCGAGTGATATGTAAATTTCCACTTCAAATTTAGTAATGTTTTAGAGTGCTATTATTTAAATTAAGAGTATCTGGTACTATGACAGCGACATACATTCAAATAATGAGTAATATACATTTTGGGAATCACGGTACGACTTGATATTGTGTTTTAACTTTGCAATTCCTTTCAGACCATTAACATTTTTAAGATAGGAAAAAACTATTTCAAATATTACAGAAATTTTTATCTATTGCACTAAAACTGTTTGGTTTTAATGCATTATGTGAGTTTATGTATTGTCAAGGTATTTTGATACAAATGTGATTTTATGTACAAAGCGATATGTATCTTTAAAACACTTAATATTTTGAATAATAGTTTTTTTTTTCTGTTGCTGGCATAAACAAATATTCTATGCTTTTATATTAAGATGTATACTTAAATTAGCGAATGTGGAAACGTATAAGTATATAAATAGAAATTCTTTGACAAAAATGTATTTCTAGTCAGTAGGTGTGGATTTTGTTGCACGCTTGTAACGGGTCTCTATATTGCATAATAAATTTAAATCCACTAGCAGTATGTTTATTTCGAGTCAACATCGAAGATATCTTTCTCAACTAACCGGCATGACTGTCAAGTGTTTCTTCATCCGTATATTGATTAACGCAGTTGGAACTGGAACTGGATCTGGAATATTTTAAATTTGAATAAATTATATCGTATATATATATATATATATATATATATATATATATATATATATATATATATATATATATATATATATATATATATATATATATATATATATATATATATATATATATATATATATATATATATATATATATATATATATATATATATATATATAGATATTTATTTATCATTTATCAAATATTTATGGCACCAAATTTCAAATAAATATAGGGGTTTCACGAGGGCTCTATGTAAAATTCGTATTTTCGTTAAATTCAGAGGGTAAATTATAATAGAGATTTCGACAAATAGTAATAAATATATTAATAAGAGTATTACAGTTGAGATATATTTTTTGACTGTGGTAATTGATAAGGATGGATAAGCTTCTTGTGTTTTTTTTTGCCTCCTTAAATAATATATTTTTTTTCTATGGACGTTTATACTACCGGAGTTATAAGGCCCCAAATTTTGGAGCCCCCGAAATACATCCAAAAATGTCTTCATTATTTTATGTCTAAAATATTTCTTCATATTGTGAACGTAAATATTGAAGCTATACCACTCTGATATCCAACAGTAAATATATAAAATAATCTTTTGATCTTACTTCTTCAAAATTGTTCCTAAAACTGATGAAAAAATAGAAATTGAGTCTTATTTCCTCATATTTTCGCTTAGTTGCCGAAATAAAAGTTGGGTAAATATAGACCTTAATAAAGTATGGCAAGAGTAATGAGTTGAAAAATGATATACATTATCTTTCATTAGATTTGAAAACATATTTCATTTTCCTCAAACTTTTAATCACACATTAGGATAATGAAATTCGCACGGCTCATTTTATTTCGTATTGTTGTAACTTTTGTTTACGCCCGGTCGGTTTTAATAGGTTTACTTATTGTGTTATGGTAATTGGCAAACACTCTTATTTGCTCGACCAAGACAACATAAAACTAGAAACAAACAATTTAATAAACAAGAATAAAAATAGCATATTTTCTATATCGTGAAGTTAGGATGTAAAATCATTCTCAACGAATATCTCAAATTTTCATCATTATTCGTCGTTAACGACAACAATTGTAACTCTAAGAGGATTCAAATGGGATGTCAAAGAATAAGTTGAGCAAAATTGGTTCAAATCGTTACCGTAGTTTCAGAGGGGTAGCGGGCACAAATTTCTCTTCTGTATTTTTAAAAATGCTATAAAATGTGAACGACAGAAACAAGTAGGAATTATGTATCTATTAGGTTGACTCGTGTGTTGTGTGCTTACAATTGTTAAATTGTATATATATGTAAAGTTTTAAATTCTTATAACAAGTAGTATTTTTCCGAAAAACTAAAGTTGGACAACGTTACGATAGTATATAAATACATATTGTTGACGGTATGCTGTAAATACGTATATTCCAGTAACGAATGTACAGGCTCGCTATGTTGAACGCGGAAATCGCATTAAGGGATCATTTTAGTTCGCACAAAACAAAGAGGATTACTTTGTATAATGATAGGCAGTTAATGTTACTACGGGCTCCCAGTTCGGCGTCCACAATTTCGCCTTCTATTCGTACACCGATTCATTTTTATTTTATTTTTCGAGTCCTGATTAACGTATTAAAAGTTTTCGCCGGCTCGTTATCAGTTAGTAGAAAAGAAGTATTATACCTATGTGTGACAATAATCCGAATATCGTTTTTTTTTCGTACGTTTGTTTAAGCTTTAAAGCTTTCTATGTTTCATGATAATTAGTTGTTTCAGCATTCTTTTACATCACGGGCAAGCACCAATGCTTCAAGGTCTTACAGCGAGATTATAATCATTCTCGGCGGAAAATAAACCCTAATTTTTCATTATTTTATTTAACAAAACATTCAAGGCCTTTAGGTTTAATCTGATCAAACTTATTATAAATGGGCACCCTTTTTTTACTCCGGAATTAGAAGGATTGTTGAATAATAAAAAAACAATTGGTTCTAATTATTATGTGTACCTTTTTTTGGTCGTCTAACTGCGGAAATATAAGGATTATTAGTTTTAAAATACAGTCAAATCTAATTTGGAAATAATTGGGTAAAATTAATTTCTGTATTATATTATTTTGATTTTGAGATTGTTACAGACACACTCTAGTTCTTTTGTACATACTGTACGACAAACTAAAAATACGGACATTTTAAAATACGGTTATTTATAACATAATAACAAATTGAACCATAGGCCTATTACAAATATTAAATTCGTTGAGGAATTTCATCGTGGAGTTTTTATATTTAACATTTTTGGCGAAACACAAATTTCAACACGTTTGAACATGTCGTTTTTATATAAATACAATTATAAATCTGCGAATTATACAGGAAGTATTTTTTTTGTTTGTAAATTAGACCATTATCATCATGAAAAGAACAGGAAATTTGAATTTCGAATCAATTTAAAACCTGTCTTTAATTTTTGGGGGTTATACCGTTATAAAAACATCTGCAGTGTTCTACACGGGAGTTTTCTTGTACGTATAATCAAAGAATATGTATTTATATATTGTTGGTTTATCTATATTATATTATTACAAGAAGAATATTAACCATTTTTTCAAATTAAGCTCTTATAATATTGTTTTCAATGTTGACATTCGTAAATGCTGCACGAATTTTTTAACTCCTCTACTAAATACAGTAATTATTGTTATAACATTTTAATTAAGACTGATTGACTGAGACTGATTATAAATTAGTTATTTACAAAAACGATTTCTTATTAACACATTTCCAACCAAACATTTACATAAAGAATTTTAATATTTTTTAACTGTTATATTTATCCATTTTTCTCTAACTTATGTCGTTTTCAAGATAGTCAAAAAGTAACACGAGTAAACTTTTACTACTGGTTTCAGTTTAGTCTCTCTTTCGAGCTACATACTTAGAATTTAAAGTTTCATAATTATACTGTAGAGTGCTCTGTCTGTCTCTTTCTCTCCCTCTCTTACGCACAAACACACACACACACACACAAATATACACAGATACACACGCACACATTACTTCACCTTTAATGTTGTCAATAACAATTCAGTGCAACTGAAAACGTGCATAACCATTATAATCAGAATATTGTAATATGTGTTTATGTTACACAAAAACACTAGAAATTAAAACAGACATATTTTGCATTGAACGTAATATCCGAGGTAATTTCCATCAAGTCGTTTGCGCATAGTAGGAACGGTGCACATCACAGCTATACATCTAATAATAGGTGCCTAGATCCCGTTCATTATTCAGAAGATATTATTCGTTGATTTATTACCAAGTTTATACTTCATTTTCACACTCGGTGCTCAGAGACGCTCGCAGCTTCAGCCAACGTGCTCTAGCTGTTATTATCAGTGTTCATACATCATCGGGTAATCGGCGACGGCTGTGGAAATTAACTTTGGTTAAACACCTGATTACGAAGCAATTCCCTGCTCCTGTACACACTCCACTCTCTGCCTGAAAATTAACTTTGGGTAGTTTGTAATTTTTTATTTTTTCCTTCGTTGGACGTGTCTGTCGCCGTGTGTACTCATTCTTTTAAAATTTATTCAGTTTTTGTTTTACTTTGAAGTTTGCCACCAGTGGGCCGTGCCGTGCAGACGGTATGGTTTCATTTCAACAAATGTTTGTGCTGTAATTGTGTTGGCGTTGGTTTTAGCTCGTTTAAGGAATTCAGGACTGTTTTAAGGGGGTGGGCATTGCCTGTATGAATTCCACACTTGCAGAAACTCTATTTTTTCCTTCTGTATTTCATAATTCTATGTGCTCTAGGGAAAAACTTGCTTACCTACTCATACTACATTACCCAAAAATGTGTTACTTCTTCCTGAAGTCTTTTTACAGTGTGTATTTTTTTTATATAAAATTATGAAATACATCAAAATATTCACAACTAACATCGTAGTGGCATTTTCTGGGGAGATACCAAAAGTATTTTGAGAATATAAACTCGTATTCATAATTTTTTTTTAATTTCTGTCATATATAATATATTATTTCAATCGAAACAATCGATTTCTGTTTTTCAAATGTCAAATGGTGTAACTGTATCTTTTATATTCTTATAACGTATAGAGATCATAAAACTTAATTACTAGGTTTTAATGTATATAACAATTTCGTGGTTCTCTGAGTACGATTTGACTTTTTTCTCAATTATACCTGTGTATGTGTGGGAGTCGCATTACTTTTATATGTATATAATGTTTCTTTTGGACATAAAATATAATTATTTTGAAACTTACAACATTTAATAAAATAATTAAATTCTTTGCTAAGTTGAGAATTATGTTATCCCGCGCCAGCGCCTTACATTCGTGCAAATTCTTGTGTGTAAATAAGACATCTTAAAATTAATACACATTAGGAAAATTAAAAAGGAATTGTTATATTTATTTTGTGATGAATAAGACGTTCCCGTTTTAATTTTCCTAAATTTATATCTTCCTGATTAAACTGTGAATTTTTTATGTATTAAAGAATAATTATTTCCCACCGAAATGTAGTATAAACTCACAAGGCGCAAGCTGCGCTATAGGCATTGGTGTTTAACTAAAACTTGTAACAATTAATATTATTGAATGTATTGTGATTTTCTATGAGAATTTCAACAAATAAATATAAAATAAAATGTTTTATTCGTATATAACTTCGGTGACGTGTTTAAAGAAAAAGAAAAGAAATTGTTGGCGCCATTCAATGTAACTGTTTTTCTGTTAACATCCGTTGTCAGTATAAAAAAGAAGTACACTAACACGACTAGTGTAAGGTACCAGGCTACAAAATACCGACTTCAGTGTCCTTACGTATTTATCTGAAAATTTCCCTCGCCTTTTCTCTCGGCCTTTCATTAGGTATGCACATATTTAATTACATTTAGCCATTTAATTAAGTCCTGTACTATGTATTTTTAACTAATTTACACTGGAAATGCAGAAGCTGAATGATATTCTTGCAATACATTTATAAAAACTGGTTCGTTTTTCCCATAGTTGATTACTAAAATTGTCGAATGGTAATTTTTTCATGCTCTTCTATCTTTCGTGATACGAATGTATCGTATAAAAGTTTTAATTATAATTCAACTTGTTTATATTCTTTAAAAGTATATTATATAGTGGATTGCTTACTGTATTTTTCTATTGGATATTTCATTTTCTTGAACGAAATTTAAAAGGAGACATTTTAATCATGAAAATTTTAGAACTTGAAGTTTAACGGAAATACACATTTTTACCAACTCTGAATCGAATCTAATTATTTTCGGAATGGTGTGTGTGTGAATGCTTTAGAACTAAAACTGTTGAAGGAAAAATTGTGAAACTTGAGACTTGCATATAAGCTGATTGTGCACTTCCTATTTTAAAAAACTATATCTTAACCGGATGTAGCAGTATACTCTTGTTAATTTTAGAAAATCTTGAAAACAATTTAAAATAAAATTAGGTATTATAATAAATATAAATAGTGAAAGAACAACCAAGTCGAGTGAAGGCCACTCCTGTTCCTTTACATTTTACTTTACAGGCTTCCAATATATAAAATAAACTATTACTCGTTCTACAATGTCTTTGTACTTGTACCTAGTACATCACAAATACTTTCATTGGGAAGTCTTACTTCTCTTGAATCTTGAAATAGCAGTGTAATTTAATTTAATGTGAATACAATGCGACTGTGATTATAACTGATACATAGGTTGATACCTACCTGTTATTTGTGGTTGGATGACTTCATCGGCTTCGCTTCTACGCACGTTCAGTACATAAGTTTACGAAGATAATAGACAATTTGTAATTTTAATTTCGTCATTCCACCTGCGGCTTCGTTTCTCGCCTTGTTCCACGGCTACTATTTGAAAGTTCCTCTTCTATAGGCTCTTCACAACCATCTAGTAACACTGGAGACATAGAAAGTTTATATTTTATATATTACATATATATTATTCTATCTACTGTTTGAACATGTTTATTAGTAATTTCTCAAGTCATGTTATCGGCGACATAAATTTGAGACACTGTTAATACCCGTTCTTTGGATGTTGATTATATTTCTTTGCTTTTCAATTTGGTTAGAGTGGTGCATTTCTTTGCTATAGCTAAAAGTTTTATTTTTGTTTTTTGTAATAGTATATTAACTGGAATATGTTGCGAAATTGTAACGTTCTATGAAGATATACATTAGTTCTAAAACACGGCAACTAGAACTACATTTCTTGTTCCCTGTGGCGTTGTACTTACGTTTGACTTTGACGTTCGTTTGAAATAGCGCGTTAGCAAATGTTGGTAGCATCAGCGCTTCAAGCGGATGATGATATAATCTCCATATATGACGTCTTCTAACTCACGGCTTGCTTGAAGGCACCTCTAGACAAGAATTGTGAACTTTCTGATCTTTTTCCTGATATTAAAAACGATTGCGTTTGCGTTATTAGATCTGGACATGTATTCTTGAACCGATTCGTATTCGAATCTTCGATAATATCGCACGACCTTCATAAGAAATAACACATATATAGGATTCGGTCATGTGTCTGCACTATTGGTGGACCAAAAAAGAAAAATTTGGCACAGTTCCTTTCACATCTTCCTGATACCGTGTATAACTCATATACGTCGATGTCGCTCGCAACGAACCTGCAGAGTTCCGTGTCGATTGCCAACCGCATCGTTCCATTTTATTTATGCAGATCCGATCGGTGCGCTGTGCTACGTTGCTTTTCCCGCCCGGCTTTGCTATGTAAATAAAAGGCCGGTTCGCGGCGTACGCTCTCTCGTTTAAAAAACGCTTAAAATTCCGACATTCATCCACAACCACGCGATTAAGGTAAATTTGTCTCCATCTCACTCATTCACATTTTTCCATGCATTTCTCTCCTTTCCTTCATATGCCCAGTGGCGTAACTAAACGGGACATTGTTTATAATTATAAGGGCACTCGAGGGCTAATAGTATAATACTGTAATATTCCTGTGATAATAATAATTTCGAATATTCCTTTTTACCGGAATACTATCAATATCTATAACTTTTAACTAATATTTGCACAAGTTATGATAAGGCGTCGTAATATCATTTATTTGTATATTTATTTTATATTGTTAACTTTTTATAAATTGCATAATTTTCAAGCATTGTTTCGTATATTAATATTCAAATATATATTTTTCTTCATTCGACGCCGTGCAGATTACTTGCATTTAAGACCATATAATTATATACGATTTAAAAATCCCTTTCACTTAAGTTGTACTCACATGGATTAGTAATTAAGCTTGGAAATTACAAGTAATAATTCCAGTTTGTTGTATTACATATTTAGCCTAACGTTAACAGCAACAAAATTTATAATTAATTGTGTTAATTTTGTTGCTGTGAATGCTAGCATTGCTTATCAATATCATTATACAAACTAAAATTATTATTTGTAATTGTTAAACTTAATTACTATTTGGTTCGCTGTGAATACAGCGTAAAGGCGTTTTCGCAGCGAAGCAAATAGTAATTAAGATTAGAAAATTACAAATAATTTTCTAGTTTGTATTATGACAAGCAATGCTAAAATTCCATGCAACAAAATTAACACAATGCATGATAAATTTTGTTGCTGTGAATGTTAGCATTGTATGTCATACAACAAACTGGAATTATTACTTATAATTTCTAAGCTTAATTGCCAATTCTTTAGCTATGAACAATCCTTAAAGGATTGTTCACAGCGAAACAATTAGTAATTAAACTTAGAAAATTACAAATAATAATCTAGTTTGTATTATGACAAGCAATGTTAACATTCCAAGCAACACAATTTATGATAATTTTGTTGCTGTGAACGTTAACCTTGTATGTCATACAACAAACTGGAATTATTACTTATAATTTCTAAGCTTATTTACTAATTGTTTAGCTGTGAACAATCCTTAAGGGTATGTAATTGTAATTTAGAAGATGGAAACATTAATGACGCTACGCTACTGGTTCTTACAAGTGCGTATTGGTTTTGCTTTATTTCTTTTGTCCTGCAACTGGCGCTTGTTTACGGTGTGACAGATTTTCGAATACCAATTAGTAACATTATTTATAATTAAATGAAAATTGTTCACCGTGAAACGCAAGTGTGAATTAATAAATTGTAAAGTGTTGAATTAATGCTGTCAAACATGTAATAAACTCGTTAGGAATTTTTGTATTTTCATTACACTAATTACATATTATGACGTACACATAATGTGAACCATTCTTGTACTGCTGTATTATTAGGCCATTCATTTTGCCAGCTTGAAATGTTTCAAGACAGTAAATGATTTATCTGCTTTTACCTAGAGATGCCTCAATTATAGTTGTTGATTATATTGAGTAATAATGAATTTACAGATTAAATAATATTTGGTTTTATAATTTAAATATATTAACCTAAGCTTTAACACTATGACAAATTAAGGTTAAAAGAAAAAAATTGCATACTTTCTATTTTCTACAATCCTTTACTTAAAATTTATTACCTTACTACTACTGGGATTTTGTAGATTAGGCGTATTCGAAACCCTTTTTTTGGGATCTGTAATGTGGGAATAGGGATATATTACACCACGATCGATTATAGCCGCAACTGTTTACGCTCGGCCGATTCGACGCGAATATTTTTCACCACAATATTTCCATACAAATATATTTCAAAATTTACATCACCAGCCTTATTCATAAGTTATTATACCAAGTATTAATTATTCTGGGCTTGAAATATTATAAATAAACTGGAGTGGCCTATAGATCTCTTATATAGTGACCGCGTCGAAACGAGTAATTTCTCGGTCTTGCCTAGACGAGAGGAGATATAGACATTGCTCGATGAGACAAGAAATTCTGCATCTCTACTCTTATACGTTGAATATTTTATGTATTTGGTTTATAAAGCAATTAAGGTAAATATAATTATTTTAAAAGCAATTTTATGCCACTTATTTATTATAATTTTTGAAAGCAAAAGCTTTGCGGAAAATTAGGCTCATGGTGAAACGGCCTAGATCACTGTAATGTACGTTTTTAAAGTAGTCGTGTACCTAACTTTTATTAAGGTTCAAATTTTCCCAATTTTTCAAAAGGAAGTGTAAACGATTATACTTATATGTTAACAAATAAATCCTATGCAACTCATTTAAAATAATTTCATATAATCTACCCTGAATCTGTAATATACCTAGCAAAAATTTCGTCATATATTTAAGGCAAGAACGTTAATTATTTGAGACAATATAAATATTATTGAATTTTATCGGATGCATTTTTTAACATAAATGGAATAATTGTTTGGGTTTATTTTTGCAAAATTGTTGCTAAAAATAGAATATATATATATTTTTTAGCAACAAAAAGGTAAGCGACAGCCTAAGGGTAACAAGTCTCCCAAATGAATCTATAACTGCTTATCATAGTGGAGTTAATAAAGTTTCCAATATTGGAGCACTTTCCTCTATATATATAAATTTGTAATACACTCTCCCATGATATCATCACATAAATATCTCTGATATTAACATTTCTGTGCCAATCAACCTCCCTATAGGCTTATAATGTGATATTGTACGACAAACAATGTATAACACAACCCAACTTATAATGGAAATTCGTTCATACTAAACTACATTATTTTACTTTGCTTTGGGTATAGTGTATAGTGTTGGTATGAACGCAATCATCTATATTATCATTATAGGTCGTTCTTAAAAGCAACCCGGTTTCTTTGTAAACTGCATCAGTTTCAGTGGCTGTGCAAATGTCCCAAGCATGTAAAACGAATCCGCTGGCATCTATTTGATTAGAAGTTTTGCAGTGTTGCCAAGTGTAAAATGTTCTTCGTTCCTGAAGTTTCCGCATTGTTTGTTTCTAAATTAATCCCATCACTAACTTTGTCCTGTGGGTCCGCTCTATGGATTATCCAGATTATCCCATTCAAGGATTAGATCAAGTACTGGTCTAATGGACATTGTCCTTTCACACTATACTCTTATCAATATCATACTTAAAAACTAACAATAAAATATATTCACTTGTTACTTTTTAGCCAAGCATGCACGGAGAGAATTGTATAGTTGTGGAAAACATAATCATGTTTGCCCTTAATATAAAATATATAGTTAAATAGTTAACAAGCTTAGGTACAACGCACCTATGCGTCCAGCTCGCCTTATAAGTAATATATGCGATGCGAGCAGTATTTAATAATTATGGCCTTTTGGTTAACTAATTGAAAAAATGTTATAGATATAAAAAGTCTTACATTTAATTTAAGATTATATTAAAAAAAAAATTTTTTTTCAAATTTTGAAATTCAAAATTATAATATTTAATAATTTTTTTCGGACTTTGGGTTAACAAAATGAAAAAATCTTGTAGACAAAAAATATCTTAGAATTTTTAGTAGAATTTTTAAGTGTTTCAATTATTTTTATAAGGGCAGTATTAAGGGGGGCTGCAAATTTTGGGGCCCTATAACTCGGGAAGTATACGGGCGATTAGATTTAAACTGCGAACGGATTCAAATGGGATGCCAAATAATATGTGTACCAAATTTGGAGTGAATCGCTCCGGTACCTTCAGAGGAGTAGAGGGCACAAATTTGGTCTTACGAGCGACGACTAACATCCAAGTATATAAGTTATATACATTTTCGGAATCAGGGCGACGAGACGAACACTTTTTCTTAATGAAATTTTTTGATCCGAGAATGCTACAGACACACGACCGAATGCTTTAGCCTCTTCGGTACTACGTACGGCGAGCTAAAAAAGGGACAAATATACCATATAGTAATAGTAATAATATAAATATAGTAATTTTCTTAACTATATATATATATATATATATAGTACTCATAAGTATTCAGATATTTAATAAAAAACGAGTACTGTTATTATATAGAAATACTAACTATGAGAATAGTTGTGTTAGCTATTCTTATGCTTATTCTCTATTTAAATATATGATGTTTAGTTGAAACGGTGTTTCATTGTGCTGACTATAATGCATAGTAACATACTATAATTAATTTAGATACTTGCAGCAACGTAACACGTATATTTAAAGCAACCAGACATATATTTAAATTAACTATTCGCATTATAATGATTACGATACACTATCAAGTATCCATGGACTACTATCCATTTTTCTCAGTGTGGAGTAGGACGGGGAAGTCCGCTGTTCGTATCGCATATATTACAAGGCGAGCTGAATGCATAGGTGCCTTGTTTTGTGTGTGTTTGAAATGGTAACGAGTACAGTTAGAGGCATTTACCATTTCATGGTCTGATATTAGACGAGCAACTGAGGACGTACACGTTTAATGTGGAATTAGCTGTAGCTTATGAAACTGGAATAATATACTAAACTAAATTTATAATTAGACCAAACTCATATTATGTGTAAACTGTTAAAAACATTATTATTTTTATACAACATTATACGTGCGTTGTAGACTTAACAGTACATATACATATATCAATTTGCACATATGCACTCAGATGCAGAATAGTATGTTACGCCATAACCCGTACTTTCTTAAAAGGCAAACACTATTAAAAGCAAGAAAAAATGGTCGTAAGCCACTTCAAGGACGGGGCAAAATTGTTAGTAAGATATACCTACATAAAAAATTAATGTTATTATACCAGAACCACATGTGGTCACCATATAATAACACACCATCACACCATTTAAAAAGAATCAAAATTTTAGTCATGAATATAAATCATTTTTGAAGTAAAATATATTGAAATAACACAAGTCAAGATTCAAAATTATTGATGAATACTGAAATATTTATGAGCGACATTTGTTAGCTTGCCAAATACATTTCAAGATTAGATGAGCTTTTGTATCGGGCGTGTGTCATACTCAGAATCAAAAATTGTTTGCACAGAAATTTGTTTTACATCGTTCTGATTCCTACATATATGGATTGGATGTATGTTGTTCGTTCGTACGACCAAATTGTGTGGCTCTATTTCCTCTGGAGGTACTGGATCGATTTTAACTAAATTTGCTACACATAATATATGAGTACCCAATTTGTTCTTGTTGCATTTTAAATCAAACAGCCTTTATTTTTCAAGAAATAAAATAGCGGATCTATCCTTAAGATTTATTCTACTACATTTTTGATTTCAGCAAAAGCATTATAATTTCTTGCATTTATAGAAAAATTCAAGTATTAAATAACTTTGATTTCAAATGTTTTATCCTAAACTGTAGTACCATTCACTAAAGTATTGCTATTTAAATAATTTAGATTTTTTATTCGAAGTTTACTATTACTGATAATACATTTAACGTTTATATTTTATTTTATTAATTTTGCATGATTACGATACTTCCTTTTAAACTGTCGAAGTGTAAAAGAAAGTATATAAAAAGAAAAAGAAATTGCTATGCCAATATATATATATATATATATATATATATATATATATATATATATATATATATATATATATATATATATATATATATATCCATTGTTACTCTAGTACAATAACTAGATGTAATTTCTTAAAAATGTTTTCTTCCTAAAAAGTATTATTTTCCGCCATGATTGACTAAGAATTTGCCGCACCAATGATTTTATTCTAAACGTCGTATGCTTATCTTATAACATCAACAATTCCCATTAGTTTGTTGAAAATGTACGTAATTGGAAAGCAACACAAGCAGAGCAAAGTCAAAGTTGAAAAGCGTTCTCGTTAGAGAAAGCAATAACGCGTAATTTAATATTAAAATTGATAATAATTTTCTCTCCTTCTTGATGTAGCAAACGAAACAAGATCACATACCTTTGCGCATTAAATTTGTCGTCAGAAAATTTGCTAACAAATTTATATTAAAATCGATTGGTCGTTTTCTGACAAAAAGTTTCTCATGGGGCAACAATTTACCATGCTACTACACTTGATGACATCTTGTAATAATAAATTGAAGCATATGAAGCACATATAATTGCAATTAATCCTTAATAAGCAAACATCAACGGGAAAAAAAAAAAAAATTACAATTCCATTTTAATTAACGACTTAATATAGCGTGCAATATTGTACGTTCTAAAAAGACAAGCTAAAATTGTATATAAAATATTTAACGACAATCATTATTAACATATAAAAATAATTTAAACCCTGCTTTGAGTGAAGGGTAATCAGTGTAATTAGCCATAAATTATGTTTTTGATTTGCACACGGTCTTCATTGTTGACGGAGTGAATAAACGCGGAATTAACTGTCTTATCACTATGTGTCATGTTGTTTCATTAAGAAGATATAATTTTAAAAACATTCATTTGATACAATGCTCTATAACTGGGAATAACAAACTGTTTTGTAGGTATCTCCTTAGCTTACCATTTTGTATACCAATTCGTATAATCAACAAATATAGTTATTTTGTGGAATATTATACTATCACAAAAGCAGATCAATGAACAGATAATCGTGTAAAATTCGCGTAATATTACTTTTTCCTTTCTTTTATGAAGTAATAAGTAAGCATAGAGATCACCAAAAAAATCTAACTCGAGATTTCACCTTCTCTGAATCGAATGTCACTATTTTCGGAATGACGTCTATGTGTCTGTATGTTTGTGAACGCTCTAGAACCGATACTGTTGAACGTAAAGTTGTGAAACTTCAAACTTACGACTTGTATATAGATGTGCACCTCCTATTTCTGAAAAGAATATTCAAACCGGAAGTGCATGTTTACTCTATGCAGTTCTCCAATATCACTAGAACGGCTGCACTTGCGACAAAAATAGTTATGTTCTTAATGAAAGATATTAATATTTCTCACAACTTTTGTTTGAATTTCTTCATAAAAAAAAATACCAGTTACGAGAATACCGCTAAGGATAATCTTAAATCTCTTATTTGTGTTCCCATGGATTTGCATATAGTTCAATAAAACACACACAAACACACGAGGTAGTCAAAATAATTAATATATTAATTCATAATTTAGAGAAGCTGAATTTTACACATCGAATTCGAAAATCTATCTGATTGCAATATGTACAATCTTCATCTCTATAGACAATATATTATTCTAAATCTTGCTGCACTGGTGCTTGCATCAAATTGACTTACATCATGTATTTCGTGTAAAATTTCTTCCGATGTCTAAATAATTCCAATAATTTAGGAATTTCATGCTTTAGGACTAGTATTATATATAAACTAATCTATGATATTAGTTTATTTATTTAGTAAACTATTAAATCTTTCCTGCCGGATCTCGTGTAAGTTTATTATAATTTTACAAAAATATCATATAATGCCGAGTTTTTAATCGCATAGTTTTGTAGAAATATACGTATATTTGTTTCAATGATAATAAACAGTGTAGTATATGCGCTTCCGTTAATTTGTTCGGTCATATTGTATTGTTATGAGATCGAGTTTCAAGTTTATTTTTATTCCATGTAAACATGTGGTTGCTATGTATCATGTGCTTGTATTTTTAGAAACATTTATTTTTACTTACATGCATTTACTACGCTAGGTACTTTATATCGTAATAAATTCATTGCACATTATATTAAAACGGAGTGCTTTTCGGGAGAGAAAATAAAACTAAAAATTCAGTCTATGTTTATTAACATTCACCTCGCAAGTAACAATTAAAAATTATCGCAAGGTCGTTGTAAAAATGAAATTGCATAAGTTACAAAATATTAACGAGATTCTTATTGTCTGGAGAACAGACAATATTGGTAACATAAAATGAAATTTTAAAATACACAAAAATGAAAGAACTAACACACAAAATTATCCCCAATATTTTATTATATCTTATATCTTTAATTGTAGCGTTAAAATTGCATATTTTTATTGGTTTATATGAAATGGTGGCGCCGCCTACATAAATATCCCTTAGTGCAACGGAATTTCTTCGATCTAGATAGACATGATGTTTTATCTTAAATACTAGACGGCTATACTATGGGGATATCTAGTAGCGGGTAGCAAGCGTTAGCAATTACGAGTTTGTATCATTTGGTGTTAAATATTAATGTGTATTCTGTATATGTATTAGTGAATTGCAATTGCAAAATAATATAATTCGCGTTCCAACTATTTCAATACTGGTTCACTGGCCATGTCCATTAAAAATATAACTCTACTAATTATCTCTAATAGAATAAAAACATCTCAATGATTTGTATATATTTATATCTTAGTTTTTAAAAATTAGACCACTGATTTATATAATACAATTTTACAAGCATTTAATATTCTGATATCTGAATAAAACTTGAGCCCAGGCATCCTGCTAGGGCAAATTGTGGTTCAGGAAGAATTCCGATATCCAACTTTAAAATTGTTTAACAATTTCCCTATCAGTGTTCGATTTCGATATCCGTTTCCATTCGGTTCGTGTTGATAAACGACGTTTCGTACACGATGAGACGAACGAACCGAACCGCCCGAGCGAGAGGGTTGAATGTTCGCTGCTAGGCCAGTCAGCCCGAACAAGTCACTAGTGTGAAAACTGCTTATCTGTTCTCTCTCTGCTACTTGAAATGGTTGACAGTGAAATCGGATATCGATTTACGAACGACTGCCTCTACCACTATCTTACTTTATTCGCGTGCACGCCTCGACAAGATTGCATTCTCCATGCTCATCTTCTTCTTCTTCTCGACGCTGACAAAAATTATATTCCGACTGGTTACAGCCTCTTATAACGTTTATCATGAGATAAATCTATGGTGAACTCAGCGTTTTAAATTAAATGTGGGCTAGAATTTATTGAATCCGTCTGAAAAAATGCGAGACGAGGGAAATTTAATCAGTGTCGACTCTTAGCATCGTATCGTACGCAACAAACTGGCGCCTACATCTAGCGGCGAGTAGTCTCACTAGATTCAATGCGTTCGCTTGGTACTTCCCCGCATTCATTCCATGTTACTTTTATTTCTTAGCTTCCTATTGATCTTTTAAAATTCGAATAAAAGTCATGTAATGTTGCTATATATTTAGAAATTGATAAATTATAAACATATTTCTATTGATCGTATATTCAAGTAGAAAATAAGTAGCCTGGAACGGCCGATTCTCCTATACTTTCACTATCTTTATAATATTATATTGCTTTAAGTTGTTTTAAATTCATGCTAACATTAAACAATATCAATATATGAGATAATTAGGAAAACGTAATTGTAATTTGTCTCTTTTGAAAAACGATTTTTCATTATTTTGTACATTTTTAGAATAAATTTATTAGACATAAGTTGGTAGAACTAATAATATCTTATAATTTATAACGTAATTTTTTTTTTAATTCGTATGGTTTTCTGGTTAAATTTCATTTTTAAAAATAAGTGTTCTTTCCAGGGATATGTAAATTTTAAATTCAAAATATCATATTTTTACGTTATTGGTTGAATTGCATAACATACAGACGCCATTAACAAATAGTCAAAATTGATACTGGGTCCCTTATCTCGAATATTTTTATTAATACGTCGAGGTAATTTTTTTTTGTATACTTTTATAATCAACATAAATTAAAAGAGAACATGAAAGATTGCCTAGTAATAAACTATTTCGAGTTTCATAACACGCATTCCTAAATTCATCTATTGTGAAGGTTGCTTTTTTGAGGTATCTAATGTAATATTCAACATGTAGATGTCTCTTTAGTAGTGCCCTGTTTTACCGACTGCGAAGCTAGTACAACGACGCTGCCACTTCCGGTGCGCGCTTTAATCGGTTATGTAGTTCCAAGCGTCGCCGCTCAGATGGCGCTGAAAGCTTGTAACGTTACTTCTACATGAAGTACTCTAGAATTTAAATAGATGGCGCTCACAGTATTTATGTGGTTCTAACAGAAATCGATAGCGGTTATATTTAAAGGTTTGTCGTAGAGATGGGGGCACGTACACGTAACTCACTGTTTAGAAGGCGACCTTTTGACCGCAATATTGTCTTGGTTTGAATTGGCCGGGCAGGGGTTGTTGGGTGGCATTTTATTTGGCGATTTACTTCCATCTAGTCGGATTTCTAGTATAAAAATTCATTCGTTGAATGCATAAAAATTGACGCGGTCCGCATGGGATGAATACAGGGGTTGAATTTTTATATTTTCATTAGCGGTAATGGGATGCGTGAACGGAAAAATAGATTTTTCCAACTGTTTTTCGTTTATATAGATAAACAAAAATCTAGAATGGCCCACGCTCGACCCTCTTACACTTGGTTTTCAGTATATTATATATATATATATATATATATATATATATATATATATATATATATATATATATATATATATATATATATATATATATAGTCGTTTTTTTTTGTGAACACTAGATGTTATTATACATAATGCATAAGAAAGTAAATATAACGTGGTTTTTAGTGATATTTTCGGACGTGTCAAATGTATCGTTTAGATTGTTGATGTTTAAGCAGTAGTAGAATTTAGCTATGCATTCGATAAATGAATTAGAACCGAATACATGGAAAATCTATCTCGGCTATAGAGCGTTGGTTAAAATTTCACAAGGAAATTTAAATATTAATGAGCTACGGTCGTGTCACCAGTCCATAAAATTATAAATTCACATTGAAAACGCGTTAACAAGATCGAGAGTGGCAGTCTCGAACTAGGTTTATAAAATTGTTTATGCGCCGATTACTCGCTTTGCACACTCACACAGTACATAACATCAACCAGCCAATGGAAAAATGGAAATCTAAATTACCAATCGTATGTCATACGGGTATACAAAATTTAAATAAAGTGCACGACAAAATTCACAAATCATTCTTTGTTTTTGCCTAAAATACATTATAAGCATAAAGAATTATAGATGCTTTACGTACTTTAAACTTTCATTCTGTATTTAAAATATGAAAGTATAACCTTGATAAATATACTTACTTATGAAGATCAAGCTTTCATAATTTAAGTAAAGAATGAAACTATAGTTTCAATCGCTTAAGCATAGTTTTACTAAATACAGCAATATTGTAGTCTTCTCTTTATGATTATTATTTTCTAAATCATAATTCCCTGAATCGTGATTTGTTTGAATCATGATATAGTCTACAATTATCGCGATTGAATCATGATTTAATCGCACATTTTGTGAAACATCATATTTAAGTAGTATCATTTGTTAACTCCAATTACATAATTAATTTAAACTTTAGAGCGAAAAGTAACCCTATATATAAATGGATGATGTTTAAGCAGAAAGAAAGATATATTTTATCTTAATTTAAAAGCTTTTTAATGAACTTATTTTAGGTTATATTACTTAATATGTCTCCATGTGTGTTTAATACTCCTTTTAAGCCGCATACACCACAAATTTGTCTCAATTTGCTCAGCTATATTTACTGAACTTAACACGCTAGCATTGTGATTCAATCATAGAAACTGTATGATTCGCAAGGGGAAGGGGACTGTCATTTTCTGATCGCAAAACGGAAGAGTAGAGATAACTAATAACGAACGAAGAAATATGATTCTTATAATAATTACTTTAATTAGTTTGTAGTTCGAAGAAATACATCTTATATTATATAGATAGTGGAAGTATAAAATAAGTCGACTTCATCTTTTTCCAATTTGTTAAATATCAAGTTTTGAGACGAAACAAATGTGAATGACAACATTTTTGCTAATGAAAGAGACTAAATATAAAGTTAAAACAAATATGAACGTATTTGAGCTAGAGTTTGCTTTTTGTTTGTTCTGCTAAGTACTAAGTAAAAATAAATAGCGAAATATACAACCGGACAAATAAACAAACGTTGATAACGAATAACGCTTCAGTCATTTCATCCAATTAATCAAGTAGCAATTCGGTTCTAGTTCCAGCGAGTTTCAGGTTGTGATTAAATCCCAACACGAGACATTAAAAAGTTTTCTTTTGCTAAAGCATCAAGAGAATAAAGGGAGTTGTGGTGGTTTTCTTCGTCATTAATCACTATAAATGTTATTACCGGCTGGGGCTGTTTGACGTTGGCCCGGGTGATACCGGGATACACCACCCAACAAGTGCCAAGCGTGCCGACGCAAGACAATGTCTTTGCAATTTTTAAGACTATGGTTCATTCGCTCTCACGACTTTGGCTATAATTGTTAGATAACAAAAATTATCTACTTATTTAGGTGATTATCGAGGGGCAAATCACTAGTAACTTTGTACACTAATGTTTTAAGACTTTCACTTATTAAATAAATTGAATTTTGAATTTGAAAAGAGATAAAATAATAATATTTTTGATTGATTGAAAAACTTGGAATACAGAATTGATTGCAATAATACTACCCCAAATGATGCGAACGTTCAACACAACGCATGTATACGCGCTACAATATTTTGAGTTTCAAATTTTTTATTGATCTTTAGGCCCAAAGTTTGACATAATAAATATTAGAGTCTTATAGTGCTTTGAAATTTATTTTTATGTACTCAAAGCCATGTGAATATTGTAAATTATAAAATTTATAATATTAATATATTTTAGTATTTTCAAAACAATTTCTAAACGGAGTTTTCCAAATGTTGAGTCCCTATTACTCTGAAAGTTAAATGCGAAATATATAAGTAGCTAAACATGTACAAATAATCGATTATCAAATCCTCTGCAAACGAAATAGATATTATTTAAAGAAGTTACGGAAAATAAACGACAGTCGTTACTAACACCGCAATGTGTGAATATGGTGGATTATATTATACTTCTGGCAGCGGCGGAATATCTAAATGCTATTAATTAATTGGTCTGATTTAGTTAATATGTATAATGTGCCATAATGAAACAGGGAGACACTATTAATATACTTAATTATTCAAATGTTCATCAGTCTAAGATATTCGTATCGCGCTGTGCGCTCCGCTGTAGCCTAGCACCAGCCGGTGCTTCTAGATTCTCTCGGGGACATATCTTCACATTGCCACGCCGATGTTCTGCTCCAAATTCTATTTATTATGTACTCTGGGTGTCACTTTTGCCTTTCAAACTTGACAATTATTAAACTTTTATTTGACTTTTAATAAATTGTGATAAATCTTGAAATCATTTCAGTGATTCTAATTTGCTTGCTTGAGGTTTATAATAAGGGAAAAGTCGAGATTTTTACGGAAATACATGTTTTGTCCTTTTGTAGAGTTGATAATGATTATTTTTGAAATTTCTTTCTTGCTCTGTCGGTATATGTGTATGAAATTATGAAACATTAAATTTAGTTTGTATATGGTACGGATGAAAAGCTTTTTTGAATACCATGTTTTTACCGGTTGTATAGGTGTACTCTTGCTATTTGTACATTATCTCAAAAAACGGCATGAATTAGAGATTAATTGATTCTTATCAGTTAAAGATATATAATTTTCTAATAATTTTGTTTGTTATTATTATTTTAATTTGGTTTGTGACAAATATTCTGTAAAGACGTACCATTTTCTGGGACATCGATTTTGAAATTAGTGAATTTATATGTTGTTTCCATGGTTACCACATTTATTGACTTATTTGATGATAATGGAAGTATCAATGTATTAAGAAAGTATTTGTATTCTCTCTTCCTGTTTGTAATAATATAATATACCACAAAATATATATATATGCTATAAGTTAAAAAAGTCCACTATAGGCCACTTCAGATTATTTAATATAGGATGCTGGGCCAAATTGTTACGCGGGATTTGATAAAAGTATAGGTAAATTTGGAATTCGCGTAAATATGTTGTATATCCTGTAAATAGTGTCGAATTCAAAGTTTTATTAAAATCTCCCTGTGTATATGTATATAAATATTGAAGTTAAATTGTTTGCAAGCAAAAGTTTCTGTATATCCCGCGGTATAGTCACATACAAAATGTTCATCGGAAATGTTGTCAAAGTAGGCAAGTAATAGTTGCAAATTCAAAGTTGATTGTTGAAGTTTATAGTTTGAGTTTTAATAACTGGAATACGTTGAAAACAAACTTCATTAAAATTAGATAGTTTCCAGCAAGTTTTCGTATGTAAAATTTGTTAAACGCAAAAGAACATTCACGAGACGTTATATTCTAGGAATATATAAGCTATTTTAAAATCTTTGTCAATGCAATAGCATTTTCCCAATAATTAACTTGACATAAGAACAATTTGGGATTTAGATTCCCGTTTTATCTGTTGATGATGAACGGAAGGCTAGACCGAAGCTATCAATATCTGTCGGACAAAAGATACAGAATTGTTGTTATCATGCAAAACAATAATGACGGGATTTCACTTGTTTATAATAGAGCTGGGGATTTGGTATTGTGACTTCTTGCCTATGTTTTTACTATAACTGTTTCGGACCGGTATGCGTTGATGGGATGATGAGGGAATGACGAAGGTGGTTCATTGTATGTTTCTCTATTGTTCCGCATGCCATTTTATGTTAGAATTAATGATAATTCACTACGCTAATGATGTGTGGTCTAGATCTAGAGTAAATTGTAATTTATTTATAGCTGCGAATACGTGGATAGCGGATATCTGATTATGCTGTTGCTACAGTAGATAGGGATATTATGGAGCATACATCTCTAGGCAGCCAATTTTAACTTTTAGAGTTATTTATGTAACCAGTTACGAAATGCCCCATTTTCTGAAACGAATGGGATGTTTGCATATCCTAACCTATTTCTTATTTTGCTAAAATTATAGGGTTTAATTCGTGAAGTTATTATTTCACTAACCCTATGGGTACGGATTTATTAAATTTCGGTTTATATAATTTTGCTAACATATCATAAAATATCATCACGATTTTTTAGGTAGCCATTTTGAAAGTTAAAAATATAACAGTCCTATTTCCCATTGTGCATTCCAATATTTATGATTTACGTAATATTTCATGAAATAATTATAACTTAAATATAATCACGTTGAAGGTAGTTTTATACTTATATTTAACCCTAAGGCACGTCTTATCAGCAACATAATCTTAGGCTGTAAAAGCATATGACTAATTTTATACAGTTAATTTAAAGGGTTAAATTTACTAAATGAAATTCCATTTGATACATTTTACTTCGCATTTTACATTGAAGTATCAATAAAATTGGCCGACTAGAATTAGCAAATTTTGATTGTAATAATTAAGTACCCTGTAGGCCAACCTGTTTCAGTATTTTTACTGTGGTATCCAATAAATTGTGTGTGCCTCATGTAACCGAAAGTATCAAATATGTTTTCCCTTGTCGAATTGGGAAATATTTCGGTAGCGTGGAATGCACAGCGCTACAACATCAAAAATTACACCTATCCATTACACGCTATGGTCAAAGTACAAAGACCTTTAATTAACATTGTACATACAACGATACATTTATGCGCGCTGCCGTAGTATCCATGCGATAACTAAAATGGCGGCAGCAGTGATATCATGTTACCTATAACATTTCAACTCTTGTCATTCATTCTATCCTAAAATCATTTGTTAGTCAAATCATCATTGACATTTCTTCTTTATGGTTACTTTTGCATCATAAAGATTATTTCTGGACTTAGTTTTACTTTACAATTTCTTTGATATATCAAAAAAAAAAAAATGTTTAAAAAATTCTCGAGTACAATGAATCGGACAATGACAGCAGTGTAATTAGATGGTATCTTGAGTAGTTAGAAACATATTTTTATCTCCCTGTACGAAGTATGAAGTCCGCTGCTCGCATCGCCTATACTTCTTATAAGGCGAGCATAGGGCATAAATAAGTGCTTGTCCTACCCTTGTAGGGTTTTGTAAAAATACTTGGTTTATTTTTCGTGTTATTAACTACGAGCTCGTCGTAAGGTCTTTGCACTTGCAAAAATACTTGTTTTATTAAGCAGACAAAAGGTTTATATATTTTTTATATTTTGGTTGGTTATTTTAGCATTTCGCGCACTCGTTGTTGCAAATAAAGTGCTTCATGAGGTTTCGCAATATGGAAAAAGATATTCTGCATGGTTTTATAAGCCACCCAGTCAATTAACGGGATAACGATCTTTGTTTTGGTTGGACGCGATATTCAATTTTTGATTATATTTCTATGCTCTAATTTGATTTGCCATTATTAATATATACATTTAAATGTAAATATGGTATGTCGTTTTTATTTGATTAACAAAATGAAATGGTTTTAATATTTTGTTTACTATATTGTTCCGTTCTGTAGGTTAATTGATTTCGTAATTCTATTACGTACAATTATTAATTTATTTTGGATTCATAAAATACGTGACATACCTTTGCTATCGCGAAAATAATATATTTGCCAACATTTTATTTATGTTATGATTTCATTAATTTACTTTTAAAAAATGTGAAGTGATCAGTACTTGACTTTCTTATACGTAGTTTTCACTAGAAATATATATCCCAAACAAATTGCTATATACCAACCAATATGCCGCAGTAATATTACGAAATTGTACCAATTAGCTTAATCGTTTATTAAGTTATCAAATACCCTTACTTCAATATTAAATGTAGATTGTTTATCAATGTATTCACATATTATATTTAATATGTACAGTTTATCCATATTTATATCAATATTTATTTTCAAATGTCAAATGACAAATATCAAATTATTTGATTGTATTATGTGTCCCTGTTAAAATTATATCAGGCATATAGTTCATTCGATTTATTAAATATAATCCTCATACATGCGTATCTATGGCAACATAAATAAAAAGTTTACTCGTAACTATTTTAAGAAATTTTACAAACTTAAATTGTGCAAAATATTAATATAATTATGATCGACTAATTTTGTTATAAGTGCAGTCGTTCTACTGATTTTGGAGAAGGAACAAACTATGCATTGAATAGATATGCATTTCCGGTTTGAATATTCTTTTCAAAAATAGAATGTGCACATCTTGACCATATACAAGTCTTAAGTTTGAACTTTTATAGTTTTACGTTTAACAATTTTGGCTCTAGAGCGTTTACAGACCGACGTGTCCAAAATGTTCCCAGTAAATCATAGCGAAAAGTTCATTGGAAAAATTCAATACATACATATTTAAAAGATATTAAAAACAATTTTATTACTAGATGTTTTACAAAACTATAAAAACAATCCTAGTTTAGTTTAAATATTTATAAACCCTATGAAAACTAAAATTTAACACATGGCAGACACGAAATAAACGAATATTATCACAATACGCGTCAATTTTATAATTCTACTATATACAAATATAACCTGAACATGTTCATACCGTATAAATGCATTTTCTTTTAAAATTAAATTGATATATTTACAAGTTATTTCTTGTATATCACGCAAATTAATTCATCGGCTGGCAAGGTCGAGTTATCAGTACCCACTATTAATATCGTCTTAATATACTTTTGCTATAAGGGTCATATTGCTTTACTAATATTTTTCTATTTCTTCATCTGTTCAACATGCATCAACCAAAATATTAAAATACATCGGCAGTTTCATATCGTTATTCAGACTGTGAGGTGATGTTTTGTGACATATTCGGGGTTTTTAGTGTTTTCTCGGTATTTTACAGGGATTTACGTCGATATTAATAGAATTTTTAGTGTATTGTGAATGAAGATGTCCCTTTGGAACGACGAATTAACCTGCAGCATTTTAAGGTATATGATTTATAATGTATTTTGCTTTGCTGTATAGGTGTCTAATGCATATTACGATTAAAAGCAAATAATTTATTTGGTTCTTCGTACGATCTTATTTTTAATAATCATCTATGATGTGACACATATCCAATTATTTGAGTCTATTTTGTTTCCCTGTCTAAATATTGTCAGACATAGAGAGGTTTATTATACATTTGTATATATCCCCCATACTATGGCAACAATACTAAGAAAATTTTCGTAGTAGTTATCTCGTAACTGGTACATTTTATGAAAAACACTTTTCATGCAAAAGTTGTGCGAAATATTCATATCATTCATTATGAACATGTTAATATTTCGCACAACTTTTACTTGAATAGTTTCTTTCATAAAATCCGTACTACGGGACGGGACGGGAAATCTTAAATTTCTTGTTTATGTTGCCGTAGATACGCTTGTATGGAGATTTTATTTAATAAATCGTATGAACGATCTAGGAAAATATGGATAGGGAAACAAAATAGATGCTGTGATAGATAATGTGACATTTTTATTTGGCATCAATATATCGACTTAGAACGTGTTTCGAGCGTATTGTTTTTGGAAAATGTATATTGAAAAGCATTTGAATATATTAATACGGTGAATATTAAAGAAATTATCTTTATTTAATAATGAAGAAACAGTTATTTATAACGTAATAAAACTGGTTTGACAGTTTATTTATAATGAAAACTACGTATAAAAAAGTTGAGAGTAGGCCACTACACTTTTTTTATGTTATATGTTTTTATATATATTCGAGCGCCATGAAACATCATCATTATGTATTGTAACTAAGGATACGTAAATGTAACAATTTCAAAAAGAAAAAACTTTTATAGACTTGGTTTGCTAAAAATTTTAATATCTTCAACTTTTATAAGATTGGTTTTTTCTCAAACATATGCCGATTGTTATTTCGGGTTAAGATACTGTTTTAAAAAATAGAAGGTGTACACGTGGGCCATATACAAATCTTATGTTTAAAGTTACATAAGTTTTACTACAAAAGTATTGGCTCTAGATATTTCCTTTTAGAAAGTAAAACCAGTTTGATTCTTATATTTATTTCATAAGTATACATAAGATCAAATCAGAATGGTCCCAATAGTATTTTGGCGAAAGACCAGAAAAGAAGAGTGTAAAATAATTAGGGTTTAGAAATTGAATTTGGTAGAACGGTTTCATTCAATTTGGAAGCGAACTATGCATTCGAGCAGTTTGGTAAAGTTTTCCGATATTGCACCTACAAATTCTCATTCGCTTGGCGCCCGTAGTTTCTAATAAAGAGCGGACCGAAGCATTCCGGGCCAGCATCAGCAAGCAAACCAGTGCCACTGCCAGTGGCAGTATGAGAGAGTGAGCGAGCGAATCACGACGCGAACAACGACGCCAGCGCCACATACACCCAATTCCTCTGCACAGCGCCACAGCACATTAAGTGAACAAACGCTGCACCACCGAACATGACCCGTGCCGATGTGCAATCCAACCGAAATAAGCTACATTTGACTTCAGGAAAACATACACTGTTCAATCTGATGCTTTTGACCGCCACGATTACTTCAATAGCAAATAGCAACACCGAATACTATTCTCATTTTACATTAGAGCAGAGGCTAAATAATTTCTAGATTTTTTACCTCTTTTTAGCTCCTCGTACGGCGAGCTAATAATGTTAACAAAAGAAATATATAACCACTACTTAGATAATACGGCGAGCTTAAGGCCTTGGTGGCTGTACATACATATTCTTGCCTTTTTTAGAAACATAACTGGCTTATTTAATAATGATTCCTTATAATTTATAATTTTGCATAAAGCATCTGTATGAATTACACGAAACATTAATCTTATACAGTTAATATATATTTATGTGTATACCTATTATAAATAGAAATCTGTTCGGCGTACGGTATGGTAAAAATGGTTGTCGGTTGAAATGGTTTGATCGCCCCGATGTCCGAGCATCGAATCTGGTCGCATCCGTGCGACTGTTGGTTACAACACGGTCGCATCATGTTTTCTGGTTTTCGGTGGTTTCTAGATCACGAACATAATACCCTGGGTTGTCTTCATGTATGTAATCCCTTTCGTGTGATCGAAACTGTTTCGGTTGACCGTTGTTTCCATCCCTTTCTCTCATTCGGTGAACACCAACATCGGCCTCCGTTCCTCATTCCACTTTCAGTTTCCTCCTCGCTTTATTCGCTCCACACTTCTGTTGGATATTTGACCGGGCGCTTAAGCAATTGTATACTATCCAGTGCTTCTCAACTTTGTTTAAGCACCTACTTTACATGGGGGGTGTATTCTGCAACTCATTAAAACTTTTGTTTGGTAGTGTTTTCGTGGTTGCGGTCTTGTTTCTCTATGTATACCAGATAATAGTTTATTGTAAGGATTATATTTTTGTCTTGATACCAATTAGTTAGTTGTACGGTAGTACAATATAGCTATAGGGTTCGGTCGGGAGTTTGTGCATGATTCTATAGAAAAAGGTGGAAATATATCTATAAGATATAAATTTTTTCCCTACCTATCCATAATTCGACTTCAAAGATAATAAAATATCATCAAATTGCTTTTCTTGTTTTATGTCCGTCAATCAAGTTTGGATTATCTTTTCATAAATCAGGGGTTATAAAATGGGTGTTTTCATTAATATAATTATAAAAATATTTTTTATACACCCATAATAATAAGATTCGGCATGTACAACGCACCGATGCGTCCAGCTCGCCTTAGGTAAGATATACGATGCGAGCAGCAGTGGCCTTTTGGTTAACAATTTGAAAAAATGTTATAGATATAAAAAGTCTTACAATTTTTTTTAGAATATTTTAATAAAGAATATTTTAGTGCATATTTTAAAATTCAAAATTATAATATTTAATAATATTTTTTTATGGCCTTTGGGTTAACAGTATGAAAAAATCTTGTAGATATAATATATCTTCGAATTATTAGTAGAATTTTTGGATGTTTTAATTATTTTTATAAGGGCAGTATTAAGGGGGCTCTAAATTTTGGGGACTTATAACTCGGGAAGTATACGGGCGATTGGATTTAAACTGCGAGAGGATTCAAATGGGATGCCGAATAATATGTGCACCAAATTTGGTGTGAATTGCTCCGGTACCTTCAGAGGAGTAGAGGACACAAATTTGGTGTTACGAGTGTGCGACGACAACATCCAAGTATATAGGTTATATATATTTTTGGATTCAGGGCGACGAGGCAATTGAGAATTGAGTATACGGCGAGCTAATGCATTGGTGCTTGTACATAAGCTTTATATATGTACAGTTTAGATATATAAACTTTTAGAATTGAAAGTAATAAGCTAAATAAATAAAGGCATATAAATGATTAATTCATAATAAAAAAAAACTTTCTTTAGATAACAACCGTGGCAAAAACTTTTTCGGTAGTATTAATTAATTTTACGAAGAAAACTTTTTTAAAACCACAGAGTGAAACATGTAGTTCCACAACTGTTTGTCCTATCGCAGGTACATGTTAGCCAGATTTGAAATTAAAACACTTGTATTAATTTGTTCCGGTATAAAAAGTAAATAAAGTGTTTAAATGCATGACCGTCTAAATATATCGTTGTGTTTATCGCAAAAGGCCAGTGGGTTTAAAAGTATCGGATTGTTTTAAACGTAGACAGCATTGTATTATATGGGGTGGTAGCGGTGCAGTCAACCCCCGAAACATTCTATAGAGGCTGGCCAATGCTTTAAAACCCCAAGCGAACATTTTTCACTCCGTTTATTTCCGCGTTTAATCCGCGAGTGGTCAGCGCCATTTCCGGCACTGCTAATGTGGTACTTCTCATTTCGCGTGCGGCGTACAGATAACACGCAGCTTATGTCTGTCGTCTACTCTACGGCTGCTACTAGAACCCAAATACAGATGGCGGGCGACGTTTACGTGAGCCCGACCTGGGCCGGCTTTACCATTAATTCAAAGAAACTACAGCTTATGGCTCGGAGATTATAAGGCATCCAAAGATGACATTATTATAACTGTGACATCTAAAATAAAAATCATCAGTGTACTATACAGATATAAACAGAACCGCTTAAGTAATATTAAGGATATTGCTCCTAAAGCACGGAGTGAGCCTTCACTCGATTTTCTTGCCATAATAATTCTTTATTTTGTTTTAAATTTACCTTACGAGTGCTAAGAAACAAAATATCTATTATATCGTAAATATAAAATAACTATTACCTAAGGAAATTTTCCAGTAGAAGGTACATTTTTAAACCAAAGTTGCTAGAAATTTTAATAACTTTATATAATGCACTATTTATTTGTGATTTCTGTATTTTTATCAACAATTATAAGCCAAACGATTAGTCTCTCTATGCTAACAAATATTTTCTATAAAATTCAATAAAACAAGTCTCATAGAATCTGCATTATGGCTGTCGTTTACTTAGCAAACTTGTAATAAGATATTAGGTTATATTTTATAATAGCGATTGTTTTTTCGAATTATTAGATATGAATGTATAAGAAGTGGGATATATTACCTTTGTGCTCTAGTCATAAACATGCACTGGAGTGAATGTCTGAAAGTTCCCTATATTTCCTAGTAACTTAGGGCCTCTTGATACCTAAATCCGGACCTGAGGGTGCGAAAGAGAAATGGCGGTAAAAGCGGTCTGTACGAAAAATACAACGCCGGAAAATATAACCGCACACGTTCGACCGTGGCCGTTTGGGTATTAGCCTCCGGTACAATGGCCAGGTGTTATCGGCTTCACCGCACCGAGATAAGGGTGATTTAATTTTGCTCCGCGATCGCCTGTTCTATTCGACTCTCGCACGGGCACGCCTAACGTCCGATGCATACTCACTAGCCAGTGATGGTGCCTACTGCTTGAAAGGGGGCGATTTTAAATTACCTACCTTCTGATATCTCAGTTATTTTATGTATAGGTGTATCAGTCTCGTATAAAGTAATACCATATTTTCATTAGACCTTAAATTAGGTTGGTTTATTTCGATTATCTACTTGAACAATTCTAAATGCATGTTCAAGGCGATCAAGGAAATGTTTGAATTACATTATAACTATTTTCAAGACATACAGTGCAATGGTTTTACCGATGAATATATATATATTAAGCTTGTATATAATTTTTGTTGGATAAAAGTGGTTTTAATATACCCCGTGTGGTGACGCCTGTGGTTCCGTTATTTTATTTTTATTTTCGTTTGTTATTTGCTCGTTTATTTATGTATCAATACGTGCAGAGCCAGCTATGTCGCTTTGGGATTAAAACGGTTTGCTGGTTCTGGTTTCTGATTATATTACCAACATTACTTTAACGCGGGGTTAGAGTAACAACATACGCTATGTTTTAAACATTTTAAATATAAATTCTGCAGGTTGGTTTTGTTTTCATTTTTTTTATACCAGTATTATAGTTTTTATAGGAGACTGGTGACCTATTTGCTGTTATCTATGAAATTAAGTTACGCTATCATATATGATCTAAATTTAGAATTTTATATAATTGAAGTACCACACAATTTCACATTCAGAAGTTGAATAAGCTTACTCGCATACAACAATTATTATTATATGAATAAAAAATTCAATTGTGGTTAATTTAAAAAAATCTTAATTCCACAACATTCCAAAATTCGCTACCGGTTTCGATCCGGTAGTATGAAAATTTCCTACTTATTGTTTGAAACTGGTCTTGAATATTAATAAATCAGTTGAAATGTTATGGAATTAAGACAGTTTTCGAACCACCCATCATTAATTCATACATTAACTGGCTTATTAAAAAATATATATATATATATATATATATATATGGCAATCACTGGTAATTTTCTTATTTGAGTGGGATAGAGAGAAAACGACTATTTCAACTCGTAATATGGTTTTAAAATCGATTTTCGTTGATTCTGTTATCATCAAATAATTTAGTATATTGGGTAATCAAGGATACCTACACTTAACTTAATCCTTTGCCTGTTTTACCTTCCGGCTATGATACAACAAATAAATAAATAAATTTCAAAAACCATAATTCAAAAAATGGTACGTTTCTTAGGAAACATTTTCAATCATACTAGATAAAATTATATTGCACACAAATTTATTTTAACGATTGTTGTCGCGCGTGAAAAAGGACAAAATAGAATCGGTTTAGAGGGGGCTCGTAAACTTTATATTCTTGGATGTAAGTATCAAGACGCCGACCAGTAAAAAAAGAAGCGGTCATAGAACGGTAGTTGAACGCTCAGCACTTTGCGTCTAGAACTCTGGTTGCAGTCTGGTCCAGTCCGGCGGCTTCTCATTCCGTGCTCGATTTCGAACGGTGCACAACGTGCGATAGGGTAAAATGCACCACGCTATACCATACTAAGTAGTCCACGTAATGACGTCGGCGCCATATGCTCGTTGGGTCAGAGGCTAAGTGGCCAAGCACTGGGTCCATGCGAAACCATTCGTCTTTCAGATGACTCTATCTCGCTTGCCAATCCCCTTATAGGGTTGGCACAAACCTTATGTATGTATAGGAGACCCTTCTCCCACCGTTTAGACGTTGTTCGCCTGCGGCCACACGGTATAGACCACACGACTTTTAAATTAAGTCAATTTCGTGTGCTTTGGGATATTTGCGCGTGATACTGATACAAATTATTTTACACAAAATCGAACTCGCTCACGTGACAACTGATGCTGTGACTAGACTATTCTTGTCTCGCTCCGTAATTAAATTTTTAACTGTTTTTGTCATCTCCTCATTTTGACGGTTTCTCTAAACTTACTAATCTGACACTTGTCAAGTATAGGTAAAAATAATATCGCTACTCCAATTATAATTGTCTTGGACTAAGTCTAAAAGGAAGTATTGTAATCATAAAAATGTCACACTCAGGATTTTAACACGTTTTGGCAATCTCTAAATTAATATTGGCTATTTTTAAGATGCTTATACGTTATGTATAAAAAAAGTATTGTGATCACAAAAGAAATATGACCTTGGAATTTTAATGAAAATATATGTTTTGACTCTGTGAGTGTGTTAGAACGTTCTAGAGCCTATAGCTCGTTGAACATATGAAGCTTTGAATTGAAGACTTGTATATTCCTGCAAAGAAAACCTCGTATTTTTGAAAAGTATATCTCAACTGGAAGTGCTTATATACTCGTATATATTTTTCTGCATATCCCGTATACTAGACGATTTAGAAATAAAGTAAATCTTATAAAAGTTAAAGAAATTAAAATTTCTAGCAAGTTTAGTTTTTTAAAAATGTATCATTTACTGAAATATCACCTTTGAATATTACCATATTATATTTAGGTAATATCCACTAATGTCAAAATAACAACAATAATTAGACAGGTTTATCGGTTTATGCGTTTACTTTTTTACAAAATAGGTATACGTATTGTTTTTTTATTTCAATTACAATACTTAGTCTTTGCCTTTTACTGTATAAATTCCATCAATGTTTTTTTTATGTTTGACTAATACAGTCGGTTTAACTGCAAGCTATGAAATATCTGCACTTGTCATTTTGTAACACGTGGACTCATTTTTTCAATCGTCCAATGCCTGCAGTGTTCCAAGCAGAAATAAATAATGTCTTTGAAGTTCAGTTGATTATCTGTTCTCGTTGACCGACCGCCTTGTCAGTATATGGTACGGTTGTTTCTGATATAGAGAATCATATTTTCCGTGTGTGTTCTATTTATGGACGATGGCAGAAGATGAAAGATCCCGTGTGTCCGCAGGGATGTTACCTATACCTGCTGCCTACGTTGCTTACACGAGATGTTGATTTTACATTATCTCTTTTTGCTTTTGCAATACTGCGTTCGCTACAACGTTGACTTTCTAACAAAACAAAATCCTTTTAGCAAGTTGCTACACGTTTGACGGATTTCTTTAATGGCATCTAAAAACCGAACTCGTTGCTTTCGAACATTCTATTTGATATATTCTTTATTTTCTTGATAGATATGGACGAATCAAATCAATACTCTAAATATTCAATTGTGTAATTTATTAGTGTAATATTGTTTGTGTCTCATTTTATTCTCTTTTTACTTCCTTATACGAATGTATATAAGGTATTGTAATCATGAGAAATTACAAACTCGAGATTTTAAAATTTTCGGTTCAGGGATCGTTAAATCGTTCGTGTATGTGTCTGTAATGTGTGAACGCTCTAGAACCCAAACTGCATAGGGTAAAATGATGAAACTTCAAACTTAAGAGTTGGTGCACCTTTTATTTTTGAAAACAATTTCCTAACCGAAAGCATGAGTAAGAGAAAAAGTTGAAGATATTTAAATTTCTAGTAACTTTTGTTTTTTTTTTCGAAATATGTACCATTTACTAAAAAATTGGGTTTTGAAATAGGCATGTTACATTTACTATTTCCTAAGTTACCATACATACTGATAGTGTTTCACGGCAATCTAGCTTGAATTTATGACAAAATATAGCAATATTATATTAAATAGATAGTGGAAGAATGAGAAAGCCGAGTGAAGGATACTCCTGCCTTTTAAACTAAATATTATAATAAAATATTTCAGTTCAAACTAATAAAACATTTGACCTTATATTTGTATACTATAACATATCGACAAAGCTTTTAATTGAAGTATTAGTTTTAGAGAATGTCATGTGAAATTGTACATGAGTCATTTAACACAATGACAATTATATATATTTATCCTTACCGTCATTATATTCTCGATTTTCCTCGACATTAGCTAAAGGACATTGCCATACGTTCCAGCCTAGCTCTCCAGTTCCGTTAGAGACTTCATCAATTGTCGATTCATCGGCTACAATTTATTTGTTTGTTATACATTGCTTTCATTTGCCGTTTTCCGGTTTACGTCACTAATTACCGGTGCCATCAGTCTAAATTCGATGCACCATTAATTACCCGCGATCATCATTCTCGTGGGGTTTCTCTTCAACAATTTCAATTAGTTGAATATTAGTTATTATTACAATACAACATCAACTCACCGCGCAATAAAGTCACTAATTATTATTTCTAATAATATAGTCATATTCTGTGGTCTGTTATATTGGATGGACATTTGAATTTGAACTGCGACATGTACTTCTTGTGTACTAATATTATAAGAAAATAAAATTTGGTTACAATTAACCTTGGTACCTTCAGATCGTACGACCAACTAAGCGACATATATCTAAGTATATTAGTTATATACATCAGGGAGATGTGAAATTAATTTCTTTACAAAGATATTTTAATTCCGAGAATATTACAGACATACTATCGAACATTATAGGTCTTTTTGGCATATTGTACGACGAGTTCCATTATTTAAATAATTTGTAGTAGGTGAAAAATTTTTCTTTAGCTTTTGGTTGTTTTCAAGACAATGGCTAATTTCCATTTGTGGAAGTGCTTCATTCCATTGACAAGGAATTCTAACTGAGCCATTAATTCGCATTGGATGAAATGTAACGGTTTACTCGCCAAATAAGACTAGAACAAACGTTCTACAAAGCAGGGTAACGAAGTACTCGTTGTACTACCAGTAGAATTAAATTCAAATAAGTTGTTAGTTCGCAGCGTAGATTAATAGAAACTTGTGTACCTAATTAACCCAATTTTAAGATAATTAGGACACTAGTCGCGATCTAAATCCATTTATATTCGTTGGTGACTTGGTAGCATCAGTGCTTTTGCTCGTATATAAATCGAAGTTAATTATCCAAGAATTTATGAAGTTTTTCGTCAGCGAACCATTTCCATCAAAACCAAGTCGTTTCGACATTAGTAGAGAATCAAATTAAGTGCAAAATTGTTTGTGCAACTATTTCCATTAGTTTTCGCAAATTTAAATTAATTTTTTGTTGCCGTATAGTAAATTAGTGACCGAGTATCATTTGATTAATTTTATGCTCAGTTAAAGTCTGCACGAAAATAATTGGCACTTAGAAGTTTCGCTATCGACTTTCACACCAGCACGTATTCAACTTAGCATTTTTCTGCTTTTATTATTATTTCTTGTGATGCTCTAGTGTTGTTTCCCCCCCTTTTTATGGCTGTAAAAATATAATTGCAATACTGTTTTTGTAATCTCTTTATTTCTTTTCGTTAATGAGTTTTTCATTGTTCGTGTTTGTTTGTTTGTTTGGCTGGTTGGCAAACTGCAATATGCTGTGTTGTTGATGCTACAACCGAAATGGAGATGAAATTAACGACGAATAAACTGAACAGAAGAAGATAAAAACTTTTGGCTACCGATTTTATTCGATGATAGCGGTCCCGAGTGCTCGTTTTCCTTCAAAACTTGTAATGACTCGCTGCGTCTTACTGGTTTTTCATTATTATCCATCCCTCTCTCTAAACTTCTCGACTCTTCGAGGATATTTATATTCGGCGTTTACTTGGTTTACTTTTTACACAGATTTGTTTTCTAGACTTTATTTTTCCTTCTATGAGCTCGTAACTTCCATCCTACTTATTTCGCAGATATTCTGCTATTCGAACCAAGACATATCAATTCTTTTGTTGGACATTTCTATAAAGTATGTTTCTTAGAATTTTTATAAACTAAAAAGTCAAACATATTTAATGGGGGAATGCCAATTTCTACTTTCTTGGACGAAGTCTAATAGGCAGTATTGTAATACGCAAAATAAATCGAACCAGAAATTTCAACTAAAATATATATTTTCATCATCTTTGAATCGAATCTGATTATTTGCCGCATGACGTCTCTGTGTTTGTGCCTCTCAGTATATATATATATATATATATATATATATATATATATATATATATATATATATATATATATATATATATATATATATATATATATATATATATATATATATATATATATATATATGATGTGTGTGTGATCGCTTTAGAGCTAAAACAGTTTAAGATGCGCATTCTATTTTGAAAACAATATCCGGAAGTAACAGTTTACTCTTGCTATTTTTTCAATATCTTGGAAACTGCATGAGCTAGAGATATGGTGATTCAGTTCACAATAATCGAATTTCTAGCAACGCTTGTTTTTTCATAAAATCGTTTTTAAAAATGGATATTTTATTTGTACGTTTCCCTAGTTACATTGCATATTCATTTCATAGCTATTGTAGGGTGAATTTTAAACAAAGCAAACTATTAATATAGATAGTTAGAGAACAAGAAAGTCAAGTGAAGGCCACTCCAGATTTTTAAGTGTATATTAATATCCTAACATATCTTTTTGATAAAATATGCATGTGGGCAAACATGATATTGAAAATCAAACAACTTGAAAATCAACAATGAAGTCAAGTGTATTAAAGAATATTTTATATTTCCTTTTATTGGACCCTATAACTCCTAAAGTATATGTACGAATGGTGCAAATTTCGCATTCATAATATATAGTAAAGTGGTTGAAATATTATCTGTACCAAATTTGGTTCAAAACGCTCCGGTTCCTTCGGAGAAGAAGAGGCATTTTAGTCTTTAACCTTAATAATATAGTATAATAGTAGATTCTTTTGTATGCAGATACGTGCAATATAATATTGTTATATATTATCTGGAGCATAATGTATTTCATTTATACTGCTTGCGTTTTGTACGTAAACGTGATCCAATTTGAAATTTCCGAGTCTCATATATGAAGCTAACAGGAGTCCTATAAAACTAAACGATTATAACACTAAACAAATGTTGATGCTATTAAGCACTTAAGGCAGATAAACGGGCACGATATTGAATCCGCTATGGGAAACACAACGGGAAAGAATATTTTAATTTTAGAAATGAACAAAATTATTATTAGATTTTATATAATAATATATATTTTAATCAACTTTACAAATAAAAATAGAATAGGAGACTAGCGCAGACATTCATTGTAGTTGTGTATTCGGCAATGAAAAGAAAAATTTAATTAAATCGTGGAGGAAAATATAATTAGTATACAAAATAAATTTAACTAAAATAACATTCAAATTGCACGTCAAAGAATACGACAAAAAAGGAAGGTTTGGATATAAAGAAAGGAATATCTGTACTGGATTTTCTTTAACGTATAATCAAAAAAGCTAGAGTGAACTTCACTCGACTTTCTTGTACTGCCAATATCTATATTTATAATAATGCTAAGGTTTCACATCTTTGTAATTATGATTAAATATATTTATATTATATAATATTGAGTTTTTATTATATTTATATTATTTCAAAACATCAATTGACGCGAATAATAATATTTTCCTGTAAATGTACTTTACATCTACCATTCGTCAAAACAGTTGTGCTATATACGCATGCTGTCTTTTTCTTTTACAAAAATTGATGAGAGGTTGATATATTTAGTGCGACGGTTTAAGTTGAGATGCGCGTTCACGAGTTCACCAAGTGAAAGAGAATAAATCACAATTTTTTAAGGGTGACGCAGTTTTGAAGATAACTCGCGAAACAGGGGCCGGGTCACCTCACCTCGCCATGCCACGCCATGCCGTACGTACAGCGTCAGATGATAAATTATCGACTTCGCAAAAGTTAACTTCTGAATACTGTTTTTGTTCCGATACCTTTCGCAGTCCTAAGCTTCTTTATTCAGCAAAAACAATCGCCAAGAAGAAAATAAAGAGGTTTTTTTTCCCTTTCTGACTTTCCTTTATTTTCTATTTGTGAGATTCACTTAATAACGGGTTTTCATTAAGAATATTATAACATTATGAATCAAGCGATTATATTCAAAATTATAATCATACCATGTTCATTTGCAAATGTTAGAATGTAGAATAAATCCAGTTTATTTTATGAAAAGCAATGCTAGCGTTTACAGCAACAAAATTTATAATTAATTGTGTTACTTATATAGTGAATGCTAGCATTGCATCTCATAATACAAACTGGATTAGTATTCGTAATTCCTAATCTTATTTACTAATATGTTCGCTGTGAATACAACTTAAAACTTGTATATGTCTCAGAAGAATACCTTCCACTTTTGAAAACAATATATTAACGGGTAGTAACGATTTACTCTTGCTACTATTTCAATATCACTTAAACGGCATGAGTTAGAGGTATAGTAATTTCTATTAAACTTGAAAATATGAAAATCTCTAGCAATCTCGAAAACTTTCTATCAGTAGTACCAAGAATTTAAAGCAATATATGGCAGTATTATATAGGTATATTAATCGAGAAAAAATATAAAAGTCGAGGGAAGGGCACTCAAGTATTTTTTTTAACGGAATAAAAACACACTTATCAATACATGAGATATATGTCAGAGAAATCACCAAAAAATTCTAATAATATTTTAATTTAATATTTTTATAGTTTAATTGATTAGTGAACGAGCTTTGAACTGCACGAAAATGGTATTTGAACGTTAGTTTAATTTTATATAATGATCACACGTTCACAAATTACCAAAAACAAACAAATATATTATATACATAGTATGATACTCTTGCAACAGTAAACAAGCTTAATTTAGTCATCCACAAAATAGTCCCTGCTTTTGTTAAAACAAAGGTGTCCGTTACCATAATAGCCAGGACTCGTATAATAAATGTACGGGTGTGTGCGCGTTAACGGATGCGAAACACAACGGGCTTAGCGCGAGCGAACGTGGATTATTTAAGTGAGTAAGTTGAACCAACACATTCTCACACATACTGGAATGAATAAGAGAGATGGCAGTATGTATACGTTCACTGTAAACTGACAAGTGTACATTCATTCGGTCTGTATTTCTCTGTGTTGAAGTTTCAACTAATTACACACAGAGAACAGGAACAGTGAACCAAACCGATGCCGTTCAATTATTGACCACGAATTAGATAATGCTTTTATCGAGAAATTGATGTTTGACATACATGTATTAGCTACATCACAATATTCTCTCGTACTTTACACCAAACAAATTGGTTTACATGATACTTGATGCTTTAAGTGTGCAGGAAATCAATATGCTGCTAGACTATATACTAATCATCATGATGTGAACATTTACAGGTGCTTTGCATCATGTTTAAGGTAAACTCTAAAAGCGCGCTTAAATATTGAAATCGGGTAGTCGTAAAGCACAATCCATACTGCTTATTTGTTCAAAGAATATTTAGTAAATTTATACATTTATTTATAATTTTTTGGAGATAATAAGTGCTTAGTTTGGGGGTTTTTTTTCAACGACCAAGAATGAAGGAATATTTGGAGTGTCCTTCACTCGACTGACTTATACGTTAGATAATGAAAGTACACCTTGAGTGAAGGCCACTATTAAAATGAAATGCAGTTATTGGTGGAGGCGAAAAATAATGTTTTGGATAATATATGCTGTATAATCTATAATTTTATCACTATTTTCATTAGTAATATAATTAGTAAATGAAATGATACATTTTACTTCAATGGAGTTGATAGCGAGTCATGGATGCAGCAGATCTGGGCTATTATTAATTATTAATCGCACCAGCGTAATATCGCAATATATTTAATTTGAATCATGTGTTAGTTAATCTCTGTAAATTCCCGGATTTGTTGTAATTATTTAGATTTTAATTAAAGCTAATAATGTTGTTAACCAGTACTGAATCGCTAGTATAGTTTATGAATGTTGGATATTTAATTATGAATTAGTCTACGCTAACTACAGGAAATTGATATGTGTATTACGCTCATACAAATTACTCATTACACTGTATTAAAACACTAATCTATCATAGCAGCCGCTTAAAAGTTGCCCAGCGGACTTCGCTTCATCAACAGTGGTCCACATAGCAACCATTTTTATAACCACTAATTATTACCCAATGGAAAACTACGAAATTTTATATGTAGTTATGATTTATGCATCTAATATAAAAATGACTCATATGTTGCATAATACACTCTATAATAGTTTATTATATCTGAATCATGCATTGGTTTATACCGGCTAGGGAGTTTATCCAAAGTACAGACCGATATGGTGAATACCCATAGATGGCAGTGGTATCGGTCCTCGTTGAAAATACGAACGTATGTAAATAGGATTTGCAAAGCTATCACGGTTGCGGTACGGCTACGAATTAAACCCTGATGGATCATAATAAAGCAGATATGAATGGTAACACCCATCAACATGTTCAGCATGCTTACAACTCCACTAATTATCAGAACGGCTATAGAATGTATTACATTAACACTATCCTAGCTCGCGTTACGCCAATTTCACTACCCAATAATGTATTGAGAATTTAATAGAATTTTGTATTATATAGTGGATCAAAATCTGACCATGTTTACAGCACTGTTGCAAATATCTACAATTCTATGAAACTAATCTGAATCCGTTCGAGGACGATTAGAATAAAGGTTTCGTTAAATTCACAAGTCTGTATCAAAGAGTGTTGGTTTTCACGAATCATTATATTCATTGCTCTTTCCAAATATATTGATAACTAGTTTAACTCATAGGCAACATGTGCCCCTATCATATACAGAATGCAGCCGATCTATGTATCAAGATTTATACAAATCTTTCGATGTAACATACACATAGCAGAAAATAAATGCATATTTTGCAGTGTCTCAGCATTTTTTGAAAGTGATGAATGGTTATATGTTAAATTACAAACAAGTCTCTCGATGTTTTGGCGCATTCTAACATTCACATACATCTGGATGTGTATATGTATATAATATATTACTTTGAAATAAATTAACGGGTACATATAGGTAGATGTGTGTATTTGTGATTAAGATAGGTATATACCTGGTTTTGCTTTCCCGGTAATGTAACTGATGGCCAATATACCGTGTGTGACAGGTAACTGCATCCATTGTGCTATGTGATGCGCTATGTGTACTGTGTACGTCCACGCATCATACACGAACCCATCCAGCTAATATGACAGAGTGGGAAGCTCTCTCTCTCTGTCTATCTCTCACTCTCTTGTCAATATTTTCTCGTTCTCGCACAGGCTATACGCGCAAAGTCTAATTATAGTGTACACTAGACACTGCATCAGCATAATATACTGATATTTGTTTTTCATATATGAATTTACTTCTTATATTACAATTTGGCCAGTTCTTTTATTAATTATTTTTCGAAAGGTTAGTGTGACAAGTGTACATTATTATTAAACATGTGTGATATAGATTATGTGAAAGCACAAGCAGACAATTTGCCAAAAGTGGACATAGCCTCACGTATTTCAAAATTGTTTTTGCATTACATGCAACACTGTTACTATAAAGTGGAGGGGATACAAAAATCTTGTTCTAAAATTTGAAGTTCTAGTTACAAATTTCAATATTGAATAACTATTGAAGTTGAACGTTATTTTGTAAATTGATACCGATTATAGTAATTAAATGGGTTCTAAATTAAGATGTATGTGTCATTTTTTCCACAGCAAAAGCTTGCCACATGCCTATTATGGGAATAAGCTTTCTTAGTTATAAACAAACTTCATTTGCCTAGAATCTCAGGCTTTGGAGGAAGGGTTAGTTACAAAGCAAAACAAACAACAGATGTTATTCTACTGTTAGTGGCGTAATATAGATCCCCTAGTTGATAGGCAACAGAGGTGAACTGTTAAACAAATATCGGCAAGAAGGTTAGTGCGACACAGCACCGTACCGCACCTATGCGATAGCAAGAGGAGATGAAGTCGGTTTTCACTCAATGATGCACGATGCATAGCCAAAAAGCTGTGCCTTGCGCTCTCACATACGGGTCGGGTCGGTCGCACGGCACGGGAAAAAGACAGCAATATATAACTAGATGCGAGATAATGTACAAGAGTGCGACAGCCTGTATTGGGAAGTGATTGAATGTAAACACGTGACTGTTCACTACGAATACCAATAAGGCAACAAGTAACTACACCCATAGATCTTGAGCAACTCACCCCGGCTGCTGTGTATCAATACGTATTATATAGTGTATATGCATTATATGAAGTTACGATTCATGAGTTGGGCTTCATGGAAAATATACTGCATAAACATTCGTAGAAAATATATAAGACTGCTAGTTTTATTTATTACTGTTACTGCCATAAAGCTTCCATAAAAATTTATTTCAGCGATGTAAATAATTTATTTTTCAAGATTTCTCTATTTTCAACATAAAATCCAATTTGAGTTTATTTACATTTTTATTTTGCAATTCTATAAATGCATAAAGTCGGTCGAAGCAAATTCACTACTGCGCTGCTTGGCTATACGCCGTAGTTCTTTCATAGAAAAAACCACCGGCCGTATTCATGGACAATCCTACCTTATTCAATATATCAAAATAAACTACAAAACTTATAAAGGAATTTTGGTTTTCTAGATGTTTCAAATAATGGTATATTTTTCGAATATACGTTTCAACAAAAGTTCCTAATTTTTTTAATATTTTTTGCTTTTATAAGCTTCATTTTTTTCTTTAACTCGTGTCGTTTTTGAGATATACAAAAGAATAACACTCATTTCTGATTGATATAAGCTTTTCAAAAAATAAAGGTTTATTTTCTCGGCATATACATTCAAAACATATTTTTATATTCACACACACACGTCATTAAATAAATATGTCAAACTAATTCATGTGTTCAATGTTTATTACAATTTCGAGGTCGATGATTTTGCGATCACAATATTTTAACTTTATACATAACGTATAAGAAAAAAATGTGCTCGCCGACAAGTTAAAGGTACTTGTGCCTACATGTACAAGATAGTCGCAGATGAAGCATTGCTGGTTGGTAGGTAGTACTGACGGAGCGACCGTAGAGACGCTCGACCTTCGATGTTCAATCACTTTTCGAATAGGAAATAAATATCAGCATTCCCTGATGTTTGTTACATTTTGTGTATTAATATTTTAGTAAAACGGCCCAGCGGCTATAAAAAGCATATTGGACCTTCCATCTGACCTGTTCTTCGATCCCAGGGACAATGTGACATCTGCTACGTCCGTTGTCATCTATCCTCTTAAAGTCTCAGAGCCCATTATGGCCCCATACCTTCTTCATACTGCGCACTTACTTTGTCGTACGAATTTTTCCACTTAACGATCGAAACGAGATAAAGATCGAATTGGAAGTGCGTTCTGCTTTTCGCGCGCAGTATTTTTCAATGCGTTACACTAGATCGAAACTCCAAGAAATATAAACGTCATGGAAATTTACGATATTAATTATATTATGTATAATATTAATTTAATATGTTATAAATTAATGTTACCATTACCATGAAACAATATCAACTATAGGGCAACGTAAATGTAACTTGGCTATATTTACGATAATGATAATTAAGTCAATGGCACACTTTTCAGAAAATATATTCAAACAAAAGTTGCTAGAAATTTTAATATCTTAAAATTTTATAATATTCTTTTTTCTCTAACTCTAATGTTGTTTTCGATATATGCCAGAAAGTGAAAAAATATTTGCATGATCTGTATTACTGTTGGAATTGAAACAAAAATAAAACTATATAAGTAACATAATCCATACAGAATTCTAAGCCCTTTCAAAGTTTTCGTGTAGTAAATAACATTCGCAAGTTGTTGCTTTATTGAAATAAAATTGTGATCCGTTTTCGTAACATCGTTGCCATATTGATGAGCTATCACGCGCTTGGTAGATAGCAACGCACACATGCGTAAACAAACGTTGTTGTTTTCAATAGTAACCCGGATTAATTCCCACCAGGGCACGTTAATCGTTTCAAAATCAATATCATCTCTCCTCGCCCTCGTACCTCACCAATATCATATATCCCACACCCTCCGTGTTATAATTCCCATTTCCTTCGTTCTATCCGTATTCTCGGATGACAACACTTTATCATAATAGACAGAAATGCCGTATGACACGAGAAAGAAATCCCATCAGTATAATATCGAAATAGATAAAATATCCAGTAGATATTCACTCTAAAATAATCCTGATACAATACTATAATTACTTTCTTGGACGAAGACTTAAAGAAAGGGCTAATAATTTAAAATTTACCAAATTATATAATTATTGTTGTATGTACAAGAATTTCCAATATTAGTTTCTGTAGATTTTTAAATGATAATTGCTTTGTTCGTTTGTCTTGTACTGACTGTTCACTTAAAGTGAATAAAAAAAAAAGATTATGATTTTACCAAGAAAAGGAGCACTAACGAACAAACCTAATATGTCTTGTATGGTTATAATCGAATATGAAAAGATCGGTGTTTGCGCGAACCACTAATATGCCAATTATATGATGCTCTCATGTGTGTAATGGCTTGCATTAAAATGGTGGGTTGAAAGCATGAGGTTCGTCAACAATGCAGTGGCAGCGCAGACACAGTCCAGCGCTTGCAACATTACTGTTTGTGCCGCTACATAATGGTGGATAGTTTTTGTACATACCTACCTATATATGTTTTGTTACGGACAGAACGCAAAATTCTTTCTTGTTCTGTTATATATTTTTAACTCCTTTGTTTATCGTGATACCGTATCCGACTCTGGAGAGTTAGCGCTCGTACACTTGTGATATAGCTCATTCTTCTCTTAAAATCAACGCATACTTACGCGATTTCACTAGGGATTCGCAACAACAATGGGTCCTTGTTCCAGTAAATATAACGCTACGGTCCATCTATTTTTCTTGTTTTTCTTTAGTTTTTTTGTGTCAGATGAAAGCTTCTTACTAATAAATTGCTGTTTTTAGTCTTTTCTGGCGTGTTACTGCTATAAAGTACAGCGTTATAAATTAGGTACCTGCTAAAAAGGTTTTACTTTGCTGCAAATGAAAAAATCTGGAGTTGCCTTCATTCAACTTTCCTGTCCTTTCACTATCTATATAAAAATGCTTTATTTTGTTTTAAATTCACCCTATGATTGCTATGAAATTTAATCATTATCTATTGTAACTAGAGAAATATAAATATAATATACTCATTTTCAAAGGCTATTGTAATCATGTAAATTTTCAATTTTTTTTAGATTCTTTTAGTACAGCAGACGATTCCTTTATTGCAAATGTTCTATAACTATCAGTGGTATCTAGATACCGGTAAAAATAAAATATGTTTAGTATCGAATCGATAGTTTCAGATAGGGTTTATATAGCATATTTTAGTTAGTGTTTTCCAATAAGCATGCATGTACCAATTGTCGGTGTCGTTGTGGTGTTCAGTGTAACTGTTTCTTTGGTTGAATACGAGTGAAGCGTGCTCGTGAACATGCTTCATGTGAAACAGATTAGGGTTTTATGTGTTGGCCGAGCACTTTTCCTAATACGGCTTTTAGTACCGAGACCTCTGTTACATCAAGTAGTAAAGTGGTCCCAGGCAGTCCCAGAGGTCCGTGTCCATGGTCTAGTGCACATACACACCCAGTCAGACACACCTCTAACTCCGACTCTGGTCTCTGTATGCTGTCTGCAGTAAGTGGCCTCATTGCAACAACCACTAGTACTTCTACTACAAGCTCGCTAACGGTTTCCAATATTTGTTCACTTCCGTTTCCATGGTTCCATTTGTCCGTCGGAGTTTGTTGCAAATTGCTGGATTTTCCTGTTATAGTTCCGGCGCGATTTTATCGCTGTACCACCTTTATCGGAAATTGAAACTTATACGAGCACGTTCGCTTTACTTTACGCAATATATTAGAATATCATAGAACTGTTTTTTGTGGTTCTCTGTTTTTCGATATCATACCTTTTAAGTACTTTGGTTTGGTGGAAACTTTAATTAAAAACCTGAAACAGCTAAGATTCCAACAGTAGCATGCATTTTATAAATAGACAAATCAACAATGCCTTACGCTGCAGTTCCTTGAACCAAACAAAACTCTCATAAATTGGGTTTTAAAATTGCACATTTTGTAACCTAAATTACAATTTTGTGATAGTAATTATACTCGTTTATCTTAAAAAAATTTATTCATTTAATATATATACATATATATTTTGATATTTAAGATTGTTAAATAGAATGTTGTAAAATAATAATATTGTTGTTTCATGAATATTTGTAAGAGTTTTTCATGAAAAAGCGCAACTATTATTGGTGGAGTTGTCTGTATAGCTAATCATATAACTTGTTACTATCATAATTTCAACCACGGCTAAACTAGTTTTTCTTAGCAATTATTAATAAATTGAAGTATACCGGTTTATCTTGATGCGTAATTAATTGAAGAATATGTCTTTAACAGTGAGTATCGCTTTTTTTTACGGCTGCAACTGTGATACGTATACATAAATACATTTTAAAATTTTATCTTTTTTTATAAATATGAGTACATTTTTATTAATACACCCTACAAAAAATCGAAATGTTTTTTATTCAAATGGATGTAATTTATTTCATTTGTATGTTGATATATTTGAAAATGATTAATTTGCTAAACTCCGTTTGTTATAGTTAATGAAAAGTATGGTGTAGATTGTTGGATTGAGTATGATGCCTTTAGCAGTTTCGCTGGTAATAACAACAGTGATTAATTAATTAACTAATTAATTACGCTTCTGACTTATATATAGAAATGTTGTAATGTATATGTATGTATTTGACGAGCAATGTGAACTGTATTGCCAGAATTGTGCATCGAAGCGAATTACATTTGGCTTATTGATTGAGTGCTGTTTCCTGTCTGACTTCCATACTATGACATTTAATATAATTACATTCTAAATATTACACGAATTCGGTATTATGTGCATCATAACATCCGTGAATATGCATATTTATTCTTAAATTAGGTTACTTGTATCAAGCGTATCCTTCATCTATGACCTTATTTTCTTCTGTCCTTTGTTGTTTAGTTTAATAATATTGGTATGATTACTTTGTTTATCAGATGTGAGATTCTGATTGTTGGCCTAAGTGCATTTGCACGTATTAGGAACTTGGTCTTCTGTGTCTTATATGATCTGTGACTGTGTTGGCCTAGCGTAATCCAGGTTAGAGTGCTAAGATATGCAACTCAGATCAAAATGGAAATCGTTTAGTTAGAAACTCTAAGTTAACTGGTTAACAAGGTTGATATATTTAGGGTCAAACTTGCACGTCCAATTATGCTTTGGATAGCTATCTGACAGATTAACATAGGCAATGAACACGTACACCGATGAACTACAGATAGTGTAAAACGATACTAGGCCAATCAAATTAATCTTATGTTATAAATTGTCATTGATGGTCATTTGTGAGACCCAAAATATTCACCGGTAGCAAGATCGTATCAAATATGCAACCCTATAATATGATTAATATTAACGAGATGACGACTATGTGTGTGTGTGAGTGTGAGCGCTCTATAACAAAAACTATCGAAAATAAAATTATGAAATTTAAAATATGTATGTATGTCGAGAAAATACCTGTTATTTTCGAAAACAGAATATAAACTGGTGGTTGAAGTTTATTCCTGCCCCTCTTTAATATCTCGATATCGGCAACAGTTCGAGAAAATGTAATAATTATATAAGTAAAGAAATCATATTTTTTTATATTATTTTAAGAAAAAGAACTGTTTGTTAAAAAGGTACTTGTGAAATTGAAAATTGAAATAATATCAATAAACCACAAAATAGCAACGCACCTATTCTTTGATTATACGTATAAGAAAGTCCATTGCCACTGCTGATATTTTACAACAAATGCGTTAACAAAACTATAATTACGCCTGTAATTTCTTATATATTAAAATAAAACGAAATGTCTAATTTAAAATAATATCATTTACAATGCAGCGTATCAGCTACTAGATATCTGTTGTCTGAATATACTATATATTTCGGATTAGGATAAAGTCGTACTGAATGCCCATAGGAGACAGCGCTAAAACCCCAACAGACAATTTTGCAATTTCATTACACATCCGAAAGTGTTAATACTGTCAGTTGTGAGCGAGACAGACAGACAACAATCAAGTAGAAATAGAGAATATGTATGTATACCTATATGGTGTAAGCGGAGATGTGTCAGAGGGTCCGCGAATGGGAACGGTGTAAGTGGTTAACAGGTGTTAACGATGCTTCGGTTAACTCAATAGGCCATTTGCCGCTAGATTAGCCATACGGACTGCACACATTCATATCCCTATTCCCCAGACGTATATTCCGAAATTATTTTGTTACACAATGTGAGTGATCAGATACTCCGTCAAGACTTTGAGTTAATCCGTACACTATTTCTTGAATTAGGAAGTATAAAATTTGGTGGTATCATATACAGAATACAGTTTACTCCTCACCGATCATCTAGCTTTCCATTCAGAACGTTATGTAATACATTTAATAATTATTTAGACGTTAAAGAACGTATTTTTTTTTACATTGACTTAGACAATTTTTACAATGGCTAACAAAGTAGTTAAAGGACAAAAAAGTCGAGTGAAAGCTACTCAAGTTTTTTTTCTCGAACAAATTGGAATAAATCAGGACATTTGAAAATTACAAAATCATATAAATGAACAGCTTTAATTGTAATAAAACTGGTTCACACAATTCGTTTATAAACAAAGATAAATAGCAATAATAAACATTTCCCTTGTCCAAATATGTTAATTTTCTGTTGTCTGGATGCACAATTCAGACCCCATCGTCAACCTGCTTTCACGTTTGTGGCGAGTCGGTACAGTTTATTTTCCCGTGCGGTTTTGTTAGTTGGTTACACCCACGATTCGCGCGCTCTCTATTGTACGAGAGTGAAAACCGAGTTAGGATAACCTCATTTTTGTTAGTTCGATTGTGTGTTGGTAGCTCTGTATGTATGCGCGTGTAGTTTTTACAAGTTGGATACGACAAATTAATGGAATTTACTGTTACTACTTGTCCGCTCAATTCTCCCTTATTCTGCTATGTTGGTTGTTGTGTTGAAAGCTGTCCGGATGTGATATAGTTTTTGTTCCTATTTCCTGTGTTTCTAGAGAGTGCTTGTTTTATTTTAGCTTACACAAACACATCAATTCACATTCTAATCACAGCTATCAATGAACACTTTTTTGTTCACCGTGGTTTTTAATCCACTAAATAGAACCTAAATACGTTAGTGTTATTTATGTTTGTATAGGTACATAGAATTGATCAAAGCATCGTTTAATCGGTTTTTTATACTCCTTAGCTCAGCCGATAGGGCATGCGACTACAGATAGAAAGGAACTGGGTGCAAATCCTGGTGGTAGCAATAATGATTTTTTTTTTCTTGGATTTAGTATTAAATGTCATGATAATTTTTGAATTCGCTATTTATCCTGTGATATAAGTTTAACTATTTTCGCGGTGTCTTCTCTGTGTGCGTGCGTTTGTGTGTATTTCTGAAAATCTTCTTAAAATTTCATTGAAAGATAAAATTATAAAACGTTGCTCATTTTTCATTATCTCGAAAATGGCAGAAGTAAAGTAATTTTTATAAATGTTAAACAAATTGAAATTTCTTCTAATTTCAGTTTGAACAATATTCTCAAATAATCGTAGTATTTACTGGCTAATAATATGTAATATTTGTAAATTTATATATCGTATCCATGGTTACCACATTTATTAAATTGTATCATACCTAATAGCAGTACTTACGAAAGTCAACATTTAAAACCATTGTATGAATGTTTGGTTAGAATGTCCACTTAGTAGTAAAATAATACAAATACACCACTAATCGCGAAAACCACACGAGTTAGAGAAAATATAATTCTTTTAATAGCTAATGATTTTAAAATTTCGTATAATTCTTTCCTACCAGTTTTCTCAGGAAACCTCATTTTCACGAACAAGGTTACTGTTTATTTGTTGTATGCATGGTTACTAAATTAATAAATTTATTTCATATTCATTAATTAATCGTCAAAAAAGTCCAGCGTAGGCACTGCAGGTTTTTTAATAAAAAAAATAATTGTGGTTTAAAAAGGGATGTTACTTACTTTACTATAGGTGGTAGTTAGTGCTATTTGCCATTCAATAGTATGATACATATATAAATATATATATATATAAAAACAAAACAAAAGTGCTGAACGTGGGCGAACATGTAAAGAAATCGCAACAAGTTTATTTGATTTGTTTGCTGTTAGCGGTCCCTTTCACGAACACCGTTTGAATATTAAAGCTTCTATAGTAGACCAGCCACGCAACCTACCGTTTAATACGTAGATGGCGCCTGTTCTATTCTTATTCCCGGCATTGCGATAAAGGAAAATGTTCCTTGTGGATTAAACTTTTACGTATGAATGTGATTTGCTTTTCTTTTTCTGCAAGTCATTCTTTTCTCGACTATTAGCGCCAATTTGTTTTGTTTCGTGTTTTTCTTTTACACCGTGTCTTTTTGGTGTTGAAGACAGACATATTTTTTCAACTGTAATTCACTTATATACGTTCTATGTTATGTTTTAGTCTGTTCTTCGCCATTATCTCTGTGTTTTTATTTCTTTCATTTTTTTCTTCTGTTGGCTTATGGCTTGGAGTGTTTCGCGACCGGATATTAGCAGGAAATTGATCAAGATTTCTGCCAGCCGGATATTATTATATTGTATTCGTACGGACTTTGCTAATTTTGCAGTCTAGACCGCTTGACGATATTGCATTATATTTTGTATTTTAATGCTCTTATCGTCGATCTTATAAACATGGTAAATTCTGATTGTTTCTATGCAAATGAGAAGTTGAATGTATTCTGTATATTATATATGGTGCCACTTATGGTTAACTTGGTATTGAAAGAATTACTGACTGAGAATTGATAATATGAGTGATCCAATGCTTAACATTTTAGAGGAACTGTACAGTTATAATGGAATTAATATTATTTATGTATTTAAAAAAATTCTTATATTCATGTTTTTGTTTCTTTGTTGTAGGTAAGCATCACTCCAATTTACATAATTACAATGGTACAAAGAAGCTTTTTTGTTATATTATGCAGTCCATGCCAACTGTAACGCAACAGTTAGGTAAGTGTTTATATTTTACAGTTACGAATGAGGTAGTATTACATTTACACCGACAAATGTGTAACGATGCAAATAATATAAACTTGACAATTCGACTATTTTTCACACAATTATTTTCCGGCGTTATTTATAATCAAAAATAATGATATTGATAAGACTATGATGCATAAAATCCAGCTAATTTACTCCTGAATGTAGCATGATGAAGGAACCACTAATAAGTTTGTAAACTAGACTAAACCCGTTGTTTTAACTTTACGAAAAATAATGAATTGACAAACGACATATTTAAAATTGCCATTTTTTCTGTACGCGCAAACTATAATTGGTTTTCAATTATTTGCGATGAAACATTAAAAATATTGGAAACGAAGAATGTATTCTTGTATATTCCTGCCGGTTTATAATTTGATTTATCGTTATAGAACCGGATGTAGTAGAAAATCGCTGATAAATATTGATTTATCTAGCGACGTCTGCTCATTTTACTGTCTATGCCTCCTGGTAACATAAAACAGTACTTAGCGCGTCTTGGCGCGTTTCATCAAGATTTCTTTTCACTCCCGCTTGCTTGCAAATGCCCATTATTCCTCGCTGCCACGAAAAATACATTTGTCTTGTATTTGTGTGCCTAACGTTCTGTTTAGCGCGCAGATCCAGACGATCGAAACACGAGGCGTTAAGAATAAAGATAAAGTGAGAAGAAAGTACACATCTTCCCTGCGTTGGCAAATACATCTGACCCTATGTATCTAATGTTCTTATACATCTCTCATTCGTATCTATAAACCCTCCGATTCGGTTAATGCGAATCACAAACGTAACGTCTTCTACGTCTTTTACTATAATGCATATTCCCATTAAAACACTTTACTGGTTACTACTATGTATCAGTCCTTTAATACGTTTCGAATACAAAATAAAATATACATAAGTTTCCAATGGTGCTTTGAAAATTATACACAACCAATATGGACAAAGAGTTATACATGTTGCGAACATAACAGTAATCGTAATATCCTATACTATTACTGACATAGCTTTTTATCTCGCCGTACAGTAAGTACAAATGAGCTATAGTGATTGGTCGTGTGTCTGTAACATGCTCGGATCGAAAAAAGTCTTAACCAAAAGTTCTTGTATTTTCGCCCTGAATCCAAAAAAATATATAACTCATATACTTGGATGTATGTATCTCGCTCGCTAGGTCGGTCGGTCGTAAGACCTGAGTTTGTGACCGCAACTCGTCTGAAGGTACCGGGCCGATTTTAATGAAATTTGGTATACATATAATTTCCATGCCCGTGATGGGCCGGTACGGCGAGCTGGTAGCACGTTTTGACATGTTTTTGTTAATATATTTTTATTATTGATTGATAATTATTCTAATTGAAATTTACTACTATTTTCTGCATCAATCAAAAATAAATCACTGAGTAAAATGCGCAATTAACTTTAATTATTGCATTTCATACTCTATAAAATATTCTCCATTGTGTAGAGATTCTGTGCTCATTTGCAATTGTTATAGAAAATAAAAATACAAATTTTATCACTCGTTTTTGCATCAATTGAAAATAAAACACTGAGTTAAATGCGTATTCATAACCGAGATATTTTTATGGTAAAGATGCCTTCTAATTATCAAATCAGACACGTAGAGACATGTTTTTAAAACTCAACTATTTGGCGTATATTGTTTCGTTTTACATGTTATGATCGGGTCCCCGCTGTTATGAAATCATTACGAATGGCCTTTGAAATTGGTCCGTTATATAGAAAAAAAGATTGTTTTATTTTTTAATACAAACATGCTGTGTTTCGTTATGTTAACGCGTAATGAGGCAATAATGGCTCTGCATGTACCTATGTTATAACACCGGTCCAGTCCCTCCTACACCATGCGTTCGCACACCATATATCATCCGGCTATGTAATTGGCTTCGACTAAATATTTTAAACATGACGTCAGGTGTGAACAGTGACCCCCATCAGGCTGGTTAAACTATGATGAATATTTATTTTTCGCAAGGCAAACGCTGCCTATTTGGAACTAAAACTTAATACATACATAATATTTGTTGAAACATGTTCTACATTTTGACAGTTATCATTGCCTACAGTCTTGTTATAATATACATTAGTAATAAAGGATGATACAGGAGTCTTAGAAATGCAGTCTTGTGTTTTGAATTATTTATTCATTTTTGATATTTGGCATCTGTTCTTCAGGAGTTAGAATAAGTTCAAAATATTTTAAAATATAGCTAGCGTAGAATTGCCGATGTATGCTGTGGAGAGAAATTATCAACAAATAGTTGATTTATTTTTGCACTAACAAAACTGAGGGAAACGTTTTATTGCATGACTTTTTGTACAATTTTTATTCAGAACTTTGAAACAAACAAACAGTAGGACATAGCACCTTTGTTCTCTTTTGGCCTAATATTTTACATTGTCATTATTGCACTTGCAAAATTATTTAGGTCATGATTTCAACTGTGCGCTGTATGAATCGGATATATAACCAGTAATAATAATTATTCAAATTATGGCAGAAAACTGCAAATGTATATTGTAGGATATGTAATAATAAAATGTATATATATATATATATATATATATATATATATATATATATATATATATATTTATATATATATATATATATATATATATATATATATATATATATATATATATATATATATAATGTAAATTTACATAATTTTTACTATAAAACTACAACTTAAACCATTGCGATCCTACTAAATTTAGTAACTTTACTTGAATTTTTCTGTAAATTCACTATAACTATGTATAATTACATGATATTTAACTGTAGTTTTATATAGGAAGTTTTGTAAATATATATCTTTGTTTAACAACGTAGGTTTGATCTTGAACTTAGTGTTGAATCTAAAATTTAAAATTCTAATTAATGGTATTATTAATAATGGTTCATAAGTCTGAGTAATTAAATTGATGGATAAGGTGGGAAATATTTTAATAAAATAGGATTAAAACTCTCGGTATAGTTTCACAAAATTCTTTATTTACGACGGCGTATATTTTAGTATAATTAATATGTAGACCCTAATTTAATTAATGTACGTATACTTAATATTAAGTTAATTATTAGTAGTATGTATTAAGCAGTTTTAAATGATTTAGTTTGCTTTTCAACAAACTAAATAAGCTGTGTAACTAACTTCACCAAAATTATTGTGTTATAATAGTTTGTGTAGAAGCCATAGACCAAACAAGTTGGTATACGGTATACCGTAGTAGAAACAGACAAATCCATGTCGACCACAGATGAGAGTATAAACCAGTAAAGGAGAAAGAGGGATATAGACAATGGGTCTGTGTGTGTGTGTGTGTGAGGGAGAGAAAGACAGAGAGAGAGAGAGAGAAAGATAGGAAAGTTAGTGTACGAAAGCCACATTCAACTTTCATTGTGCTCGAAAGTTGAACGTCAATATCCTCTTCTTATCTATTTTGTATCAACTTGAATTTTATTTCCACTGAAACTTTCAGCGATAAAGCTCCGAGCAGGAAGTGTGAGTTTGAGAATTTTTCTTAGAAATGCACAAACGGAATCTGAACTTCGGCTACGATTTGTAGTGGTCATGCTCGTAAAGACAATAAGTCACCAGCCGTAGCATGCGCGATAGATAGAACAAGTTCAAATCTGTTGAATGAAATCATAGTTACATAAAAGCTATTCGGACTTTTGTTCAAAATGCCTAGTCGATAATGGCAGTGTTCTTTGAATTCAAAGAGAAATCTCACCCTCGCATCACAGAAGAAAGTTTGATAATTCAATTATATAATACGATAACCTGAGACACACAGGCTTTGTGCAAATTCGGATTTTCAGTGGGTTGTTAAATTATTACGGACACTCTTAGATAACAAATAGTTGAAATCCTACACCCGATGTAATATTACTTTTGTAAAGATTAAGGTGCAGCCAACAAACTCTTCGACACACAGTATACAAGGTATATTGTATGCTCCATAGTAAAATGGATCACGTTGGTTATGAGATAAATGCTACGTCGTATGCATAATATTATAATATTAGTACAAGAAACAATGCTTGAATATAATGCAATTGGTCATTTTTATCCGTTGAAATAATCAACAATTAAAATGAATTATTCAAATGAATGATAACTCGCCTTGTAGCTATAAGTTATTACTTATATAGAATGTTATTAAAAGTTATAGATATGAATAGTACACTTGTAAAATGAAATATTCGGACAACTTATTATCGCATACATATTTTAGCAATTGTAGAACATACTGTATATTGTACTCCGTGTAGAGAGTAACTGATGGGCTCCATTCGTGACAATCGCGCCAACGTTAAATTGATTAGCGGTTCTAATTGCGAGCGACCGACGCGTCGCGACGTGCGACGGTCGCTGCACTGTGTTTATCTAGATAAGTGGCACTTCATTGTTTATCTGTCATAGCACACCTGAGCGTCGAGCTACAGACACGCCATCTTAAAGTTTTACGTATTATCATTACACCAAGGATTTGTCGAAGGATTGTGTTGTATTCAGATGCCTTTGTTTCAATTGTTCTACTTTGTGTCGAATTATTTACTTCATTTAACCGAACAAATGCTGTGTTAAATATCGCTAAATTTGCGGGGTTCATAACGACTTTAATTTTTTCTATTAAAATAAAATATAGATGTACACAATTTAATTTATACTTTGTTTTGAAATAAGTTTACCGATGACGTCAAAGGCAGTATACCTTTGATCACTTACAGAAAAATAGTTGCATTCAATACGACGAGGAATTTTTGTTTAATATTTTTTTTCTCAAAAAGTGTACTATTTATAAGTAAAACGCATTTGAAATTCTTGGATACGTTTCCATAGCAACCATATACATGTTATCAGTTTTGTAGGAAAGCCGTTGTGAAGGACACAGTTATTTACAATAATTTGTGCACGATTAAAAATAATATCGTTTTTAATAAATCATACATGCGTTGACGTTCAAAATTATATACCATATGTGTAATGAAGAATTATACGTTATTCGTTATAATTTTGCATTTGTCGACCAATTTCTTATCTTAATTACTTCACTTATTCCGTATATACAATGCATGTAGTATTTGTTACCATGGCTACGAGACATTGGCGATTTTTGTACCGATTTCATGATATTACGGCCCATGTAATTATGTCTGAACACGCGACATTTGTGTTGACACAAACTATTTGTTCCTTCTAAGTTCTAACATTACATTCCTAGCAAAAAGTGTTGAAAATCAAATAATTTCATTATTAAAAAAATCCTATGTTACAATTTAGATAATCATATTTAACTACCTCTTGTCCTTTGTATATACAATTTATACTAGAGTCTTTTACAATCTCGTCTTTTAACGTTTTTAGTTTGTAAGTCTTTCAAAGTGATTTCCTGTGCACGTAGCGTTATTTTAGTTCCCCGGTTTCTCATTAGTTTAATTTTTTTTTATGTGTGAATAGTCCTTGTCCATGAGACTCATAAGCCATTAATTTTAAATCTTATCTTATCCTAATCTAATCTTATGCTGTTCTGAAAAGCTTCAAATACTATTGTCGCATACCTCCATTAAAATTGAACAGTTACAAATTTATATACATGGTTCATAAACACATTCATAAACTAATAAAAATAACTCGTCAATTTAAATGCGTACTTATTTTGTTAACACTTGTTTGCAGAGATAGTGTAAGATATAGGCGCTAAACCAAGTTTGAACAATTGTTCTGCTATCACTTTACCATTCTTCATCCCTTAATCTGCGCACACTTTATTTCAACGTTTCATTTTCTTCGCAGTAATCCCTGTTCGCATCCCCCTACATCATATTTCGTCCCCCATTGTTCTTCGGCGCTTATGAAATTCCGGTCTCTCCAGCTCCAGTGGTGTCGGGCAGTCGTCGACATTCCCCTTCCCTTACGTGCCAACACTATACTGTTTCGTTTGCAATTACGCAGGTGGATGCGAATCTGATTAGCACTAAGCGCAGTGACGTATACGGAATGGACCAGCAGACGAACACTAATTATGATTGCACTAAATAATTAGTGAGCTGGGAAACAATCACAGAAAACACAAATATCCTTTTCATGGGCATTTTCGATTCACTGCACTTTAATCCTTGCTAAGGCAATTATACGACCGTATACATATTTTAAATTATAATATATGTACATTATTCTAAAATTTTACTAAACAAGGAATTCAATGCGAGCTTTACTGTCTTCTATGTAATGTATAAAATTATGGATTGTGGTATTTTTTTAATGGAAATATCCACTGTAATTATTTTTCCAATGACGTCTGTTTGTGTGTGAACGCTTTACAGCCAATACCGTTCAACATTTACAAATATAATATTTTAAATTAATGATTTGTATATCCAGGGAATAAAACCACCAATTCTTGAAAAGAAATTTTTAATCGAAAAGGAGCAAATGAAATAGTTAAATATATTAAATCTTCTAGCAATTTTTGATGATAAGATTTGAAATTAAGTTTTGCATATCTCGGGAAATGAAATCTTCTATTTTGAACATACTAACCAGAAGTACTTGCTACTATTTCAATATCTCGATACAGTCTGTGTTAGAGAATAAGTTATTCCAATAAATGTTTAAAATATTCAAATATCTAGCAACTTTTGTTAAAAAGAAATAATACTATTTACTGAAAAATCGCTTTTGAATCTAGTCATGTTACATTCATGTTTTTCTAGTTACCACATACATATATATATATATATATATATATATATATATATATATATATATATATATATATATATATATATATATATATATATATATTAATCTAGTCATGTTACATTCATGTTTTTCTAGTTACCACATACATATATATATATATATATATATATATATATATATATATATATATATATATATATATATATATATATATATATAGATAGTGGAAGTGTAAGATAATCGAGCGATGCCACCCCAGTTTTTTTAATTTTTCGTCGTAATGTACATGTACGGCATATTGATATTTGTTGACGTGGTTCACTAAGCAACTAACATGGAATTGATGTCATTTTACATTAGGGAACCCCAAAACCAATTAAACGCGCATTTCTCGTACATAATTTGCTATTTTAATCGAATGTTCCATTTTTACACACGAATACTATACCTACCTATATGCTACTCCCACACACCCAACTCCCCCAACCGCATTGGTTGTTTGCTGTCATTTGTTGATGGATCGGTGTGCGCAAACACAACGTCATGGAATTACGTTTGTTTCAATTTCGGTTTTGTACACTTTCTCTCGTCAGTCTAGCTCGCTCTCTTTCTATTGCTGTTTGTTTGGTGTTGGTTTGTATGAACGCCACCCGCTTCACCTACCAGACCATCCTAACTAATGTCGTTATTGATGGAGTGATGGTTAATATTTTAGTGGAAGTTTCTGTCAAGTGTTCATATGTATGTGCATGTCAAGACTGGGTGTCCCTATTGTATTACGTATCGTACCGAGCTATAGAACGCTTGGAATTTATTCAAATATCTACTGTTTGGCGACAGCAGAATAGTTTACATGTTGGAATGTAGGTTAAACAAAATGCATGGAAATAGAAATAGCTTAATAATAACAAAGAATTGCTATCAGGCAATTTTATTTTCAAAGCGGAACTCATCAATTCGTTAATTTACTTTGATTCAACAAGATGGCTGAAAATGAAAAATTTCCGGTTAATTGTCTAGTCGGACAGAATTATCAAAACCCATTTTTTCTACTTTATTAAGATATTGTTGATTATATTATTGTGTGAGATAACAAATATAATTTTATATAAGAATCCGGTGCCAAGTTTCGATCGCTTTCTAGATTTGGATCTAGGTCATGCACGATTCTAGAATTTAAGATGTATAATCTTGTTATTAATTTGTATCAGTAAGCGATATTTTAATGGCCATGCTTGTGTAAATTAACTTATATTTTTAGTTTGTTTCGAATAATTCCAATTTGTGCGAATTAATTTAATATAGTATAATTCATGGTGAAATTTGTTTGCATGCGTTAGTAAATAAAAGATTGTAAGCATTCAATATTCCTGTAGTTCAGTTTTATTCTCTGATAACCACGTGACTCAGCGAGCTTTTAATAAAAGCTGTGTATAGCGTTATTGCATAGCGCTCGTATTATACAAGTCTAATTAAATTATCGAGGTTTTATTACACGTCTAAAATATGCTCGTATGTGCAAAAGCGCTGCGGTCATGCGTACGATAGAGGCGCATGCGCAAAGAAAGTAGGCAGAGTAAGAGTAACGCGTTGGTTAACGACAAAATACTATATAAACACTAGCGCCGCAACGTTCTCATTTCGCAATTAAGACATATCATTTATATAGCGTTGCGAAAAACTAAGACGTGTCTTTTTTGGTGTGTGTATGTATACCGGCTAGGACACGTAACAAATGCCTGGAATTACCGTCCTGGTGTTTAAGTGGATGGTGTACGATCGTCGGCTTTTTGCAGCTCGCGCACAGATTTAATGGTTTTGTATAATGATTTGTGTTCGAATACAATGCTAGCATTGGTGAGCCTTAGACGCCGGAGTGGGTAATTTATTCGCTTCTTTTACCACGAGATCTAACGCATTTGTTTTTATTTTTGCCACCAATGCTGGCTGTGGAAGATCGGAGATGCAGGGGGACACACTTGCTACTTGCGATTTTTATCCAACACAACGAATGTTCTTTTACATTCTCCGCATGGTGAATTACATAAGTATGTGCTGAAATACTTCCGGCTTTTATTCCGTGCAGTGAAAATAAAATATTTACTTCTACGTACCATTACTTTATGTGCACTCTACGAAGGCGTTACCCACATCTGTCATTGTCTCTGTCTCCTCCCAATTACGCCACTAACAACAATTGACAGCTCAATGGCAAACTGCTTAAGAATTTATAAAAACTAATTCGATAAACTAGCACTTCACATATTAATCCTTTGGCACTCATCATAGCATCACTTAATAATTACAGTATTATGGTCACCTGCCCACCTCGAAGTTTTCTTTTACAAATTCACTTGAAATATTTGATAAGTAGGGCAACTAATATAAAAATATATATCTTAACTATTGTCAAGTGCTAGGTCGTGTGTCTGTAACATTTTCGGAATAAAGAAATGTTCTTACAAAATAGTGCTTGTTTCGTCACCCTGATTATGAAAATATATAAAACTTATATACTTGGATTATGTCGCTCGCTCGGTCGTTCGCCTGTAAGACCTACTTTGTGAACATATCCATAGAAGATACCGGGTTATTTTTGCATGATTGCATCAATTAATTTTGTATTCCAACAATTACTTCGTTTTAATTATTGTTTTTTATCCGCTTCAAAATTCTGTATTTATAAATAGGTTTTTAAACATCAGTGTCTAAATAATATTATAAAGAAAATAAAAATCCACTTATTAAATTATACGGGTAGCTGAAGGCATTGTACCTATGCTTGTTATAAGAAAGTCTGTTCTGGAATAACAGATATTTTATCTGCATAGCAAGAGTCAGTATTATTGACGTAGTAATTCTGCTAGAAGTTAACTAAAATTACTTGTTTTTCACTTTTTGCCGTTTCTATAACTCCTACAATCATTCTGACTTTGATTATTGTATTGTTGATATAAGCGATCATTGCGATTCATTTGTTGGTTGGGTACAAAGAACACCTCTATTAATCTTACAGAAGTCATTTCGTCTATGCACCTATAGCGCTTTTTATCACTTTGTATTGCCTGGCATTTTTATAGTCTGGTATTACATCGAGCTTGCAATGGCAAAAAGCATCTAAGTGGAAAATGAATCGGTCTATTTTAAGTCGCTGTTGTTTTTCAAGTGTTGTACGTGTCTTTTTGTTAGAAAAGTTCCATAAACTTGACAAGTTTTACTTTTTAGTGTTTTTTTACGAATGACCACCTGGAGTAAAAAGCTTCAAAGAGATTTCATGGATATGGGATGCTTTTGTTTTATTCAAGTTCACCATACGCAACTCGGCGTTTTTTTAATGAAGTGTGTTGCATGTTTATGGTAATTTTAATCCCTAGATGTATGCGGTCTGAGCGCCTATGTATAATGCATTGCCATCTAGCGGCCACATATAAGAAACATACCCTGACTTTATACGCGTATTGCTTTCTTTGTGCGTATTCTTGTACTTCTTTCATAAATGAAGCAATTTCGGTTATAACAATACAGGTGATCAACACTGACATTTGTGAAATCCTATTATATTTATGATATTTACAAAATGTGTAACAACGCTTTAAGACAGCATCAATATACTGCCATATTACGAGTAGTAAATTAAAATGACCGTAATATTGTCAAAATAAATAATTAAGTACGCCCCATTTTGCGACCGCTATAAATTCATGTAACTGCTCGCATATTGTCTGAAGATGCTTATAGCCTAGTAGGTAATAAAACGCTTCAAACACCTAACAAACATTTTTTACTATAGCTGTAGTTTCTTTTTACTTATACGAACGAATATAAGGAAGTATTGTAATCATGAAAATTTACGAGCTCGGGATTGATACGGAAATACACATTTTGACCATCACTGAATCGAATCGGACTATTCTCGGAATGAATTGTATGTGTATGTGTCTGTGTGTGTGCTCTTTAGCTCAAACTGTTAAAGGTAGTAATTTGAAACTTAAGACTTAAGAATATGGCCCGGAAAATAATATCTTAACCAGATGTAACGGTAAACTTCCACTACTGTATTAACATCCCGAAAACGGCATAAGTTAGAGAAAAAGTGATTCACATGAAAGTTAAAGATATGAAAATTTCAAGCAACATTTGTATAAATTGTATCTTCAGGAAATGTAGAATTTACTGATAAATTGCTTTTGAAAATACATTTATGCTACCTTGGTAACCATACATATTGATATTATTTACAGCAATCTATTATGAATTTAAAACAAAACAAAGTAATATTATATAAAATATAGTAAAAGTATAAGAAAGGCGAGTTAAAAACCCCCTGAGCTTTCTTAAGATAGCTTTTGTCATAGCTAAAATTATTTGCTAAAATATGTTTTTGGTCCTATAAGATTCTTCGTAAATGATAGTATTCCATTGCAGAAAATTATATTTCAGATGTACATGTTTTTTCCGTATTTGTTAGACATACATATGACTCTATTTACAAAAACAAACAACAATATGTATCATCGAAATGTTATCACCCTTTTGCAAAACAATATAAAAGTACAATACACCAGTAGCAGTATATATTTCGTTACTTTGGCACTTTATAGACACTTGGTAAAGCTGTTCAAGTCAGATCATGTACTCGAACAGTGTGCGACCCTTTTTCAAGTAGGCGAATGCGACCATGTGTAGCCGAAGAACGTTACCAACAGGTTTTCTGTATGTAAGAGACAGATAACGGCGCTTGATGCACGGTGCAGTCGCGCTATATAGGTAATGCACCCAGTGGCGGGTTGCTCATCTCACAGAAAAGCGACCATTTTGTAAAAGACAATCAAATAATCTAGATTCCACATTTTGAAATTAACGACAGCAACTAGAAAAAATTACTACTTTTAGCCTAGCTGGCTACTCGCTGAAGATGAGCGAGAGAGATGGGGGCAATTGCGGACGTCCGCTACTTGGTCAGATCAGCCCGCGTGCGATACGATGCCGAGCGTCGTCGTTCAAGTTAATAATGATGTATAAAGGGAGCCATTGTGGGGAGACGTTGGGATATAAGATGCCATAAATTACACTCGGCGCGAGTAAAATTGATGCTCCAAATTGCACGGGTGACCCGCGGCGGCCAGAGCGCGATTTACTGACACCCTACCCTACACCAAGCTCTGCTCCGCCGATGTTAAAAGCCCTCAGTCGGAACACGGGACGTATTCTAGTTTACGGTTAATAATTCGCAAGAACAAAACCATCTTTCTTGCAGTCAAATTTATATTTCATCGTTTCTCCTCTTCCAGTATAACTTCACTTAGAATTTGAAGAAATTTTATAACTTATTAGACGTGGAGATCAGATAGAAAACATTTAGGGTCAATTTCATAAATTTTCGTAACACTGACATTAACTAAAAATTATTAATTCCGTGAATTGTATTGAAAATCAAGTAGGTGCGATTTGAGTTTTATAAGAATTGAACATATTCCTAAAATTGCTAATTCCAGTATACATATACAAAGTGATATCGAATAGGTCGCACAATTATCCTTGTTTCCGAAAGAAATCTAATTTTTTTTCCGTTACTAGTAGTGTAACGGGCTTTTCAGCACTAGTTGTGAAACTATCTATCCCTAACTAGTTACGAAGAGTGACTCGGATCGCAACTGCAATATGATATATTAAGTGGCGTTGTATAGGTCACAATTAAAAAAAATATACATCGTTAATATTTTTTATAATACTGTTACAGACACACGACCGAACACTATAGCTTGTTTTGTGCATATTGCACGAAGAGCTAGAAGTTTGCGCTTCAAATTAATAATTAGTTGTATACTACAGGTAGTATATCTTCAACTCCAATAAAGGCTAGACAGTTACGACGTTTACAGAATTACGATGATGAAACGCAGTTAAAGATAGTATATGACAGAATAGATTGAGATGAAATATACAGTTTGCGAGGAGATGAAGCGGATGAAAATATTGTGTCGATTAGATGTCTTTGTGGCCACGGGTGGATATCCCGCAAACCAAGCTTATTGGAGACATTCTGCGACCTGATTTATGGATAGTAATCACAGGTTCTAGGAAACCTATAAGTTAAAAAGTACATAACGCTCCTGCCTGGTGTAAAAGACTTTAGTGCTATAATAGTCGATGAGTTTGGCGGATAAAAGTGGATTGAGCAGCACTCTCTAGAACAACTATTCCATAAATCACGCGGATGTTTTACGACGATGGAGCTGTGGGCAATGTTATCAACACAGACGCACTCATACGCCGTGCACACATATGCGCGGGTTGCAGGCATCCAGTATAAGGTATATACTAATATGACAAATGCTATACTGAATGACGTATCACATTCATTCCGTAGTTTCAAACACGTAGCAACTACGTGCTCTTGAGAAAATAATGTACACTTTTCGATATACCTCACCCAAACATCCGTTTTATATCTAAAGGGTGGTGAGTTGAAAACGTGCAAATAGTCGTTTACATTCAAATGTAGCTGAAAAATAAAAAATTCTAACTCGAGATTATAAAGGAAATATGCGTTTACATTAATTGAATCTGTTTATTTTCGGGATGACGTCCCTGTCCAGTAGTAATATCATTTATTTGTATGCATTATTTTTGCGAAAACATTGCCGGATTCAGCCTAAAATGAACTTGGTGCGTAGTTCCACTTATCTCTTGAGAAGCTGAGTGCAACATAAATAGAAAATGGTCTAATTACAAAAGAGCAGTGTTAATACATCATGTGCATCTACCGGAAAATGCCATTTACTGAATATCGGAGAAAACGTTCCTTTAGACCTTTTTATCAGAGTTCAGCTAGACAGATGTATATCCACCAAACGTAATGTGAAAATCATCGGGCCGCGTACATACATATGCGAAGTCTGAGTGAAAGGTAGTCGAGCTAGTGTAAATTACACTAGCAAGGACTGAGGAGAAGTACTTCTCCCTTCAATTATACCCGCAGCTTATCATTTGGTTTTCAAAGCAGCCGTGAGCAGAGCAGAGCAGGCAGAGGCAGGCCACGCTTTGCATATTCTTGATAGAGACCGGGGGAGCATCTAGTGGTTGGTTGGTGAACTGGCGTTCCGCCCTCTCAGCATTGCCTGCGCCTTCAGGCCATCACGGGTCACGACGACCGACAAACTTCCAGAATACATAAACGATGATCGCGGCTTCCCAAGGACTTAAATATCCCATTCCACCCTCACACAGTTCCTAATTACCATTGGCTGATGAACGTCTGTTTGTCATGTGGAACTGCTTGTGTACACGCGCACTAACTCTATATTCCAAATTCCAAAACCAGCTATACTAGAAATAACGAACTTGGAGATCACGTATCTAATCACTACCAAAACTACAGATACAGATATTTTAAAGGAAATACACTTTTTGAAGTTCCCTAAATTGATATAGCCTAATGTTCGAGATATCCTCTGTCTGTGAGTTTGTCAATACGTTAAAAGATACAATTATGAATCTTGTTTGAATATCGTCCGAAATATAAGAAATATCAACTGGTAGATTTGCTACTTATCACGATCGAAATGTGATTTTTATAAAAGTGTTAGATATGAAATTGTTCCATAAATCTGTTTCAAAAGATTTCTCTAATAGCGATCTATTTATTGTTAAATCGCTTTTGAAACATGTAAATTTTTATTTTGTATCCATGGTTACAATAGTTCCTTAATAATCGCTGCATTTATGAATGTCATATAAAAAAAATATATATAAATAATTATATTATCAGAGTTTGGTCGAAATATTCACACTGTCGCTAGTAGTAAAGTTTTACTCTTGTTATTTTCTCGATAACGGCACTAACTAAAGAAATTATGTCAACAAAGGTTATAGATATTAAAATTACTAGCAACTTGGGTTTAATATTATTTAAAGAATTTGAATATTCCTGTTTTATCCATGGTTATCATGCTTACTAAATTATTTCATCATTTACAAAAGTCAACGTTTAAAACAAAAATCAATGAATTATGAGAGTTTTATTTGTATAAAAATAATATTTACATAACCACAAAATACATATTGGTCTAATTAGACCAATGTTTTCTGTACAATAGCTCATGAAAAATAAATAATTTAAACTCAAAGTACAACATAATTCTGAGAGTTTGGTCGAAGTATTCGAACTCTCTCCGTTTGTAATATAATAATATTCCTCGACATTTTATATGTATAGCAATGTCCATTGTAGATTTTACGTCTAAGAAAGTAAAAATATCTGGAAATACAGACATGTTTCTTTATAATATTCATTCTTTCAAATAATTTTACTGCACCGGATGCATTACATGTTCAACTTCCTATGTTGTTCGGAAGTAAATGTAGACAGATATATTCCTATTGTCTTGATAATATATGATCTGAACGGCAAGGATTTTCGCTTCAAGATAAAAATTTGCAGAGAATACACAATACAATGTACTTATGCGAAAGACTATAAAATGGCGATAATTCCTTTTTCTCAACGAACAATTTTTAGTTTGATTTCGCCTTTGTATAATAAAGATTTTAGTTGCTTTTTTGCGATATTAAAATTTGTTTTCTTATTAATATTTTTATGACAGCATTCGCGTTAACCACAAAGATAGTGTTGCGCATGAAACTTTATACTGGGAACATCATAGAGAAGCGAGGCTCCCTCGCGTATATCCTTATTTGTGGCTTGCAAAGGAGCACAAGATAATAAACCCTCTTCACGTCGTCTGCCCCTGGCCCGAGATGCTCCACCGTAGGAGGTTTCTATATGAGTTAATAAGGTACGAGCTAGAGGTGGTATGTAATTGCAAAACCCTGTTTTATACTTTCCTTCACAGCGCACACCATTCGATTAATGTTGCTAATATTGAAATTTAACAAGTTACAAGCGACCTGTTAAGGATCACACGTAGTTGGCAAGTTCTTGTCGTTGCTTTTAATATTTTATTTTCTTCACTCTAATTCATCGACTAAGTTTCTCTTAGAATATTATAAATGTTTGTTTCTTGGAATAGTGCATCATTCCATAAACTTTGACATTTTGAAAAGTTATAATTAATGCTCGATTGGCATGAATGAGTAGCAATCAACGATTAAAATTAAAATGACACATCTCTAGGCGCATTTGTTTTGATATGGTAATGTATATGTTGTATCCATGGTTCCAAATATTGCTAAATTGTTTCATGGTAATCGCATCAACAATTATTGGCCAAATTAAAAACAATATATTCTTTCTATGTTTTCAATAAGAAATTATAAGTATACTAAAATATTGTGTACAGTTTAAGGCTCTGCAGATAGTTATGTATTGCATACAAAAAAATAATTAATTACTGGTAATACGAAACGAAGTTACATCAATATTAAATTATTTATGAACATATCCACGCAGAAACGTTCCATGTGTAAAGGGAAATGATTTTAGCCTATTGGCCCGGTAGAGTAAGACATGTGGAGAGTGTTTCCGAATATTATTTACACAGTACGATACCAGCAGGACAAGTGCGATTTGTATTTGGTCACCACCGGCGGTTAGTTACAATCACGTGTTTGCTTTTAATAACCGGCGGTACTAGCTGCCCATTCGGGACCACTCCGCTCATCTGACCGTGTTTATTTGCTCGACTTGTATATGGATTTCAAATATATATATATATATATATATATATATATATATATATATATATATATATATATATATATATATATATATATATATATATATATATATACATATATATATATATATATATATATATATATATATATATATATATATATATATATATGATTTTCGGTTTGGTGCGGCAGATATTTACTGATTATATACATGTTGATTGTATTTATTTTTACAACAAACTTCAAACATTAAATAAACAATTAAAATTTACGAGAAAATACATGTTTTTCCTGAATTATAATATTTCTACTTTATCATGTTTTCCCATAGAACTCTAGCAGAATAATTTAAACAAATGCGACTCACTAAACCTGAATAACAGAGTAAAACAATTTGGTGAATGTATATGTATCTAAAGGGTCGACCATTTATTTAATATGAGAAGTCGATACATATGAGTTTGACTGATTAAATATTTAATATATATTGATATTTGGTGCAATAAACGGGTATATATGTTAAACAAATATAAATACTTCAAAGTTAATACAAAATCAATACAGGAGTTATTCAAATGTTGATTTTCCTTTATCAATGCAGTTACAACAAACCTATGATTGATATATTTCAATAAATACATTACTTGTTGTAGAAAGTGAAATATTAGACAAAAATATATACGTACATTTTCTTTGAGTAAGTTACAAATTCATTTAATGTTTTTTTCTATAAGAAAAATTTTGAAAAATTAAACTGAAAGATTATTCCAGATGTTAACTGACAACTGAAATTTGTTGATTATAAATATTGGACGCTGTGTGTATAATGTTATTATGGACGTGTAAATTTGCTTACTACATATTTTGGCAAAAAAAAAACATGTAAAATGTATTACGTTGATTGACAAAAACTGTTATTATACAAACATGACCTTTATTTAAGGTGGATGTGTTTGAATTTTATATGCTCACTATCCTTAACCTCCTAGTACTACTGGCGCCTTTTTTTTGTTATATTATTATTTAGACTTCTATGGTTTATGTTAATTATATTTAATAGACTAGCATCTAGACAGATTTATTGTCATATTGTGAAGCTTTAGCTTTGTTCGTTTCTCCTGTACTTTTCTGTACTCTTATAATGAAGGATAAGGACAGATTATGATCTGAGCAAGAAATGCAGGAAAAACAAACCTATTCGAAGAAAAGAAATCAATGCATCATTTTTACGTTGAAATCTGTAGTTACATTTTTTCCATATTTTGAAAGAAAAAACTCAAACATATGTACAATTTATACGTAATTTATCACAGGTGTCTGTGATACCTGGCGCCAGTGCTGGAAGGTTAATTGCGATAGCGAATTGTATCATTGTTATAAATTGGATAGATTAACTTTTAAACTTCAACATTAAATATATACATATATAGTATAGCCCCATGATATATTATGAGTTTCCCGTAGTAGTGTGTTATAAATAGTTTTTCGGTCGATACGAGGGAAAATTAGGCAAACTACGTAAAGTGTTATTAGCTCTGTAAATCTGAATACTGTTGAGAATCAAATATTTACAATGGTCTGCCGGGTGCGTGAGAAACAAAGAAAATGTGAACAATAAACAGGAGAAAAAAACACATTCAAACTAAAGGCTGGTTCGAGACAATTGTCCGCTAGAGTGTAATTGTCAGAGGGAAGCGTTCGCATTCGGTCGGTGATAAAATTGATTCGGAAGTGTCGTTCGTTCAAGACCCGGCAACGGTAACAACACGGGACACGTCGACAATAACAAGAGCCAGGAACTATTACTCACGACGAGCCCATCAAGAATATGTGGAACTTATCGGGACGATCAATCTCTGTTTACTTTCTTTTTCGCTAACTTGTTTTTTCTCTATTTTCTCTCCTTTTTCTTTGCCAGTTTTCTGTTCACTTCTTCGATAAAGACACGCGCAGCTTACCTTGGATATTTCAAAATTCGATTTCATCATATTCGATTAGGATTAGACTTTTAGATCTAAGTCAAATAATATACAAGTATTTCTCGGATTACGAACGGGTTTCATTTTAAGATGTTGTTCGCAAAATTTGGTGATGTGATAGCTTTATAGACAAATACCGTTGAACATAAAAATATGATGTTTTAAGTTTTACGATTTGCATAACCCGGGAACGAAAACCTAACTTCGAAAAGAATATTTTAACCGGAAGTAATTTCCCTCGTGTAATTTTCTGCATCCCGAAATCGTTCAAATTTGTCGTCATAAATCTTTGACAAAAAGTATTTGTCTTGTCGTCCTGAATCCAAAAATATATATAACTGATATACTTGGTTGTTAGTCGTCGCTCGATCGTAAGACCAAATTTGTGCCCTCTTCTCCTCTGATGGCACTGAAGCAATTTTTGAACTATATTTGATACACATATTTTTTGGTAACCCATTTTTAAATTTTAATATTATGCCAAGCGTGAAGTAAGAGGGGAAAGTCCACAATTCGCATCTATTACTTATAAGGCGAGCTGAAGGCATATGTATCTTCTACTTAAGCTTGTTTTTTTTCAAATAATTTACCAACTACTAGAAAATTGGATTTGAAAATGATTTTGTTGAATTTTAATTTCATCAGTTACCCCAGATATTGATATTGTTTCATGGTATTGTTATAATAAATTTAAAACACAATTAAGCTTTATTACATTTTTAGTAAAAATTAAGTATAAGAAATTCGAGTGACGAGTTTTTTTTTTTAAGTAAATATTCAGTCTTGTTTCTACACAAATGAAGAAAGAGGTTTATAAGACCTCCATCAGCAATAGAATATCGATTTACCGAGTTGTTACTTTTTACAGAACAAAAATATGTTAAACAGATGATATGCTAGCTGATAACGTCAATTATTCTGCAGTTATCTTTGGCTGTCAACGGTCAAATATAACAAGCAAAACAACAAAAAATCATTGTCACTAGAAGCTCGCACAAGAATATATCGAATTGTTGCAATATCGAGCTCCCTTTAATTTTATATAAATTTTGCATGCAACCAAACACAAAACATTTATGAAAACTTTTCACTGCAAATTAAATATTTAAGCGCGCACTTGGACCTTCTTGTAAAATATGGCAAGTTTTATGCTGTAAAATCATGTTAAGATTTTATCAGATAATTATTTCAAAAATTTAATTTAACAACGCTCATTCACACTTCACGCCATAGAAAATATTAGACGTAAAATTGTATATTGGCAAAGTGAAATAACACGCAACGCCAGTTTTGCATAAGTTTATAGCAACCATCTTATTAACACTTTATAGCATTAAGCGGATATAGTGTGCTTTTGCTATGGCGATATTTCTCATACAACCATGAATTTCACTACTCGCAATATATATATATATATATATATATATATATATATATATATATATATATATATATATATATATATATATATGTATATATATATATATATATATATATATATATATATATATATATATATATATATATATATATATATATATATATATATATAGATATACATTTTCGGAAGCAGGAAAAATATAAACGAAGTTCTGTGCAATTATTATTTTTTAGATTTCTAACACAAACACCAGCTCTATTGTACATAATTTACGATGAGCAAAAAAGAATGTCCAGATATACAAAATATTTTAGTTTTATTTATGAGTAGATTGTAGGAAGGCAAGTTAAAGCAGCTATAGTTTGAAATAAAACTTGACACCAACGAATCTGTGAAACAACCTACAATAAAATCTGAAAATGCTAGCTTGGTCTGAAGTACGTAGATTGGCCGACGTTGGTTTTACTACCGTTGGCGTCGCCGGGACTCGCATACAATTTGCATAACACCTTTAGCGTAGAAATTGGAAGTTAATATCGGCAACACAACGGCACTAATGCATGCAGCAGCGCCAGCAACACCGCAATAACCTCCCGGCACAATAAGGTACTGGGGAATCATTAGAATGTAAATGTTCATACGCATAACTTTTCGTGTTACCATCATATAACTAGTTGGTTATGCATTGAATACAAAAAGAATCAATGGACATTAATGACAGATGCTTACACTTTAATAACCAAAAAGCCCTACAGGTAAAAGCTACTTTTTGCTTTCAAATTGCTAAAACACACAGACGTCATATCTAAAATAGTTAGATTCGTTTCAGGGATGGCCAAAGCATGTATTTCATAACTTGGTTTATAAGTGTGTGGTAAGAAATTTTTTATTTAGATTGATTTATGAAGCCAGAAATGTAATGCCTCTATGAATAAATTATGTATTGTTAATTTGTATTAGTATAAATTTTCTTATAACGATGTTGTAGCGTTGGGATTCTCTGCTCTTTTCGTGAACTTTTTGATTAAATTTATGTATTAATTCAAGATTAAAAAGTTAGTTTAACATAAGGCGATTAATTATTATATGCCACCTAAGAACTTCGCTTCGCCATTTACATACAACTTTATGAAAGGATTCAAATTTGAATTTAGAACTATTAGTTGTTTTTGGTAAATGCTACTTATTTGTTCGCCCTGCAGAATGTGCAAAATAACACTCAATTTTCTTATACATCCACTATCTATTTAATATAATATAGCTTTATTTTGTTATAAATTAATCCTGAGATTGCCGGGAAACAATATCAATATATATGGTAACTAGGGAAACATATTTAGTATCAAGGCGATTTTCCAGTAATTGCTATATTTAAAAAAAAAAAATCTAACAAAATTGGTTAGCAAGCTTTGCAACTTGTATAAGAATCACTTTTTTCTTACTCATCCCGTTTTCGATATATTTAGAATGAAGTTTGAGGAAAACCGTTACTTCCGGTTAAGATTTTGTCTTCAAAATATAAGAAGTTTGCACATCCGAACCATATACAAGCCTTAGGTTTAAATTTTCATAATTTTGTCTTGGACATATTTTGCTCTAGAGCGTTCATACACACACACACACATACATATACACACATACATCTACGCACGCACACAGAGACGTAATTCCGAAATTAGTCAGATTCGTTGCTGATAAGTTTAAAACGTGTATTTCCGTTAAAATTTAGTTCGATTTTTTGCATGGTACCAATACTTCCTTATATACATTAGTATAAGAAAGTATAAATAGATGAATGCAAAATGAATGATTTTAAATATTTCTCTAAAAGTGTACCATTTGTGGAAAGAACACATTTGTAAATCAATAACGTTTGTTAGCAACCATTGCTGGCCACAACAAATATTTTTGTGTTTGCTTAAATATGTTATATTTTCTTTGTTCTTATTTTTCTTGATCAGTTACCCAGCAAAAGCATGTACATGAAACCTATTTGTTCTTATGAAATAGAAAAGATTTTATATCTGTAACATAATAATAAACTGTTTGTAAGAAAGTCATGTTCCTTTTTTTGCCAAATACGTACCAGTGATCCTTCCTCATAGTCCCTCTCTGTCGTACGCAATGGTGGTTGGTCTCAGGCGAGCAGTAAACGGCCACATATCGGGCCGCGGACCCGACACAGATTAACAAAGCTTACATCTTGCATTATTCATTTCCCCATATGCTTCACGGCTTCATATTATGTATCATCATGCTGCGTTTTTCTTCCCCTTTTTTCACTATTTTTTTTTACTCAATTTTTTTGTCACTTATTTCATATATTGTATTACCTTTTTTTGTTTTATTTTTCCAGTATATATTATTCTTTGTGGTCAATAGGATTAGTTTATTTAGGCTGATGTCCAGGTCTTCTCGTTTGATAAATAAATCCGTGATTTTTACGGGATTAACTTTCAAAGAGATTTTTTGTGTAATGTTTTCATTGGTCTTTTACATATTTACATTGCTTTTATTTCAGTCAAATTCATTTTACATCACTTTGATTCTGAATATGTGTTTACAATGTCCTGTTCACTTCTATGGTTACACTTATAAAGTCACTTTTATTCTTCAGGTCGAACCAGCGTGTCAACAAAGCCAATTTAGTTTTGCAAATTGACGCAACAATTATTCTATATATAAATTAAAAAATATTTCCTATAAAATTATTTTAAATAATCTCCTAGAATGTTGGCAATAATATAGAATAATATTTTGGCTGACTTTTTCAAAATTGTTGTCAAGAAAGCGGGAGTGGCCCGCACTCTACTTTCTTGTTCTTTGGCTTGTCTATCTATTGGTGCTAATGCTTTATTTTGTTATAAATTCACCTTACGATAGCTATGAAACAAAATCAATATGTATAGTAACTAGGGAAATGTACATTAAAATATATATTTTCAAAGGCAATTTTTCAGGAAATGGTACATTTATCGAAACCACTTTTTAAAAAAAGTTGCTAGAAATTTTAATATCTTCAACTTGTATAAGAATCATTTTTACTATAAATCATGCCGTTTCTGAGATATTGAAATCTCTTTTTTTTTTTTTTTTTTTCATTTCATAATGTTTCCTTCAACAGTTTTCGCTCTATTTACCGTTTTGTCAAATTCGAATCAGGAATGGTCAAAATGTATATTTCCGTTATAATCTCAGGTTTGAAAATGCTCATGATTACTATACTTCTTTATTGACTTCGTCCAAGAAAGAAATTTGACAAAAGTTAGGCAATTGTCAAATTGGTAGCTCACCTGATATATCCACCTTAGGGTGCCTGATATATTGCTGGTAACGTATGTCATATATATAAATATCAAACCACGAAAACTTGCTAATCTATTAATATGAGGAAAGAGTTCTATGATTTAAATTTTTCTTAAATTCTGTATTATACGTTTAATTAATCCTAAAATATGCAATTTATAATATATTGACAATATATATATCATTGTATTTTTTGTTTTGTTTTGGAAGTACATTTTCGTGTCTATAGTCAAGCAATGTCTGTTAAACATAAAATGAAATTGATTTGTACCCTATCCTCCTAGGGCCATGTTTGCTATGGAAGTTTACGATATTTGTGATATGGTTATAAGTAGTTGTGGAGGTTGCCACGTAGTACGTATAGTGAGTGTATAAATTAGAATTTGGATTATGTGAAATGAATTAATAATATTTGCCTGCGAGAAATTTACGCGCCACGCGCAGTCAATATCCGAACTATAAAGTTTAATTTACGAGTACTTTAATCTCCGCGAAGATCCCAATTTGGTTTATCCTGATTTATTCCACACACTTACGTATCCAAAAACTAATTTAGTTACATTATATATCGATATATTCAGCTGACATAACGATCAGAATTTATTGCTCTAATCCGACTATTACTAATGGAATAATTCCTTACACTGCGCATGCACCTACAAAAAATAATCAAAATGATTCAAACTGATTGCCATTAAAATAAACCCACATCTTTATTACCCAATTCTGCAATGTAATGGGTATAATTTTCACCGCACGCATTGGTTTTATACGTATCTAATTTTACTCAAATTTTACTTGAACACTCTACAATTCGAGAGCTTCCATAAAAACAGCTGCTATTGAGTGCAACTTAAGTAGGATCATGCTACTTAAACTCGACTTACTTATTGGTACTTAATTTTCATTATATATGTAATATATGTATAGCTTTATTGTGTTTAAAATTCATTCTACCATTGCCATAAAACAATGTTATCTAGCTATTTTAAATAAATGGTTCATTTTACGAAAATTTTGTTCAGAAAAAAGTTGCTAGAAATTTTAATATCTTTAACTTTTATAAAATTCACTTTTTCTCTTACTCCTGTCATTTTCGAGATACTTAAAAAAATATATAGTAAACAAACACTTCCGGTTTAAATATCCTTTTCAAAAATAAAAGATTTTCTATTTCGGGTTATACAAATTTTGAATTCAAGTCATCATATTTTTATGTTCAACGGTATGTTGTAGATAATTCACACGCAGGCATCAACATTTATTCCTGAAACCGCAAAAAGAATATTTCCAATAAAATTTCGATGTCGATTTTTGTTTTGTTTTCCCAATATTTTTCTTTATACATTTCGTATAAGAAAAAAAAAATACAAGTTGCTATTTGCAATAATATAAGATATATATTTTGAGAATCACTAGTTAAACAAATAGAAATGTTTTTGGTCTCATTCAAACTGTCTTATTAAATCTTTATTTTTGTAAATTTTAATCTCGTAGCTCTGATTGTTCTCGATGTAGCAACATGAAAGTCTAGTACCTGCCGCTCTAGATATTGAAACATGCAGCTCGCCCTAAATAATCATGTTCTAATTAGCATCTTCAAAAATTCTGATTGTTACATTTTGATCTTAGTTATATTTTAAATGTGTTGTTGAATTTATAATGCTTATAATGAGGAATAAAATAGCAAATATATCTTTATAATTTGGCACTTGAATGTTTTGAAAGCATTGTTATTAATTTGATGAAATTGAAAATAAATAAATTGAATCGAGTATTATAGGAATGAGCAAAGATATATCGACAAAAACCCATTACTCAGGGTATTTTATTACAAAACGATGCGGAGACTAATGTATTCACGTTAAAGAAAAATCCCAACAAAAGAAGTAAACCAATCGGTATACATTTCCTTCTCATAGAAATTTAAATGAATTACCTGGAATATTACCCGTTCGGAAAGAAAAATGAAAGCTTCCGTAACATTATACTTGGCGAGTTCCTTTTCGTTCGCTTTGCTCGGCTCGTCGATATTCGCCTGTGCGCCAGTGTTCACGAACAGAAAACCGAATTTAATTCATGCCAATATGAAAAACCGTTCGTAATTTTCGTAACAGACTGCCACCCGTAGTTTGGGCATATATAGAACATATTTCCAAATGAATTTCGCATTATCCGCATTGCAATATATCAAAGCAGGTGGAAGAATATTATACCTACTCTCAGCGCTAGCATATACATACTATGATCATATTTGCTGTGCTTCGTCGCGCGTTTTAATCAATAGCACTCAATTTTGTTGCGAACAACGTCACAACAATCCCCACACTCAAACTCCCATGCATATTGTACATATACAGGATGTTCTACCCTAATAAACCATCAAACATTTTTATATAAATTGATATATTCAACAGTCTCGGCTAATAATGACTCTGAAAATATTTTAACGTTCGACTTGTACGTAGCGTATAATAAAAAGTATTGTAATAACAAGAAACTCAACCTCGACATTTTAATGGAAATATCCGTTTTGAGGGACACTGAATTCATGTTTCACTATTTCGCAATGACGATATTTCGGTAAATAGTACAATTTTCAAAACCTAACATTTATATACATTTTTTCTCTAACTCGTGTCGTTTTTGAGATAGTAAAATAATGACACAAGTAAACAAGCACTCGAGTGCAGGCCACTCCTCATTTTTATGGCTGATATATTAAATACATCAAGTTATACGTAAAATAAAATGTAGGATGGTTGAAGAAACGAGCAGTATAGTCGAACAGCCTGTATCACATGAATCAAGAAGGATTGGTAATGTAGTTGTTTAACAGAGACACATGTTGGATCGGGTACAACACATAGTGTGTCTGGCAAGAGGCGAACAAGAAACAGCCGTGAGGAGGTAAAAGCGTCTTTACTAAATAATGAGAACGTAACTTGGTTACTTAGCTTAGTCTTAATGTACTTGCAACGTTAGAGAAACGTCCTTTGAAACCTGAAACAGTGTGCGCTTCTCGCACTCTGGAGCAACCCTATCAGCCTGCCAGCTTACGTCACATCCGCCAGCGCGTATATTGGCAGATAAATTGATATTCATTAAATATACAGAACGGTCCAAACGCGTCCATACGATAGCACTGATGTTATACGGTGTTGTAAATACCGATACACAACACCAAACCAGGCTCTCTGCTGTTTCGCTGTTTTTCCTTCGCGGCGTGTATAATGAGAAAGGAAATTTTAATCTACGTTAAATATTAACTTTGAAACAAAATATAATAGATACTCGTCTCAGGCTCTTCAAAATCTTTTTCTTTTTTTTTTTATGAGTACAGTAGGATGATAGATTCTATTTGACCTTGTTTGTCAAAATCGCGGGCAAGTACACACACACGATATGTAATATTTCATGTCAACCTTTTCTTTCTATCTCTTTCTTTTTATATATATATTTATGTACATAGGCATACAGCATAAACATAACATATACATAACATTATTTCCCATTAACTTTAATTTTCAATTGATGTCTAAATAAATAGTTATCCAAAATCTGGTACAAATCGAAGTGTAAATTTGACACCATTTTCTGATAGCTTAAAGTTTTAAGCCAATACAGGCAAGCACAGAGTCACAAAAATCAATTATGTGTCGATATGAACATTCGATGAATTCATAATAGAATCAAAACATCGTTGTATGTAAATCCTAGCCTGTGGCATCGGTGCTTGCTGGCAAACAAGCTATGAGCGAGCATACATAGTTGCGTACATAAACATCACTGCATCTTGAACTAAAATAATGCCCGTTGAATCAACACAACCGTTATACCTGATTACCATATATTTACCCATACGATTTGCTTGCGCGCCTGGTATTACATTGGCGCTAAACTAAAATTATCATTCACGGTATAAGTTACGAAATGCAGTTACCAAGGATGTACTATACAGTCAACTACACGTTATCAGCGATGTAAGTGGGTGGGTATTTACGCCGTAACTAAAATACGTAGAAATTTCGACGCTTTTCCGTTTATGGTAATCTATCGGTAAATTATTACCCTGAAACTGCCGTGCACACAAGCTAATAAAATAACAAATTTATCAAATCAATCGCCCACAAATCATTCTGCATTCGCGAAAAGTAACTATATATAATATAATAATCACTCCTTCAATAACACACTGTAAAAACTATAATAGCTGAAACCAGACCAGTCTTTAATTACTTTAATCCTATAGGTCAATAGACGCCAGTAACAATTGTTCTGTAATGTGTAATAATATATTACTATATAATTTTTTTACCTGGACGAAGTCGAAAAGGAAGTATTGCAAACTTGAGATTTTAACGAAAATACACGTCTGCATGTGTGTGTCCGTTCCAAAATGTATAGCGAAAAGAAGTATTATTATAAATATATATATATATATATATATATATATATATATATATATATATATAAATATATACAGAAGAATTAGTGTTCAATCGTGTGTCTGTAATATTAACGAATTAAAATAACAATTGAACAGAAAATCGTTTCACATCTTCTTGATTCTAAAAATTCTCCTATACTTGGGTTCGAGCAACCATCTTTAATTTTCTTTGATTATTTAATCCGGAACAAAAGTCGAAGTCACTGAATCGGATCCTTGATCCATTCGCATTAGTAATAGATCCAATATGCCATATGTGTAGTTTTCGAGTACTTCTGGGCAGGAATCCAAAAAAATCAGTCGCATATGCTAACCGTTAAAAGCAATGTCAAGCGAAAATGAATGAGAAAATATTAGGAATGATTTCGATTAACCAAATATGGAAAAAATGCAACATAAATTCTCGATAATATATGGAGTGCATGAATGTAGAGGTAGTATATACGTGCTCTCTCTAAATATCCACGAAACGACAAAAGTCACGTTCACGTTTAAGTGCAAAACCAAACTCCCATTTCACATACTCGAATCGGTCATAAATTACGCGGAATTCGTAATCAAAACTGCGAATGAGACCATCTGTGCTAACAACAGTTTCTACATTCGATTCAAAAACAAAACTTTTCACTTCAGGATCACATAACTGCGCTATGTGTGGATGTGCATGTAGCAATTTCACGGAAAGTATTGTTTGTACGTAACGTTCAGAAAATGAGATATCAGGGAGAGCCTAGCACGTGTATACGTCACAAGACAAGGGCGACAGCTGTGCGCTACTGCGGCAAAACGACGTACCACACTCACCCTCTTATCTGCACCCCGCCATCTAAAGACGTTAACGATAGAATGAACACGACGCGCACAAATACTTACAAATTATTCATCTCTCTTTCGTAGCGCTTGACATTACATCGCTTCGCTACTGTACCAATATGATATACATACTCGGCTACAAAAACATTCGAATATAACTTTACTAATTATAACGTATGCTGATCATGTTTATGGGGATTACAAACTAAACTTATATTTATAAGAGTTTAAATGAAGCGCCTAGTTAAGAGCTTCGTCACATCTTAATAGTTTCCAAGGCAATGCTTTCCTTGCAATTCGTCGAATAATTCTGCTGGAAGTGAACTTTCTTGCACTTTCACTATCTATAGATTTGTTCGATTGTCCTGCACTGATTGGAGAGTTCATGATTTGTCTCTCTGATCAAGAAATTCAAGACAATCGAACATACCTTATATTTATAATATATAATCAGCCAGGTGTATGTGTATGTTAGTTTATATTTACTTAAATGGGTTCCATACTGCTATTTGTGAATTGTGTCCATAAGTAAATTTAAACTTTGACAGCAATATGTTACATATTAAATATTCGTAATTTCACGGTAAGTAATAGTGTATTTTGTAACGAAATAAGTTAGGTTTGGTAAACGACAACTTTAAAGTCATACATGGATCATACTAGTAAAGCAATTAAATTTTCTTGTCTGCAAAATATCATATTTCATATAGTTATGTCCTGTTATCTCTGCGTGTACACTCGTAATCTAAGATAATTTAAATATATATATTGATTGTGGCCTGCCGCGTATTTCTGAATGACTGATCGCTTCGTTGCCTGACATATTATATACAGCCAATTTGAATTTTTCAATGGGCTCCGATCTTGAAAAATGTAGCACTTATTTTCAAATAAATCCATCGGCACTGAGTACGCGGCTTTACGTTTTCATCTTGCGCATACAAAAATGTAGTCGACGTGGCTCGAGCCCGAGCAGATGTCACCGTTCGGGTGATAAATGAACAGCGCATTTTAATTTATGTATCGAACATTAAATTGTGAGCTCACTGCATAATGAAATGAAACACGGCTGCCTTTCATAAAAAAGACACCGCGACAAGCCGTCGCCCGTCGCTCGTCTATGAATTATGATTTATGTTTAGATGAGCTTTCGTGCACACCAAATAATACAATATTGAATTACTCCAGTTTTTGTTTCCTGCTAGTAATGTAGAGGCAATGCATCTTTTATGTAATGGAACTGCAGTAACTTTACTGTCAGACGCGTACAACCGCTTTGGACGTATTCCGTAGTTATTTTACATTTACGTAATTTATGATTAAATATTACTTCTTCACCAACGGATAAGAATTAGTAAACAATATTCAAATTATTTGTATCTGTATTAAATGGTTTTAAACGAAAATCGTAAATGAATAACTGTGTGAAAAGGGCATAAAAGTAAGTAATATAATCATAAATATTAGAATTCAAAGATATAACGGATATACACAATTTTAGCTTCCCTCAATTGATATTGACTATTTTCGAGAAGACGACTCTGAGCAAGTCTGTCTGAACTGTGAATACTCTGAATATATAATTATGAATCTTTAAATTTAACTCTGAAGATCATCTTCAATTTGTGAAATTAAAATTTAATCCGGTAGTGAAGACTTGCTATTTATCCACTACCTCGGAATCGACACGAGTTTTTTATAGCAACCAATATGAAAATATATATCTTAGCAATTGTCAATTGCTTTCTGATTCCTTACAACTATTTAACTTTCAGTCAACTAATTTAAAGTTGTAAGTCAGTTCTAGAAAAAGAAGAAAAAATAATATTTTTATTATGAATCGGAGTATTCTTTTGGTAAAACTTTCCTGGCGGCATCGTTCAAAATTAATTAGATAAACACGCATAAGGCTTGGGGCGCACGTTTTCAATTTTCATTATCTCGTTGCGGCAGTCGGTGCGACCGAAACAGAAACAGCAGGTAAATCACCGACCGCTCTAATGACAATATGGCGGGAACAGAACCTCTTGCGCTGCCGTGGCCGGCGTCGCGCAAGACAAAACCGTCCAGGCGAGCGACTTTGTAAGTTTGTACGAACTACCGCTGACGGGATTAAATTTAAAGGCCAGTTTAGTACCACTAACTGTCATCTGTAAGCTGAACCGATAGCGAAGATATACATCGGTGGCTATAGGATGGGTGAGATGGGACCAGTACCAGGGGGCCGGATAATACTTGCCGCGCGCCGACTTAACTAACGATAACGTCACTTTATGGAAAGGATAAGGTGGCCATGGACGACGAAGATTCCGACGATGAGATTCGCGGGCAGATGAAGTTTCTTCGCACTCGCTACCTAAATAACCTTGTTAACGTAATCTTGCTGGATTATGCTCGTATTTGGAAATTTGTTTAAATTGCGTTTACGAACTCGTCACACATTTATACCCTCAGTAAACACTTCCTTACACTTGCCTTTGTATTTTATAAAGCATTTTATTTAATTGTATTTGCCGATTATTCATTAACCGATGTGATATAAATATTAATAGTTTCGCGATCACAGATGCGTAAATATTGCTTTCGATAAAGTGTTTGCTAATCATTTTTTGAAGAAACTTTTCAAACAATACTTGTGCAAATTATAAATATCTTTCATTATGAACGTAACAATTTTTGTTACAAGTGCAGCCGTTTTAGTGATATTGACAAAAAAGGAGTACACATGCACTTCTAGTTTGAATATCCTTTTCAAAAATAGGAGGTGCACGGCTAGATCATATACAAGTCTTATGTTTAAAGTTTCACAATTTTACGTTCGACAGTTTTGGCTTTAGAGCACTCACAGACAGACACCCACACAGACGTCATTCCGAAAATACTCTTATTCAATTCTGGGATTGTCAAAACGTGTATATCCGTTAATATCTCTTCATGATTTGTGACTTATTACTACTTATAAGAAAGAAAAACTCGTGTCGATTCAAAGATAGTGGATAGGTAGTAATAGTAGTAGTAGTAGTCTCTTTACTATCGAATAACAATTATCACGTTATGAACCACATTCTTTCAGGGGAACTTAATGCGTTATTGAAAATATCAATACAGGAAAGTTATCTTCTAATTGTGTTCTATGCACGTCATTTGACAGATTTTTAGTTTTCACGAACAAATTATCATAAAAGTCTCCTAAGTACATATTAACATATAAAAAAACAACAAAGAATTGCGGTAGTTCTCATTGAATTACTGAGTTGTATTTATTTGACATGTGACATAGGTACACGTAAAATGTGAAGAATTGTATCCTTCCGCGCTTTGAGTGTACAAGATACAGGGCCGACATGCATGTTTATATCTTGATGTTCATTCAAGTAGATCCAGCTTTGGTAATATTACTTTCAACCAGGTTAAAGAAAAACCCTATGATCTGCAAGAGTTTCGACGTTAGAATAGCTAGCAAAGCGGAAAGTTGACAAGCGCATCAGAGACACACACACACAAACCCCCGAAAAGCCAAACTAAACAAACACATACACACACACACACACATTTACCGTACGAAAGAGAACATGAACAAAACGAAGAAGAACACAGGGGCATGCTTGTTTTACGCTTTATGGCAGTCAGATCAAGCCTTTGTTATTGTTATAGAAAGTAAATGTTCGCGAGTTAATAATGCAAATGAGAGCAACTTCCGTAACATCTTCTTCCGACATCGTTGCATCTTTGTCTTACTTAAGATGAATCATTAATAAGAAATAAATATACTGACACTAATACGTTTATAGCTTCAACAATGAACTTCCGTGCTGGAATCAACATAAGGGCAAAAATAATTGGATTTCGTGAGCTGGGCATCAGTTCATTGTATTTAAATTCTTACGTTGGTATATTTCGGATACTTTATATTTTCAAAGAAATCAATAGGCCCTACATCGTTAAAATATTACATGCCTATTTTCCATATCATGAAGAAACAAGCATTGCTTCCAGCTCACCATATAGCAAGCTTATATTCAATGTGGATAATAAACCTCTTTATTAATACTTTAATAATGTATTTGTTTCTAATAGTAAAACACTCTATACTCCTAACTCCTCGTACATACAGTACAGTACACTGTTTAATTGAATTAATTGTGAACTGATTTAGTATATTTTGTGATAAATGTGCGTTCGAATTTCTTTTGACCTAGTACACTATGTTCAGTTCTCCATGAGACCTGAACTGATATTTTGAAATATTGTGAATGGCAAACGTTTTTTTTTTTTTGCAAATTGTCAAAATTCAGCAACGTTAGTGTAACACTGGCGTCTTACTCGCTCTGCGCACTTTTTACAACATTGTTATACGTGATGCAATGACACACAGACGTGACGAAACCACCAAAAATATAATCTGAATCTGAGAAATGCCCAGCAGTACGCCAGGTCGTCACCATCTCACCTCTAGTTCGCTTTACCTACGAAGGCATACGCGCTGAATATCCCACTGCTGACTACATGCAGTAAATTGCACTGACAACCGTGTAAAATAATGCACGTGACTGTTGGTGCAATTCTTCTTTCGCTTCTTCCACATATTTTCTAGATTTATTTGTTCGTATTTTAATTTTTTCTATTGGCGCTTTTAATTATGGACGCCATCAAAGTAATATTACCGAACGGAAATATTAGCACGGATTAAACATTTAATATATTTTTTTTTTACTTTCTTATACGTTATGAAAGAAAACTTAGTGATCACAAAATAATTTACACGCTCGGAGCAAAGAACTTCTTTCTTGTCTCGTCTTAAATCGAAAAAGGTATATAATTTATATACTACGTTGTTAGCTGTCGCTCAAATTTGTACCATCTACTACTCTGTAGGTATCGGAGCGATTTTTCCTAATTTTTGATATTCTATTTTAATCCTCTCGCAGTTCCCAGTAAATTAATATTTCCGTAGTTAGTTCGTATCAGAGGGTGACAAGGTGATCTCATATAGTTCTTGTAAGGCGAGCTGAAGCATAGGTGCTTGTGCCTATGCTTGTTTATTTTTTATTATTATTATTGCAATCTGAACATTTAATTAATATTTAGAGTAGGTACTAAAAGAAAAATTATTTAATATTTTTTTGGGGACGGTAAAGTGCGCGGAAAATTTTAACAATGTTTGCTTATATTTATAAATTATTCTGTACTTATGTGTGTAATATATATATAATTGGCGGACTCTGTGTACTAATTTGTGTTTTCCATTAACAGAAATTCACGTTAGCGTATATAATAGCATTATAGTCAGCACATGGTGAAATATTCATTGTTTTCATATCTATTCAATTACCTAATTGATATAATATGTTTTGCAACCAAATATATAATACACTTGTACAGTTACGTTTTTATAAATATTTTGTTATTTTGTTGCAGATTTTATAACCGACAGCATCCACGGAAGCTGGTCCATCGTACCATCGGTAAGTCAAATACTGTTACATTTTTTATCTCGAAGAATTAATTTTTATCTATATGGGCTGTAAAAAAGATCCTCCAACGGTCGCTTCTTTCGAATTCGTCTCGTGAACTCATCACGTTTACGACACATTAAACTATATATACGGTGTGTTGCGTTATATACGCGCGAACTATGTACGGTGTGCGCAAGTGTCTGTGTTTTTTATGCTTCGAAAATCATATCGTCCGTTTATGATGTACGCCGCGTTGTTTGGCGTCAATCTTAATGTTCCAACCAAGGCTAGAAGAAGCTTTTTCATTATACGAACATATTATATTCTTACCTTTATTGTGTTCAGTCGATGGTAAGTTATGAATTATTATTACGCCTTTTTCCTTTCTTATACGAATGTGTACAAGGAAGTTTTGTAAACCTAATATTTTTTGAAAACAATATTATCAATATTATTATCAGAATTGTCTTCTAGCAATAAATTAAAATAATATAAATATATCCTAATATATACATATTCATTTATTATTATTATTTTATAAGTACAAAAAAAATTCAGTGTAGGAAACAGCAGTTTTTTTTTAAGCAGCTCTTGAATAACTGACTATAGAACAAGCATTGATTGACCAGGGATGCCTGAATTCAATGATATTTGAGTTCTTTGGTGTCCAACACAAGTCCACTGACAGAACCCTTGGGAAACTACCAAGATTGAGTGGGCTATATAGGGTGCACTGACCTTATTAAACTTTATGAATAAAGTATCAAGTTACACCCTGCGTATCAGAAATCAATAGATATTTGTGTTATTTTGCGATTGTGCTATACACAATCAACTATACAGGTTTTATGTATCACAGCTACAATATACTTTGCGAGGATAGTTCATTACATCATGATAATATATAACTAAATATTCAAGTCCAAGTTGTTCAATTATATACTATTTTTGGATAGTGAAGCGAGCATTCAATAAAGAAAATTTATGTACAAGATTATCAAAATTTAATTCTGTATAATATATTTATATCCACAAATAAATATAATCATATAAATGTGGAAGGGCCTGCACTCGACTTTCTTGTCCTTGAAGTATCTGTGATAAAGATACGTTATCTTTTATCACCCAATAACATGTTTGGTCTTCCATAAGCTAATGAATACGTAAATATTAAACATTCACAAATTTATTATTTTAACAAATTGTTGTTATTATACGTCCGAGAATACATGCTGAAGTATAATATGTATATTTTACTGAAATTAGGATATAAATATTTCGAAATAATGCTAAATCTCTTAAATTTAAAGTGAATGAGGAACCATGAAAATATTTTGTGTTTATGTTGGTACTTGTTATTAATTATATTAGCCCCATAATAATTGAATGAAATGTAAAGACGGCAAGTTGAGCATGTCAAACGATTTGACGTTCTCTTCGATAGAACTGTAAATAAATTTTCCGTCAAGTTAAACTAATTTGGAATGGAGAGGTTCGGTCCCGGCGGAACCCGGTAATTGAATGAAGATAAAGTACAGAAGGAGGATGTTATAAATAGAGGACAGAATTAATGTTGATTTTATTTATAAACGTCTTGCACATATACTCATTTATGTCTCTTGTACACCAGTCGCTATTGTTTTAATATTTAATATATTTAAATATAAATAACTATTTATTTAACACGTTGCGACATGGGTGACATGAGTGAAATGAAATTACAAATTAATGTCGAGTGTAGGCCATTTCAGCTTTTATTTATTGATAAGTAACTGCCACCCAAATGTTCAGATATACATAATTTGACCTTATCCTATCTCGTGAAGGCCACTCCAGCTTTATTATTTTTCCATATAGCAAAGTATTTGATAATATAATTATCAGATTTTAATCTATCGGACCGTTTTACCAAAAATCGCTGTAGATTATATGAATCTTCTGTGCATCGTTGATAAAGGGTTTGAAATCCATTCAATTTTTTTAAAAGCTGCTAAATGCGCTATTGAAAATATTATTTGCGATAAGGTGTTCGTTATTCATTATGGAAACGTTCAACATTCGTAATTCAAAAATTTAAATTACAAAAGATGGCCATCAGAACGTCTTGTAAAAGTGTATCCGGTTATAAGCGCGAAATACCATCGTACTTAGTTTAATACGTCAAAACGAAACGCACGAACGATTGATTTTATATCAGGCTGAATTACGCACAGCCGGTGCTGGTGCCAAGGAAGATAAGCTCACGCTCTCACGCTTGATATTAAAATCCGCAAGGCGTACTCAACATAAAACTCGTTGTATAAACACAGTTGTTGTTCAAGGTGTATTCAATAAATTGTTTTCAGCGCAACTCACTATGAAATTCAGATTATATCTGTTACCTTTTCCGGACACACCCTTGCCATACTAATTAGATTTTAAGGGTTTCGTAATTGTAACAATATATTAATTTATTCATGCCAAGATTCTCATGGAGGATGGGGATCATCGTTTTTACTCTTATACCTAATTTATTAATAGAAAGTATAATTTTCTCTTGTTACATTTTTAGTATCTCGAAAACGGCAACAGTTTTTTCTTCTTTTTATAAAATTGACGATATGAAAAAATTTTTCATACAAGAGTTGCTAAAGATTGGATTACCTTTAACTTTTATTAGTTTCACTTTTACCCTAATTTGTGACCTATTTAAGATGTAAAATAAATTAAACGAGTAAATTAGCACCTTTTTAAAAATAGGAGGGATATACAATTATTTCATAAGAACATATTTGTATGTTCAATGGTATTGACTGTAGAGCGTTCACACACACACAGACGTAATGGAGTAAATTGTCAAAATGGATCTAGTTACCCTTAAAACGAATTTTTCCTTTAAAATGTCGAGTTTATTTATTTATTGTTATAGTAATACTCTCTTTTATGCATAACGTATAAGAAAGTAAACCAGAAGATGCATAATGCATCGACATCGAATACCTATAGTGCAATGTAGACCATGATTTACCTGTGCCTAGATATTGCGGTGCAGCAGCCGTACATCAGGTGTGACATAAACAGCTCGTCACCGTGCCAGTCCATATTTCAGTTGACAATGATAAATGATAAGCCCGTACAACACAAATGTGACATAAACTTTAAACAAAATGTCAATCGCATTATAACAACACATATGCACGCACACGGATATGAAGAGTGCCACTGGTACTGGTCCAAGGGGATTTAATTAGTTCCATCAATAACCCACCGAGAGATAAAAACAAAATAACCAAAAACGTAATAGAATAACTCTCCTAAAGGGCATGTGCCGCTTCTGGCCACAGTTAGATTAGATTCTATCGAAAACAACAACGTATACGTAAATGAACATAAAATATAATTTGATGTCTGCATTGCAAAAATAGGGTCTCAAAGATAATAATTTTCACTGAATGGTCACTTTGAGTTTGTAGCATATGAGATGATAATTATATTAATTACATTTTTAGTGAAACAATACTTTACAAGTAATTATAAAATCTTTAATTTTAAAAGAAACACATTATCTTTGTTTCAAGATGTGCAAATGCAGCAAAATATACAGTATTTTTCCGGGTTATATAAATTTACTGAAATTATTATTTTTTTATTATTATTTATATATTCCCGACGTTTTGGTATTTCTGATGCCATCTTTATTTTCAACATCAAAATTTTCAGTTAAGAAGAACAAATTCACATTATTACTTTCTTATACGAATGTATATAAGGTAGTATTGTAATTTTGAAAATGCGAACTCGAGATATTATAAAAAATACACGTTCTTACTAAAAATGAATCAAATATTTGTGTGTGTGTGAACGCTCTACCGCCAAATCTGTTAATTGCCCAAATGTGCACCTCCTATTTTTGGACACAACGTCTTAACCGGAAATTACGTTTTTCTCTAGCTATTTTTCAATATGTCGAAAACGATATTAGTTAGTGACAAAGAAATTAACATTTCTAGCAACTTTGGTTATAAATCGTCAGAAACTGGTGTGTTTTGTTCTAGATATTCACTGTCTTAAATATTATTTAAACTTCAGAAAAGAAATCTTGTATCAAAAGTCAGATATCTCTGGATACAAGTACATTGTGTGCGACAGTATACTAAAAAGAATTACTCTCGTGGGATCGTAAATAAATTTATTTGAAATATTGTGCTGCATTCTCTATATTATTCAGTCTCCCACAGACAGCTACAATGCAAATGGTGTATCAAAAATAATCATAAATTTTAAGCACAGTTGGTTTCCCATTTAACCTTGTTGTACTTTAGTTGATCTTATACTTAATTTGTTTTGAGTACAATTTCTATTTCTTGAAAACTTTTAATTTTTCAAATGTCTGTTTTATGTCGTGTCGCGTCTGTAACATGCTTCCTTGGCGTGTAGTCTTATCCCAAATGACATTATCTCTCTTCGTCCACACTGACGTCACAGAACTGTCTCTCCAGTGTAACAAAATCCGTAAAATGAAAATCAATAGTTACATCTTCCAACCACTGATGAGCGAATGCTTTTATGTTGTAAACTATTCATGGGATTTTGGTCAGCTTATTTATTTAGTATACTTATGTAGGTTACAATTTTGAGTAGGTATTCATTGACTTATGTTCTCGGTAGCAAATAGATGCTATATATATATATATATATATATATATATATATATATATATATATATATATATATATATATATATATATATATATATATATATTTATATATATATATATATATATATATATATATATATATATATATAGCATCTATTTGCTACCGAGAACATAAGTCAATGAATACCTACTCAAAATTGTAACCTACATAAGTATACTAAATAAATAAGCTGACCAAAATCCCATGAATAGTTTACAACATAAAAGCATTCGCTCATCAGTGGTATATATATATATATATATGTGTATATATATATATATATATATACACATATATATATATATATATATATATATATATATATATATATATATATATATATATATATATATATATATATATTTTAAACCAAATGTGGATGTTTCATTATCTTCTTGTCAGCTTTTCTATTAAATGCATAATATTATTGTTGTAGACGTAAAAGGAGCCTGCTTGTAAATGCAAAGATCTCAACGTCGTACGTTTTTTTTTTCCAAATTTTACGTTTTGCAGAAGAACATAAAAGATTGCAAAAGAAATATATACGTATTGTATAAACATCTGATTCTCCTTTTAACTCGTGTCTGCGAAGTGAAAACAGCAACATACATGTAACGAAGAGGAAGAATGGAGATACAAGAAAGAAAACAGGATCTGTAAGTACAGAACGAAACACAAAACACGAATGAACGGGCATTGCGAGAGCCGTAAAAATAACACTGGGCGTTGTCATAGTCACAGTTTTTTTTTTTTTTTTTCTTTACTTTTGTTCATCGCCTTTTTTCCAGTACTATGCATAAAGTACACAAAGGAAGGTCAAGCTTAACTTCTGGGTGAAATAAAATCTTCAAATCAACAAACAAATATGAATATGACCCAAGTTGTTTTGGTACACAATATTAATATATCGGTTGTGTTTAGCACAAGACTAATATACATTTTTGCTATTAAAATGGTTATAAATTTTCAATGCGTTTTAATTTTCTTATACGAATGTATATATGGAAGTATTGTATCGGAATTAAATATTTTGACCATCCCTGAATTGAATCTGACTATTTCAGAAAGCTGCTTTGTGTGTGTGTGTGCATGCTTATTTGTGTGAACGCTCTACAGCCTAAACTGTAAAGGGGATACAATGAAACTTTATACTTAAGACTTGTGTATGACCAAGATGTGCATATATTATTTTTGGTAATTATAACGGCACGATTATGCCCAAATTGTAATTAGGTCTTCGCAAATATATCGTTGGTTTCGATACAAAATACCGCCTTTTTACGTAAATTAGTTTTTAAGTAAAATCGATATGATTCAATGAATTTTTTACAAAAATAATGTACAAAATCTGGTAAAACAGTATTCCAGCGTTATAAACAGAAGCAGACGAAGAGAAAGGCACCGCGAATTTCGGTCAGTTCAATGTTCCAGTTGGGAGAAATACCGTCGTTGACGGTCGAACGAACACACGGATATTTGGCTACGGCAGAAACGGGATGTGATAGTGTGTGTGTGTGTGTGCATGAAGGAGACTGCCAATGGTATATAGACGTGGTCACGTCGTCTGAAAAGGACCGAGTGCATAAAACAAACTTGTGATTTTGAAATGCCTGCCGAGAGATCGAGTGAGCGAGCAAGATGAGATGAGAACCACTTCGCGTCATAGCACACTTTGAAAAGATCATTCGCGTAGTTCAGGAACTGTAACAGCGACAACTTTTGATGTGTATTGGCCGGAAACATCACGGGCATACACAGATTCTGGACGCCGTCTTTTCTCACTCAATCATTTCAATCGCCTGCCTCTTACTTACAACTTCCCCTAGCAATACGCACAAAACAATCTTTGTACATATATACATAAGGAATTGCACTTCTGCCAATATTACAACTTGTTCAAATTTCAAAAGGTTCCATTAAAATTATTAATTCCTAATATTGTCAGCTACAACTTTTGTTTTACATATATTTCTAGTCATGGCAACTTTCCGATTTGGAAACTTCCCAATTAGTTTGCTAACCTTTTAAACGTAAACTTGTCGGCAATTTTATACGTCGCGCCATTTATTATTTTGTTTTAATTATCTGAAATAATAGAATAATTTATGTGTGCACTCAATATGAATTTGTTGGCCATTGCGGCGAAAATATTGATATTATTATAAATCATATACTGTTTTGTTGATCGGATGCACATTTTAACAAATGAACATTTTGTTTTTTATACGTAAATATTCATATTTGTTAATCACCAATACTATTATTATATTACGCTATGATTAATGTATGCAAAGATAAAATATTACTCCAATTAATTTAAAAACTAATGGAATATAATTACATTTGGCATATCAGTATGTTTTTATAACATTTTCGAACGGAAATACACATTTTGAACTTCCCTGAGAAAAAAATTACTGTTTTTTTGATCATGTCTGAAAATTATAAACCTCAAAATATTGTAACGTTTATATTCTCGGTGGAGAATTAAAACAATTAAATTTAATTAAACACTACGATATTTAATTATTTATATCACATACAACAATAAGGTTTATCTTAACTGTAAAGTATTTTTTTGACACTTATATTCACTTCACGTATTGATTTATTGTATATCTGTCTCATTCATACTATTAATTTCTGACCGACCGCATATTTATTTCTGACTCAACGCCAGCGTAGCATTTTTATATGTCGAACACAACGCTTCTAGAAGACAGAAGGTTCTAGAACACTCTACAGTACAGCATAGAATGTTTTAGAGAATCCCGTTACAATATATATTAATTTATAATAATAATATTATATGATTTTACGTTTAGGACCGTCAAGCACTACAGACTATAATACCTTTGCTGGTAGTAGTTGTGCCGGGGCCTCTTGTTCTTGGCTATTCGTTTATGTTTGGATGTAATTACACGTGTCTAGCTGGGTGGTCGTGTATATAATAGATTCTATGTGTAGCATGCAATGTCGCTTGTTCGTTCGTGTAGTGCCACACTTGTGGAACACGCGTGCACTGTACTGTACTCACACATATGCACATACAACTAGATAGGAAGAGAAGCACTTCTCACATGCAATATACCGTGTTTGTAAATTATCTAGTCAATTAATTCATTTTCCCCCATTTTAATAATATTTTTGCTAATAGATACTGTGTAGCTACTCTTCAAAATTACACAATGTATTAAATTATTTTGTCTATTATTACTCTTTCATAAAGAAAGAAAAGGTATCATAAAAAAGAAGTTGCTAGATTTTTATGGATACATCATCTGGATTTCTTGCTTGGATCATAATCTGACCTGTGTTATTATCAGTGAATGAGAGCCAAACCAAGAACTGAACAGTCAGGACTAACGATCAAAGCTCATAATAGTGCCTTAAAATTGATGTAAGTCTCTGGGGGTGGTTTATCTGCAAAATAAGTAAAATGAAATATTTTACTTATAGAAGTTGTTAGCGTGTGCCCGTCCAGTTTATCGTACTTTCATATACAATTCATGATAGCATTAAAACGGTTTAGCTTTAACTGGATAACTTTTAGTAAGAGAGATGACTGTGTTCGTGCAACGTGATATTGTTACACACAAGCATATATGATTCTTCATTGTTTTGAATTGCACATTGTTGTTCGTTTTCTGTTACTCTTCATTTACTCCTGTAAAATATAGTCTATCATATATCATTCTCATCGCATGTTTTATTTTACATACAGTCATTTTTTATTACTGACACTTCTAAATTTGCATTGCACATTTTTCTCTGATTTGACAAGCTCTCCATCTATATACGAATGCCTGATGCGTGCCTCCACTCCATATACATAACATATACAGCAAGATAATGGCGCGAAGTTAAAAATTCAAAAATTTTCATGAATACAATACTTCCTTATATGCACACGTATTAAGAATATTTGAGTAAATGAGAAGTAGAAATAAAAGCTACACTGTAAAAATGTGTTATAAATTAACATTACTGTTACTGTAAAAATACAACTGAAGACAATATTACTGAATTTAGAAAATTTAATTGAATTTTAATATAACTTATTAGTATAATTATAACAATATTCACTGTAATTCAAATTGGAAGTCATTTAATTTTACAGCTTTTTTTACAGTGTAAGTCATGGTTAAGTTAAAGTTCACATAGTTGATGTTTGTGTTATTGTAAGTGATAGAATGTTTACTGATGTTTTCCGAATAGTTTCACTGCAGTAAAACTGGCCACTAATAGTCTTTTGTAGTGGTTAGTTCAATTTCATTCGTATATCTATATTATATCGTTTAGCAAACGCGCTGATAACACCCATGTCGTTTGCGGTTCGACATTCAATTGCTGTGTTTGTTCCGTGCGTGCTTACCGCCGCGAATGGCCGCCATTTTATGGTTATTTAAATAATTTCATATGAGAGAAACAGAGAAAGACGCACCATTGGATAAAATGCCGTGTGCTATTGTCCACTTGACCAACGGCAATACCAGCAATTATTGCGATGACAATCGCATTTTTACGACCTTTCTCGGCTCTGGACGTCGAGCAGAAATTGTATACTTTGTAGGCAATAAAGAAAACAAAGGTAAAATAAAAACGTTAGATGATTTGATATTTTTATTATTATGTATTGAACGAAGTACAAAGCAGCAACCTGTAAGGCAGCAGCCAGTATATGAGTAATGAAATGGAGGCAATGAGGTCGTTTTAATATTTATTAGATTCGACCGAATGGTTGTTTTGCATGTTAATTGTACAGTTGGATTGTATAGAAAATATTCTTAGAATTACGTTCTAAATAACGATTTTCCTCTTCATGGCGACTCGTGCATATAAACCTAATGCTGTCGTTTACCTTAATTTTATTTTAATACGGAACAACGTTATTTTTATTTCATTACTCGTTATTCTGCAACAATTTTGCAAAAGTAAGTCAAAACGATTGTTTTATATATGTTATTAAATATGTCAGCGGCAATTTTTAATATAGCTTTATGCAACGCGTTTTATATAATTTTCTGTAAGAAATACTGGATAGGGAACCTGACCAGAGGCGGTCGAAGGGATTACGTGAGGAGTGACCCTAACGTATCGCTTTGTACCTCCGGTGAGATATGGTGGAGATTTGAGTTTCACTCGACTTTCAACTCTTTCTCCCGATACCATGCAAATCTCATGGCGGAGGCAAGCTTCTCGTTGATTCACACAACTAGTTTGTGTGGAGATAGTCCTCTGGTATTTCCCGTATTCCCACAGCAAGTCTATGTAGCGCTATGAGTGTACACCTAACTCGCATTCTTATTTCTGACTCATCATAAGGGCTCGAATCAGAGGATTACGTGGGCCGTCGCTTATATATGTGTATATGCTCTTATGATTGGTATTAATGAAATTAAGTGTCACACAAGAAGGTTCAGTGCTTAAATATCGTCGGTTACCATGTATCTACATATAACTTGGACTTCATTCCTCAACGTAAAAATAGATCCAGTAATCACAGTACCCTGTAGTGAGAAAAGTGTGTCCGTTTTATGATAGGTACATATTTATTTATGCGCAAGCACTAACGTTATCTATGTGCTTCGCTGTATAGTTAATATATAACTTCTTGTTTAGACGGACAAAAGTGTGATACAATTCGCATTCCGTATGGTGCAGTTAATTCTAAAGCAGAAGCGTGATTACAAATTCAAATGCCACGTCATTGTTATACAAATAACAAAAGTTTAACTGCTTTTCTCGCCGGTCTCGATTTTAATTTCAGCGATAAATCGTATTTATTCATAAACGCTGCCACATTATACGCTATAAAGTATCCACCGTCAGAGGGGGCACATTCGGCGCTGCTAATATGCATATCGGCGCCGCTTATCAGCCGAATGCTTATTAACGATGCTGAATACTACCTAGTTGCACTAGACTTACACCAAATATGCACACGGCAATAAACTTCTCACATGTATTCCAGGTTAGTTTTATAGAATGAGGAACATACGGCGATCGGTTATGTGAACCAAAGCTGTTCATACAATCGAATTGTTCAAATTATTGAAAGTTTATTTTAAAATGTTTCGTCCCCCGGCGACAATTCAACGCTGAAACATATTTTCAGCACACTATCGCGTAAATGTATCTTTTATTTAACTAATAGGTTAACCCGTGGGCACCATGTTCATGTCAGATTGCATTTTTACAAAAAAAAAAAAGGATTCTTTCTACACATAAATATAAACATACTTCTGGGGGATATAATAGACATTTTCTATAAAATACCCATGAGAAGTAGTTAATTCATTTTATAAACAATCGTGGAATACATGCTAAGGCATATTACGAGCACACTAAAAACGTCAGTTCAGATTTGAGTATGTAGGCGGATACGGACCTGTACACGCGTCACGTAGACCCTCCACCGACGCACGACTTGGTTCAGGATCGTAGCCGTTCTTGGTTTCCTGATGTCGCGTGTACGATACACCGGGTCTAGAGTTCGTAGTCACTCTCTCTCTCTTTCTCTCTCTCTCCTTCTCTCTCTCTCGCACATAACATATATACGACTATTATTCTGTCCTCCCTTACTATCCAGCCTACAATGGCTGATAGTACCTCGGGGTAGTTTCCTTAGCCACGCAATAACTGGCTACCCGCAAAACTCGAGTACGTGTGCTGTAGGTTGCCTGAATCACCGACGTCGCCCAAACAGCCTTCTTTATACGTTTTTCACCTAAACGGTGTTCCGTATACTGTTTCTAAACTTATGAGTGCCCGGCAGAGACTTAATATTATTTATTTACGTTTCTTTACAAACTGCATCCAAACCTTAAGTAAATAGAACATATTCGGGAAGTTAATTAATAATAGGTTTTGTTTTATATATAAAATAATCTTCAACCTATTTGATAGTATGAAGATTTGATATATCCTCCTTGATATTTATGATCCTATCAATATTATTTATACAAAAATAGAAAATAAATAATTACCTGGACCAGCTTATTGTAAATATCTTGCTCCATCGATTGCTCACATTGCCAATAGTAGACCGGGCAAAGTTCTATGTCCAACATATAAAGACATTATACGTTCGGTTGTAATTTTGTTCCATGTGTATGTCCTTTGGGGATATAAGACGTAGGTCCGCGATTACTTCGTGCTATAGCTACGTCGAAGTTCATCGGTTAGCGCCACTGACCACCAGGACCAGACCACTCTTATTCGCCGCGCCGGCACGAACGAAATACGAAAGCGTGACTCTCGAACTTGATGATAGTCTCGGACCCTACTTCCATGTTTCTGCTTTTTATTATTTCCATTTTATCGAAGACGGTTTCCTTGGGTTGCAATAATTTTGAATTTTTGACATATTGGTTTATGCGGCCAACCGAATATCATTGCGGCAAATGTCTTGTTTCGTTACATATTCTCCAAGTATTCTAAATCGAAATATTATGAACCTACCACAAATATTTGTATATAGGCAAGTTAAGTTTTAGATTCCCACACATATTGTGGAGAAGAACATTAGTATTTCTGCAACATTCTCGAAATGAAACAATTTTTACAAAGATTTTTCTTCCTGATTCCGGAAATGACTGGAATTCATATACTTAGATGTCGCTCTGTCAAATCTCCTCTGAAGTCGTTGGCCCTATTTTAACAATAATATACAAGGAATTTAATATATATATATATATATATCATTTATAATGCAAACTACGTATAAGAAAATCGAGTGAAGTCCAGCATTTTATTTTTCTTCCCAATTGTGTGTATAATTCATAAAAATAAAATTTGTACAGATGCAGTATATTCGCCAAACTTTCAAAAAACTACATGTTTTCAAAACATTTATCTTATATACGATGTCTAGTCATCTCCCAGTAGAACCATAAATAAAGTGATTCCATTGCAATTAATCATTCGGTGATTTGTCAGACTAGATATTGAAATTTATTTATTGTATATAAATCCTTCTGTCATTTATAAAAGCTTGTTTTGATATCCGCATCTATATCAAAATAAATTTTAATTTACTGCTCTTTCCGCTACGCGTATGTGAGTCTGGTATTATTCACGCTTATCTTTTACTGTGTATGTTTGAAAAAAAAAAATATGAACACGAGTTGATTTAGTATTGCTATGCACTTTTCTGAATCTGACACAAGAAACTATGTATGTAAAACCGACCTAAAAGTTACTTATGTTCTTCGATTTTACACGAATATCGACCAAAATACAACCAAACGATACCTCTCACATATCACGCGTATACAAACAAGACGAGATTAGTGTGGTTTTCTTTTCGGCCTGCTGGTGTACTTTTTCATTCCATGAATTTATATTTGCGTGGCATTAACTGTTTTTGTGCGTGATTTTTTGTTTGTATAGATATTTTATATACTAGCGTCGCCACCATCGTGTTTACGGACAATGAGCAAATTATATCAATTGCGTTTGTGTGATTATGTACCTAATATGATATATGGCGGAAGTTTTGAGTTATAAACTATTTCAGAATTGCAAAGTATACAAATATATTTATATATATATATATATATATATATATATATATATATATATATATATATACATAAGGCAGTATTGTATTCAAAAGATCTGCTATATACTGTTAAATAGTTATTAAAATTACATGTTACATTGTTGACATGGTTTGAAAGCAATTATAGATTCAATTTAATACAAAATAAAGCTATATTATTTATTGTGAGTGTCAGTATAAGAAAGTCGAGTGAAGGTCACTCAAGCTTTTTTATTATTCGGACGAATAAATACTTTAGATCTCTTGTACATACTGTATAACGAGCTAAAGCCGAGTAAATTCTAATTATTTTTTAATCTATGCGTAACATAATTTGATTTCATATGGCTGTGTTCATATAAATGTTTTATGCCTGTAGCGATTTGAAGTTACACCAGTTGATTGTCACAAAGGGCAACCACATGGGATTTACATGAAATTGGGATCACTCACCAGTGACCGCTGTAATTTAGCCAAAATATTCGGCACATAAATAATTTTTGATGAGAATTTTTTGTCATCCAATATTTGCTATATAGTTCTCATTTCGAGTTGGGTTATGATTTCCGTAAATCATAGAAATCATGACGGTTTATTAATCTGGAAAAATGTCCTGGAGCATACAAAATTCGTTGTATACCGTGTGTCGGAGCACATATTTTCTGCACACAAAGGATGCACTTTAATTTGGTTTAAATAATGATAAGATTTGTCAAGTTTAGTTATATTTTATGTAATTTCTACTAGTATAATTTATATTTTGTTACTCGCGCACTTCTTTCATCTTTAGTGCAATCACTATTTACTTCAATGAAATTCTAACTTATTATTTGCTCAGAAATATGTTTTCTCGGTATTTTTTTCTGCCTTAAGCAATAATCTCGCAATTTAGCAATAATACTTGCAAATGTAAAATTGCCTGTACTTTAAATTTGCCTGAATTTTAGTTATGTCGAAAATGGCGAAATGTATTGGCATCTCTTGTATCTAAATTATTATTGAAATATATCACTTTAAAATAAGTGACGTTTTTATCGAACCGTGTCATTTTACACAATTCCCTCTGTTCGTCGCTCAGTTTACCTGTCACGACTCGAAATAAAAGGATAGTTGTAGAGGTATATGGAAGGTATTACGTAACGTAGCATGTCGCTCAGGAGAAGGGAGTCACGGTGCTTCTGCTTATTTCTCTTTATTATTGTTCATCGATATGTCTAACATACGAATGCAGCAGTAGAACTAATGAAAATATCTTTACGGTTATTACATATTACTCCGGACAAAACCAAATCCAAAATTGGTATTGGTCTTGTCTCGAAAGTTAAAATGAGATCAAGATATGACCATGATAAGATAAATTAAAAATGAAACGTCTTAAATTAAGCGTTGAATATTACTTGAATAAGATTCAACGCAGCATTCTATGAAATTCGTTTGCATTGTTTGTCATAAAACAAGATGAATTATTGTTTGTAATTTCTATTCGTGATTAATAATTGGCTAGCTGTGAATAAGACTAGTTACATTCTATTTTTTCTGGGGCATAAAAAATACGTTGGATACCGTGTGTCGGAGAATATATAAGTATTGCACGTAACCATGTCATATTTTCCTGCGTTTCCCTTGTTAAATTTTCCCAGTTGAAGCACTGCTTTTAACCGAGCGAACGCAGAATAAAAGTGGCCTAATTATCTCTAGTTATGCTACTGCCCACTATAAATTAGCCACACTTAGTTGTATTTATACATATGCAGAATATTCTTCGTATCTACATGCATAATAATAGCTACTTTTAGCCTCTTCTAAAACATTCCTTCGTTTCAGAATTTAATAGGGTTTCGATTCCTCTTATCGTAAAGTGTTACGTTGTACATGAGAGTAGGTGTGTGCGAGGTAATGTTTTCTCTAATTGTTTCTGTGTGCGATTTGCACTGGTGCATTTGGAATTTCGTACTATCGCATTAATCTTTTCTGGACTGCGAAACTAATTGCTTTGGTATTTTAGTGCTACATTGCCACGTTTTACCTACATGGTTGCCTAATCTACTCTATAACATTTACATATCATTTTGATAACAAAGAAACGAACATTTATTATGGTTTTACCTTTTCACCTTCAGTTATTTATCATAATTTCATATTACACCATTATTACCGGGTGTATTTTAAAGGTGTTTAGTTGCTGTAGATATTAGTACATTTTAAATGGTTGCACATATACTTGCGTGCTCTAAGTCATTTTTATTTTCTAATATCGAAGTATTGGCATCACGAGCAAAACCGATTACTTGTATTTTATGGATATAGCCGTCTTGACTACGATCTGACCATTTTTCAATTATTGTCACATGATTTCAATTTGAAATTTTAAATCACTGGATTAAGGACCCTTTTTAAGCTTTTCTGTATCGATATTGACTATTTTTGAGATGATGTGTGTGTGTGTGTGTGCGCTACACCTAAATCATAAACTGTTGATGATACAAATAAGAAACTTAATTTTTTTTTATATTAAATTATAACCTGTGATTATAACTTTTAATACTTTTTACTTTCTCAAAAACTGCATGATTGAGAAAAAAGGTGGTAGATATTTAAATTGGTTTAAATTTTTATTAGAAAAGTACCATTTACTAGAAAATCACTATCGAATTTAGAAATATTATATGTTGTATTGAATATTGTACTTACTAAATTTGTTCATGGTTATCGCAATATCAACGAATGTCAACATTAAAACAGTGAAGCAATATTATTGAAGTTATATTAAAATATAGAAAATTTAAATTATATCAGTTAATAGGTTTTCTTTCATTATACGGACAAGAAAGTCCAGTGTAGGGCACTGCAGATGTTTTTATGATGAATTACTAATTTTTAATGCAAATTCATTTTGTCTATCATTCGCTTTTAAATAATGCTGACATTAAAATATTATTATTTTCCATAAAGTTCATACTAGACGATTATAAAATATTGCTCAAACAAATAAATTAAACTCAACTCAATTAATAATGCTGTCAGAATAAATACCGCACGAAATATAATAATTTTAAATTGTGAAGTATATTTGATCTAAAAATAAAATGAAGTAACCTAAATCTGTTTATAAACGCACCAGTTTTGTGGTTTTTCGAGAAGCTATATGATATTGTTAACCTCTTGGTCGTTTATTGTGGTCACAATTTAATCATGTAGGTTTAGATGGCTCGCTAGCTATTTAAATTTGATACTGAATGACTTTGGAAACACTAGTTAACGGTCTGAACAGCTTATTATGAAGGGTTCTTATCGTTAGTAAGTCTTGGCTCGTATAACAAAGAGTATAGCTTTTGATAAAGCTTACATATGGAATTCTCACATATTTGTTCTCTTTATAAATACTGCTTGCTTTTATATAAAGACAATTTTTCTTTGAAATCATATATTTTTCAGAGTTGCATTCAATGTTAAACAATATATATATATATATGTATTTTATATACGAGATATTTTTATAAGAAGTAATATTTACAGTAACCTTTACAACTATTTCTTAAAATTAACTAAAATATACACAATTTTAAGTGTCACAGTTTAATATATAATGAACATAATATACTCCACCAAATAATGTCTATAATTTCAATACTTATGTGGCTTATTTTAATATTTCTGATGAAATTTCGCACGTTTGTGTGTGTGTGTATGTTCTATATCAAAAGCTGAAAAATTAAAAAAATGAAACTTATATTTTAAAGATTATATGAAGCCCGGACGAATATATCATATTTTTGAAAACAAAATCTAAATTAGTGGTTAAAGTTTATTCTTGATACTTTTATAGTATCTTAAATAATATTAGATTGTAAAAAGTTAATTGTTTAAGATATTGAAACATCTTATATTCTTACAGAATTCCTAAACAATATTTTAATTAAAAGTCTGTAAACCGGCGCCAGGCGCGGATGAAAACTATATTGTTACTTTTTCATATTTCTAATGCAGCTCGACATAAAGAATAACATTATTCTCCTATGAAGATACAAAAATATCTTAAATATTTTGCTTGACAGGTTTGTTCAAAAATACGTACCATTTACTATATTAAGTCGCTTTTGAAATTAGTAAATATTAATTTAGAATCCATGATTACAGTATTTACTAAATTGTTTCATTATAGTAGCTATATTGAAGTTTACAACAATAGTCAAATAGTTTATTTTTTAATAAAATATAAAAATCTCAATATATTCTTATAGTCCTTAGTATAGGATAGTCCAGTGTACAACACTGCAGATTTTCCCTATGCAAAAAAAAACTTATGCAGCATAATTAATGCATCATTGGTCGAAATATAAATTCAAATGCATACATTAATTCCTTGTCCTCATATAATTGACTAGAAATAAACAAATCATCCAATAAACTAAGTCAAATTATTTAATAATGTTCTGATAGAATGAATGTGGTCTCGTGGCTGTCAATTATGGTTAAGAATAAGAGCGTCACGTGTCTAGTGGAATAGGTAAAGTGTAGCTTTGAATAGATGATCACAATAGTATAAATCATTAAAATATTACTATTCTAATTAAAACTGCATGGAAGCATTAAAATACACTGTTTTAAAAATATGAATTATTAATGTTTAAAATAGTAGGTCATATATTCGTGCTGTATATACGAGAATATCACTATAATGTAAGGTTGCAACTTGCAACAGACAGAAGCCAAATTTATTCAGTTCAGCATAGTTCACGCTTCATAAAATCAATAATTGCCAGAATAAATTATAAATGCTAAATATTAATATGAAACGTGGCACAAATCATGCTCCATCTCTTCCTATCCACCGCGAAGTTCGTTACCTTTTTCGGTGTCAGCCTATATCGTTGCCTCGTCATTTGATACCTTTTCGTGTAAATGATTATAGAAATTGTTTTAAGTTATCACGCAACGACCGACCTTATAAAAAATAAACGCTGTGGAATGTTACGTTTTAATATCAATATATACCAGCGCTCGCCCACCCTTTTTACTCCCACCATAATACGTAGTGGAAGGTGAAATGAGTTTTTCTTTGTCCCCGCAGCCCTCTTCCTTAAAACTCTACTGCTTCATATTTTCTCCTTATCAGTTTCCGTATGCACTTTAAAGTTTGTAATACAGATTTAACTTTAATGCTGCTATAACATTGTATTTTCAGTAATTAGTGTTATTATTGATCGTAATTTTGATGTGCGTATTAATATGCATATGTTCGTACACGACCATAAGTACCTTTCTACTATGTTCGTCATTGTAAACAAATCGATTCCAATGTTTTCATTTAGTTTTTCTTTCTTTGTGTTGGTAGTTATTGAGTCATACTTATCGACACACATATCGGCCATTACAGTTAAATGCTTATTTTCATAATGTAAATGCATTGTTGCTGAATAAAAATGTTCATATATGGATATTTATTTATTTTTTAATCATTTGTATAATGAGCAAACATTATTTAGGAGTCGTCATTACACATCTAGAAATTTTTGTATAGAATAAAAGGAAATACATAGGTAAATTTTAAAACGTGGCATGATTCCGATTACTTTTAATATCATTTGGGGGCTGATTACATAATTTTTCTCCATTTAGTGCTCGTCGTTTTGGCGAAACCTTTAATATGTAATCAAATTTGGCTATAAGACACTTTATGAGCATAACCCTCAGTGTAGCCACTAAAATATTTCAAGCACCATTTACTGGTGCTTCCTGTATCTAAACTACTTGGGCTGTAGCTTCCAAATCCGTGTTAAGGTTCAAAGCAACAGTGACCAACATCTTTAGTGCCTACTCAACTCAATGGGCTTGCTCTAGGGGTGCAATTTTACTTATCCTTCAGTTTTTAGTCACTAGTATCCATGAATTTTGTACAACACCTGAGATTCTCAACAAACTACTCTCGTCGAGTTACCCGATCGCCTTGACTAGATCCAGTTACTTAAACGCTTAACATTGCAGCGACATGTGAGAAAATGTATATACCGGTATACGCTTATTTGTTTCTATCTGTGGGCGAATGTTGGGTGGTATAGACGAAACTGGTTTCGAGTGTTTTAAATTGTATTACCGGAGTCCGTTGAGACATCTTTCTGCACGTTCGTGCATGCTCGCACATCCCTGAACACATATGGGATGTCGGGAAACTGAACCATAGGTACTATTGAGAAGGCTGTCTATATGTAAGAAAATACACCTTTCCATGTGCTCGTGGATGTGTTTGTGTGGTGTGTGTGTGTGAGTGAAATTGAATCTCCTTTTTATATTCTGGATGTTATTTGCATGAATTTTACTTACTTCGCTCTGAATTTGTTTGTAGAAATTTGTGCGTTTTTCATACCATCTGTATCTGATCTGCGTACATTGCTAGTTTCTTTTATAATATCTTTTCATTTCTAACGTGCACGCAATCTTCCTAGCTAGCCAAATGAATAATGCCCATTCTGATCAATTTCGATTTACTTCTATTTTGCTATGAATCCTGAAGATAATTGTTTGGTCTTACTTTTGCAAAATGTTTGCTAAAAATAGAGACAGTACCGTGCCTACGGAAATAATAAATGGAAACCACATGATTGTAGATAACCGAATCCATTAAATACAACTAACTTAATATATTTTGTAGTTGAATATAATTATTTTGTTAAGTATCGTATCTTTTTGTGTCTTCCAAAAATAACATGTGGCCAATCAAAGAACTTCGAATATAATGGCAGATTATACCTTGGGTTTCTTTCAAATTGACGACTTTTACCTTTGAACAAGCATGGGTGGCAGGCACCATTGGCTTTAGCTGGCCGTATTATCTAATCAGTTAGTTGTTTTTTTTTTAAATTTATATAGAAAATAGTTTTTTAACCACTGAATTTTAAAATGATGAAATGTTAATGATGATAACGTTTTTACTGATTAATTGTAACAATAGCCAGTCTAATAACGCGATCGTCACAAAAAATTAAAAAATATCCTTAATTTTTTTTTCTGGTCTTTGGGTTCATAATCTGAAAAATAATTATTTATATAAAGTCTCATGAAAGTTTGTAGTTTCTTTTTTTTTATATTAATATCAAAAATACTATTTTTTATAGCTTTCGGGCTTGCAATTTGAAGAAAATTGCCTAACATAAAATATATTATAATTCCTCGTACTATTGTTTGAGAAACATTGTAGTAAACTATAGATAAATTAATTACTTTAAACCGGTATATATCAAAGAGACAATTCAACTAGAAGTTATTTATTGCAATATTAATAATGACGTAACTGTACTGCATTCTGGGCAATGGAGGAGACTGAAAGAGAGAACTGCATAAAAACCAAAAAGCAAGCAGTCTTTTGAATAGAGTTTGCAGTGAGATGAAAAGGACACTTGCTCACTCATTCAGTGTACACCGTTTCCCAATTAACGTTTAGTGTTCAGAAAAGCTCGGTGTACTTGCAAAGACATGCTCATTTTGTAAAAACCTGTTCCCTCTATTACCACGTGTTTAACACTTATAGTTCGCAAAGCCACCTCAAATCATTCAAACGAAAATAGCAGCACATCGCAACGGAGGGAAATAATATATTCTTGCTTGTGATTCAAACACATACACATGAACGAAGCCCTTACATATATACAAAGAAATAAAATTCTGTGTGTTTGTATAGGTGTGTATTGATGTAAAGGGTGCTAAACCGTACCGTACTCTGATGCCTTTTACTCGGTTCTAGTGTAGCAGCAACGGGAGTTTTAAAACCACAAAGACGAGAGTACAAAAAGCGAACAAATCTTGAACGAATCTTACACAAGAGAATTATCTTTTAGAATTGCTTTTAGATTCGGTTATATGCTTAAATATAAAAAGAAAGAATTTCGACGAATCAAATTATACCGTCATTTGTTGTAAATCGTCTAAATTCGTTTGTATTTCGAAAACAGATTATATTACAATTGAATGACCTAGAAATAATTCTGTTATACTGATTGTCACCGACTGGGAAAATACATAACAAATTAAATTCAGACTTGCTAAATATTTGTTTTTATATATTCTGGTGTGGTATAGAAAATTATGTAACTGTAATTGTACCGAGGCAGTATTAAAATCATGATTCAAAATTCAGCATGTGTTCAAATTTAGTAAATCAATTAGAAAATAAAATGCTTGTATAAAACGAACTGTTGAATATGGAAATTCCGGCATTCATTCTTGATTGGTCGAGAAAATGAATTATTTACTGTTACTTTGTATATTTATATTCACATAACCTTGAACGAGTGATTGTGTCTCTTAACTTTTGTCCAATTCTGTAAGCTTCGTCTAGAATATTTAAGACACAGACTCAATGTGGTCCAATAAATTACTTGTGTATAAATAGACCGAAGCGGACAGCAGAGTAAACGTTGTGATAATAAAATAATTAGACTAATCAAGAGATACAGTAAAGTCAAATGCAGGTTACCTGGTGAAGCTAATATATCGGTGAACGCGTAGCAATGTAAAACAAATTCGGCAGAGGCCGGAGCTGATGCGAACGAGTGAGTGGTGTGGCTTCGGTCGGGCCCGGGGTTTACTTGGTGGTAGTATTCGGTTCAGCCGCACACCACCGATGTGTTTGATATATAGACGATGGCGCGGTAGTTCGAGGAACCCTAACCCGCCCGCCTCACCAATATATCAATATCCGACACCGTTAACTTAAACAGAGAGAAACGGAACGGGAACCAAGTCTATGTTACTGATCTCCAACCAATATGTTTTCCCATATCGACAACGTTAAAGTACCGCAGTTGGCTTCTCTAACCTCTAAAAAAGATACATACTCACTCTCACAGATCAATATTATATTAGGTACAATTTCTCTTATTATATGTGTTTATACATCATTCATTGGTTAATTTTTGTTTTGAAATTGCATTTGAACTTGAAATTGCATGAACATTTTCGAGTTTTCTTTCAACTAATGTACGGTGACTACTGACTAGGTACCTAAGTTTTCATTTTTATTTCGTTGTACGATAGTACAAGTTAGCTAATAATGTTTGGTCGTGAGTCTGTAACATTATCTGATCAAAAAGTATCCTTAGCAAATAGTTCTGAATCCAAAAATATTTATAATTTATATACTTGGATGTATATCGCCGCTGGCTCGATCTGTCGTAAGACGCAATTCTTCTGAAGGTACCAGGCTGGTTTAAAAAAAAATTGGTATACATATAATATGGGGGCTCAAGAATATCTCGTCGTTCCGGATTTATATTACCCTAAAATGTGGAGCCCTTCTTAATTCTGTTGAATAATTGTTGATATTAAATAATTCCACAAAAAACGCAAAAATATTTTATGTCCACAATGTTGTTTTTTTTTTTCAATTTGTGAGCCAATAAGCTATAAATGAGAAACATATATACTTTTTTTTTATAACAAAAATACTATATCTACAACGTATTTTCAGAATGTAAACCTTAAGGCCAGACAAAACTTATACAAAATAATTATTTCAAAGTAAGATATTGTTCACACAAATACAGTATTATTGCAATCAATTCTATAATTAATCAATTACAATTGTTTTCAATATTATGTTATCATTGTATTATTTAAAAATTCAGTGTTTATAAATAGATGGTCTTATAATGTTTTCTTCATAAATGAAAGCAATTAAAAATTCACCGTATAGATTAGCGAGCTGAAACCATTTGTGGCTGAGCCTATTTTTATTTTATTTTTCATAATTTTTAGTAACAAAAGCAAGACAATACGATTATTCTATATATATTTGCAATGATATCCTATAATACTAAATATAGACGAATAGAATCTGCGTTATTACTTTTAAGAATCGACAATATTAAAGCCGATTCAGAGATTTTCTTTTTTATCTTCAAATATACACGTCAACTTGTCATTGAAGTAAATTGTTCTCATTTGTTATATGTTCAATTTCGTGAAATATTCACCTGGAGATAAATAAAAAAATCGAAATCTAATTTCAACTGATTAAACGATGCCATTTAAGTATCCATCATGAAGAATTACTTAGATTAAATGAGTTTTACTTTATATAAAATTAATTCCTTCATTGGTTTCTATCGTAAAAAAGCAGAGGAAACCTATTTATTTTTACCTGGCACACAAGGGAATAAAGGCCTGGAAACCGAAGATAAAGTTGTTACTTATTGCTTTTGTATATTGTAACTAATCATTTACAAAATTTAACTAATACAAACACACACACACGCACGTATACAGAGACACACATAGACGTAATTCCGGAAATAGTCAGATTCGATTCAGGGAAGGTCAAAATGTGTATTACCGTTGAAATCTCGAGTTCGGAAATTTTTATGGTTACAATACTTCCTTTAGACTTCGTCAATGAAAGGAAAAATATTGGTTTTCATGTTTTGCAGATCGTAAATAAACATTTTCGTAAAAAATAAATGTTGAATAGTTTTGTCTTAGTCAATTTTCATAGTGCTTATCCATCTTTAAGCATAAAATAAAGCTGATTCCTTCCTCAATAAATCTACAAGACGCATGATGCGAAACGCCCATGTATTCGGAAAGGTATATGAGATTATTCATGTATTTGTGTGTAAAGGACGGTTTAGGGGAACGTATGATTTTTCGTATTGCAAGATGAAGCGTTACTATGAGTAAACTATGCGCACGGGGCTAGAGACCTGTGATTTATCACAGTTTACAGATGGTTCGGCACGCGTATCCCAACCAACCAACCGCTCTCTATATCTATCTCAGTTTCTACCCCATACACATGCATATATAATATGTTTTGTCTATCTTCGTCAGGCACACACATTAGCCTTTGCCGAACAACGGGAAGATTCATTTCTTGGTTCAGACAGCAACCATTCGGAGAGGGAGCAAGGTTGCCTAATATTACATGCGCCTTGTGTCCCAGTTATAAACTTTCGCTTCTGTGCACCCCACTCGTCATACCCATACACATATTTATATGTGCGTACCACAAAATTACTAGCCTATGAATTTACATGTAGGATCTCTCGCAAAAAACATAACTTACGCTAAAATTGCACATACACTTTAATTAGATCGTCGTACACTATGTATAAAAGTACTTTAGTGTTCGACCGTGTTATATTTAAAAAAATAAAAAAATTGGTCAGAAATTCGAATCACGTCTCTGTTTTCGAAAATGTATATCTCATATACTTGAATGTATGTCGGTCGCTCCCTCGTAAAACTTAGTGGACACATGGCTCTATAGATACCTGACCAATTTTAAACAAATTTCGTATACATTTGATATGATATGCTCAATTAAGTATTATTGCATTTTATATCTAAAGGTCGTTTAAATTTCGATATTTGAAAATGAAATCCCACTATTTTATTTATCAACTAAAATTCTGTAGTCCAAAAATAAAGAACAATATTTTTATGCATTTAAACTTTTTCAGTTCGAATTTCATTCTGTCGCATTTCAAATCTACTAGCTTTTTTACTTCCGAGATTATACAGCTCTGGAAATAATATCTACCTTATTATTGATATTAGGATTTTTTTTTCAAAATGTTCAAATTGTTTTCACTTATTGTAGATCTTATGTATAGAAGACAACCAAAAAGTTTTTTAATTTAATTTCTACAATGGTTACTTAGAATAATTAATGATTATAATTTTCCACCTAAATTAACATTGCATTACGACGAGCTGGAGGATGGATGGATGCTACAATGTTTGCTTAGAATATTAAATTAGCTAAAACAAAAATAGATTTGTTATATTTCACATTATATGTACGAAAATGCTCGAGTTAAGATTTTTTGTTAGTCGCAATTTAAGATCATATAACTATGTGCCTCTACAAGAATTTAATTTTCACAGGATTTGGAGAATACGTATCGCTTTTTCAGTAAGGGTTTTTGCGGTACTTTTCTTTTAGAAAATTACATCTGTCGTTCTTATACTTATAAGAGCAAGAGTTATACAACACAAATCATTAACTAGATAGAAACTAATTCAATCAAACCGTATTTAATTTATTAAAGGCTCTCCGCATGATAGTACAAATATCTCACAGCTAATTAAACAGGATGGAATTTAATCATTCAAATATCGCCATTATACTTCATAAAGTTCTCAATATCATAGACAAGTCATACAATTACAACTTTAACAATTCGAAACATATTTCCTCTTCTTCCTAGAAATCAATTCACCAGTCACGATCTTTCTCACAAGCGATTAAATAACCAAGAAAACTAAGATAATAAAAATATTTTTAAAATAATGTCTAGGATTTTAAGGAACTTAAGCACCCCATTTGATAGATTTTACTTTTTTATGAAGAATGTATAGAAAGCATGGAATAAATTAATTTCTAGATTAAAATGTAAATAGTCGTTTTGAGATTCCCTGAGTACAATGACGTATGTGCGTATTTTATATAAATAAAATATAAATGGAAATTCACTAAATAGATTATACGGAAAACTGGACATTGGTTCCTGTACCTATGCTAGTTTTAAGGAAAACTTGTGCTGGCCATAACAGATATGTATTTTGAACAATGTTTGCGTTTTCTACTTTTTGTCCTGAAGTTAATAGGAAAATAGATATCGTTGTATGAAAACTTTCTACGGTAACTCTATAGCTGGTTTAAAAGCAGTTTTGGGTCTTACAATATTTCAATTATTATGTAGATACCCTTTTATCTGTAGCACAAATCTGCAGACGTCCGGCTTAGTTTCTATCGATTATTCAAAGCAGGAATTTTTAACGAGAATCTTAACGGTCATAGTAGGTATACCAGCTAATTTCCAACGAATTATTACCACGTCACCGCTTCATTTCGTTTGTGGATACAATTTAAAAGTTCACATTCCATTTTTGTATCCGATTTACATATATTTCTATATTATTTGGTCCTTTTTCATTTTTCAATAACGCCCGTGATATAAAAAACTGGATTTTGACTGCAGTCAATTATTTTTAATTAATGCAATAAAGCTGCTCTATTTTTAAATTTTTCGTTTTGTCGGTAAACCCTGGCGATTCAGTATTTTAAATTGATAGTGCCTCAGGTTCGTTGGATTATTTATTGCGCTTTTTATCCATAAAGCCATCATATATTTATAGAATTGTGTTTAAAATATTGACAACGTGCTCTTACCGTTAATGTATTATTTTGTACATATAAATTATTTATATTGTTTTTTTTTTTCGTTTTTTTTTTTTCATTGTGAATTATTAATACTATTTGCACGATGGCACATTTTTCATAAATGATTATATAATCAATTAAATTTATTGAAGTATATGAAATTTAGATGTAAAATTCTTTTGTTTGGTTTGATCTGCTTTCTTTATAGTCAGTACAAGGTAATCCTCAGAAAAATATTTCATAAAATATTAATATTTCTGTTGAATTTTCATTTAAATAATGTTGCCTACATAGGGTAATTGGATAAGAATACACTATCTGTATTGTAAGATGATTCTTTGACTCATATTATATGCGTTATTTATGTGTATTAATTTTTCATTTTATTGTTTACGTGTTTTTGTCCGTCAAGAATATTTTTATTTGTGTGTTTGAAATTTGAGTTTTTCTTTAGTTCAATATAATAATATTTTTTTTATATTATCTAAAGTTAATAATAAATGACTCCAACACAAGCGCTAACATGCACCGAGAACTAATCCGGTATTCATTTATAATGTGTATCAAATTTGGTTAATATTGGTCCAGTATATTTAGAGGAGATAGAGTGCATGAAAGGTTTAATGAGTGTAATAGAAACGCGTGAGGTCTGCAAGGATAGAGTTGCATGGAGGAAGATTGTAATCATTTGATTGTAAGATTGATAAAGGTTGTCTGCCACCCCAGTCATGAGAAAGGTTTGACGTTATGCATGTATGTTGCTAATAGTTTTAGTATCTCGTGGCACTGGATTGATAGGTCGAGAATGTTGCAAAAAAAAGCGCCTGTTACGGACTGGATACAATTCAGTGTAGATGCTTTCATGGATTGCATACCAGAAGTAACAACAATAACTAGCAACAAGAGGGCAGACCTGCATGGATGACGGTGCATCCATGCGTGTTGGCCTGTGTTACGCTAGCTAGCGGGCGCACCGAACATATGCTGTATGCGTAATGACGCAACGTAAATCACAGTTCACAGAGTGCGTCCATTTGCGACCGCGGCCACGATAGAATGCCGGTGTCGACCAGATGACATTGAAGCAGATTTATTTGTGTTACTGTAAGCGTAACTCACAGCTTCGGTGTCGGGAGTTTTGTTCATTTCATACTGCATTCTCCCTCTTCATCGCTCGACCTATATAAACTCACTAGCCGATGTGTCTCTATTTGGCTCTCCTATTTTAACATTATTAGAAATAGTTCGCTTTTAAAACTCGGTTGGCGCAAATGGCTTTCTGTCTGGAGGCCAATATCATAAATTACTTTCTTCCGCATAGGTGCTGGTTATTAGGTGCTGAATTAAAATATGTTTCGATAATGGAAACTAAAGATAAATTGCCCGAAGTTTTGTTGAGAAATATTGCACAAGCCATTTACCTGCAACACTAAATTGACATATGGTTTTATTTCGACATACGTGACAAAACTTAAGTTGACACTGGAGTAGCCTGCACTCGCCTTTCTTATACGCAGTTATATTTGAATGCGTCTATTTTAATATAAGTATAAATATAATAAAAGAAAAATTTAGTAACTGACCTGAGACTTGGATTTATATTCATAAACAGTAATCTCTCCCGTTTATCTATTATGGCTGGGTGGTTGCTAGATTTTGCATGGCTGCAATGAGCAATTGTAGGTGGCTATATATATTAGAAGGTAATGCAATCGATTTTCTGGCAAGTGTTCTTTTAAGTTGCGTGTTACCTTGTTAGCGATAATCTAATTGGGTTATTTTTAGTACATTGTAGGTATGCTACGAAATGCAAAGAATGGGAACAGTTGAAAGTATGTTTTACTAGTTAAATAGCGTTTCTACATAGGAAATGTTCGGGGTTTGTTGTCCCTTTTCAAATAAATTAAATTGAAACTCTTTCTTAGTAATAGGCAACCATTACGTTATATGGAAATTTAGCATTTAATTATTTTTCAACATTTCTCAATTGTATATCATTAAAAATACCTAGGATTACAAAATAATACAAAATTTGTTTTTAATAGGAATTATATCTACGAAAAAATTTCATATTTAAAAATAAAATGGATTTAAGAAAATATTTTATTGTATTTTACTTCGTATTACATCAGTGGAGTACATTATTATATTTCAAGTAGAAATTATGAAAATACATTTATGCCTTTCACTACGTTACATACCCGCCACTTTCGTAGTGAAAAACTCAAACGCTCCTAAAAATATATATTCATAATTACAATACTTTATTTTACACTTCGTCAAAATCATAAAAGAACAACTAGTATCTGACTATAGAATCGTAGTCAAATCACTAATTCTGAACTGAAACCATATCGCCCTAAATAAGTGTAGCGTGGTCTATTATCTGTGTAATTAAATCTACGTTATACAGCATCTTCACAAACAATATTGTCTCAGTAAATTGCCGATAGGATGGTACTAGTGTGCACATATTCGTACGTGGATGTGTGTATACGTCTGTTGACAGTTGACTGTGGTAATCGTCGACAATGGACAGCATGTTTGTGTATCGGTCCGACACAATCCCTCACAATGGCCCGTGTATTCGGCCGACAATGGCGGATCACGTTCGGCCAGTGTCCCACGTCCCACGTTTGTCCATGACAGCCAATGACGGTTTGCCATAAGCTGCTTAGCCGCACGGTGGTCGCGTGTTCCCTTCAACGACCGGTCAACGACCACCACTACCAAAATGCCGTAGTGATGTTGTTACTATTAACATTCACCCTATATCACGGTTTATCTAAATCTTAACGTATATACTCTTGGGGTTTTAGAAAAGTATGTTTGCGAAAGTCTTTTATGTAGTTATAATGTTCTTATTTAAGATGTCTGGATATTACACTATTGGTAGAGTACAGGTTATATATATATATATATATTGACTTTCTTAAGGAAAGTATTGTAATCATGAAATGAAAATGCACGCCTAATACGTATAATTGAAATAATAAGTATAAGAAAGTCAAGTGAAGGTAATTCCAGATTTTTATTTTCACTGTCGCAGTCTCTACGAGCATCATCATTGAAACTGTCGCCGTCAGTAGATTAATATTTTTTGAAAACTTTTTCAATGTGATTGTCGTCACTCGGTGTGAAAAATCAAAGTTGCCTTGGCAGTGCTATCTCGTACTACATTAATTCCGAAGGGTAAACAGTGTCTGTGAAATCGTTTAACAGTTTGTCAGTTGTTCTGTGGTGGCGATAGTATGTAGAATAGGTATATCGCTTTCAGTGCAGCAGCGAATAAGACGGTGAGACGAAGGCAGAACTTTATTACATTACCTGAGGCAATAACTTAACGTTTTACAGAATGCGCGGCTCATAAAAACCTTAGCGTTTCCCAGTGCCCAGCCAGGCGCGTGTACGTCAAATGCAACATAATGACGATCATATTTCAATTTTATCCTCGCATAAATCGCGTGGTTCGGTGTAAATAACGCGTCTCGTTCTCCCGTATTTAAATAAGGTCAATATTTTTTTATTCGACGTACATTTATACAAGCGGACCATCGCATCGCATCGCATCGCACCGGTGCGGTGTCTGAAGTCAGTCTATCACATTATTTGCATATAGATGGCGTAAACGATGATTCGCCCGATTGTAGGCAGGACTCCTCTAACCTACACATATTACGTATACTTGTAGATTAGCCGTTCACCTAAATCTAACGCGTAAAAATATCTAAATGACTATTGTTGATTTTGTTTATTAATACCGGTTGCTGTTGTCTGAACTTCTAAGGTCACTCAAGGTCAATCGAAAATAAAGTTTCAGTTAATTAATAGCCATAACACGCAATAAAGCTTCACTAGACTTATACTTTCATTATCTAGATTATAGATGTATGTGTTTGTTTAATGTATGAATATATTTAAGTGTGAATTTATGTGTAGAACGTTTTGTTTATAAAATACAAACTGATTTGTTAATCAACTGTCTAGCACTCTTGAAGAGGTATCCAAATAACTGTGTAAACTGGATTAGCAGGTATAAGAATAATTGATTTCAAAATTATAACTTGCAGAGATACTGTAAACAAATTGTTAATATTCTAAACAAATTATTTCATAATGTTTGTTGCGACATCGAATGTCAAAGTTTATTAAAATATACGTTATTATTATATCGATGAAGAATGAACTGTATTTGATATGGGCACATGGTGCCCACTGGTTAACCTAGTAATATAATTATACTGTATTTGGGTTTTAATTCAAGCTATTATTGCCATGAAATTATTTCAATATATGTGGTAACTAGGGAAACGTAAATGTCTTTGCAATTCCTTCTAAATATGCAACAAAATGGAAAATAATAGAAGGACGTAGTCATTTCCGACAGGTTTGACAATAATGTGACACGTGGAAACATTAGAAAATTCATCAATCACCCTTTGCGTCGTATAGGATAGAGTGAAGTCATGGGAAATATTAAGTTTTATACTGCAATAAGAACGCAATTTGTCTAAATTTGACTTAGTGTATACGTTTCGCAGACGGAGCGAACCAACGTCGAAACGTGTACCAGTAGTGTACATGTGATCGACCCCTAGATGTGAAATCGATGCAACTCGTATTACGAGCATGCAACATTGGCTGCATGGTAACTTTCTCACTGAACCGCACAAATAAAAATTCAAATACAACGGATAAATATGTGCGAATAAATGCTTATAAAACGGCACTTGAAGTTAAAACACCTTATTTGCGAACAGTTCGTGATATTTTCGACGTTTTCGAATCGTTATAGTAATTTAAGAATAATTTTTTATTTATTTCTCAATAAAAACTTGTCTAACATGTTTCTTTTCGGATAAAAAATCTGTTTTAATATGATGGATTCCGTCCTCATTTTATCGAAATTAAGTATGTTTAACTCGAATATGACATTACATGGAACAAATCAACACATTTGAAAGGAAAATATATATTTTAATATTAATACACGAAACAATACCTGAAAATAATACAATTTATCAAATCTTACAGTTTATAAAACTAGTGTTAGGTCACTCTAGTTTTATAAACTGTTAGATTTGATAAATTGTATTATACTCAGGTATTGACTTTCTTGTCCATTCATTATATGTTTTTATAATAATGCTTTATTTTGTTTTAAATTCACACTAAAATAGTAATGAAGCCAAATCAATATGTATTGTAAGTAGCGAAACCTAAATATAGAATTACCATATTTAAAAGCGATTTTTTAGTAAATAGTACATTATTCAAAATATTTTTCAAGCAATAGGTGATAGATATTTCAATATCTTCAACTTTTATGGAGAATCACTTATTCTCACTCGTGTTGTTTTCGAGATATGCAAAAGAATAAACCATTACTTCCGGTTACGGTATTGTTTTCAAAAATAAGAGTTGCATACCTTTCCTTCAACAGTTTTGGCTCTGGAGCGTTCGCACCCACAGACATCGTTCCGAAAATAGTTAGATTTAATTCAGTGATTGTCAAAACGTGTATTTTCGTTAATACTCCCATTCAAAAATTTCATGATTACAATACTTCCTTAGAGTTCGCCCATGAAAGTAAAAAATCAGCAATTTAAATGAAATGGTACGACGCCTTGTAGTTATGTTATAACGTATGTAGACTATTAGTTAAAAGATATGTATAGTATTTTCGTGAAAAGAAATATTTGGAGATCATATTATCGCATGAATATTTTAGCTTTCATATTCCCATTATTACATGTAAATATGAATACGAAAACGGGAAATGCCGAATGATGTGAAAAATAAATTAAGGAAGTAAATAATATGTATACTTAAAGAGAGTTTTCCAGTGCAAACTTGGAAATAAATAAACAATTTTCGCTGTATATAAATGTATGAGCTTTTTTATACTTTTGATGATTGCGAGTCCGAAATGAGATATTAAACAAGAATGAACTAGTGTACATTCTGTGGCATATTCTGTTGTTCTATTCATCATGAAATATGTTCGTTTTTCGTGGTATACAAATGTCGGTAAAGCATCAAATCAAGGTTGTTTCATGTAATGATTATATAGCTATATTCACATTCGAATGACACAGTTTCAACCATAGTATTCACTTGTTTGAATGATGTTATATGAAAATGACGCCAACCACCGTTCCTCTACGCGCTACCTACAGACCGACCGACCGACCGAGTGCTGAAACAACGTTTTGATGTTTCAAATTAGCTGCACATCAACAATAACCACTTTCAGACACTAATTGGAATAATTGATTACGGTGGCCTGGTACATTCAAACGACAATATATCTATATACGTATATTGCTGCTCTCCATGGCTGAAGCAGCTAGCCATATATGAGACTAACAAAAATGAACAAGTATTTCACTGTCATACAATACAATACAATGAAATTAATTTTGAATTCCAAATTTGTTGCCAACTTAATTGCGGTAAATAACAACTATTTTATTATTTTCTTGGTCGCAGTCTAAAATGTAAATGATTGACCGGGATGGTCAACTCCTATATTTACCGGGATTGTCAATTCCTATATTTACCGGGTTCTTGCCAAACCGATGTAAACTGTAGGCGTTTAGGAGATAATTCATTTAATATCAAATTCGGCAATAATAACAGTAACAAGATATATTAACAAATTAACGAATGATTAAGGGGTAACACCACTTTGACCCTTCGAAATTTAAGGCTTTTTCGAGAATTTTTATTAAATACATAAAGAAGTTTTATGAAAATCTAAGTACTTTAATTTATTATATATACATTAAAGTAGAAATTTATTTTTAGATTTTTTGGATATATTAAAAAAATGGCGGCTTGACAGCTGATAATCGGGAGCACTGCGAAAATAGTTGGTTAAATGGTGGGCACGATAAGTCAGTTTACATGTGATCTAGACCTGTGAAAAAACTATGTTGTAATCAAGATATATACGAACACCGGGGTTTTTACTAAAATAAACCTATTCCCTATTTTAGATAAGACTTTTTTTTTTTCCCACTTGTGTGTGTTTGTGAACGCTCTACAGCAAGTTAAAAATGTGAAACTGGAATTATATAGTCTCTGTTTACTCTCGCTACTGTTTGCCATGAATATACAAATAATATGTAACATTTTATGAATATTTCAATATAAACGGCATGTATTATTTGTACTGTGCGCAGAATGTTTTTATTAATTAGTTTTCTCTTTTATTTAAGTTTGTTAGCCGTAATATTCGATGAGTAACCTTGTTTGAAATGATATTTACTGGCAATCTGATTAAACCGCTTTATTGAAACAGGGCTTTAGTATTTGTTTGATGCTATCTGACCGAATTTAATATGATTTTGTTAAATAAGCACGACTGCACGTAATGCAAATGAAACTATTCGAAATAGTTTCGGATCTCCCGACTAAAATTTATATTATCGTTTGTCAAGGCAATGGTTATGAATAATGCACCAAATAATGAAACTAACGTAATTAATATTTACATATGGAAGTGCATAGTGAACTACAATTATTTGTACTAACATATATTGAATTAACTATGCATATTTTTAATACTAATTTCGATACGAAGGCAAAACGATAAATATTCTTATTATATTTCTGATTAACAAAATAGTTATAAAAAATGTTCGTAAAATTTATATAGTTTACCTTATAAATGATACTTCAAAAGTAACTTTTTTACATTTTACTCTACATCCTCTATCACTACGATTATTATAAAAATCGTAGCAGATAGGTAACAAGGTAACTCTGAAGTTCAATTGGTGCAATTTTTAAAATCGAATACTTTGAATATTACCTACCTTTTTGTTATCTTTTCTAGAATTTTAAAATATTAACATCACAATAATATAGAATGGTTTATTTATATACTGAAATATTAGCTAGTATACTAGTTATTTATTTAAAGTTTATTATTATTTAGATGCTTCGCATTTTAGGAAAATGAATTTTCCGCAAACTAGCGCTGGTCGGGTTTTACATTTAAACTCAAATAGTCACCGCGCTAACTAATACATGTTATAATGAGCCAACGAAACTCAAGTGTGTAATGCCATGCCCTGCCCTTTGTGTATGTTAGCAGGCAGTAAATGAATACTGTATATGCTCTGGTGGCGCCAGATCCGACCGGAAATGCTAACGGGTGGAGAATAAACGTGCAGAAAATACACGCTACAGTTTCCGGTGTGTGCAGGTTAACGCGGTGACGAGTTGAAACAGGCAAGCAACCAGGAATAACGGAACAGCAAACTACGGACCCACCGCTTGTGTTGCGTCTGTCTCATTAGGAAATACTACAGAAACGAGCATAAACTGCCATTAAAGGTCAAGGGTTTGAGGTTAGGATGAGCCATTTATTTTGACTCTCTACTTCAAATAGGGTGAAACGTGTTCATACAATGTCAAACGACATATTAATATCTTTATGTATCGTTACTTTCTGTGTAGCGGCAGGATCTGCAAACAATCAACGAGCATCTACGAAAATACACGAGCTATCTCGCTTGGTCAATATTCATAAATATCCCGTGTACCACATTTTCCCCTAAAGGTGTCCTTTGGACTTCGGCCAACTGACAATATAAAATTAAATCATACTGTTGATGCCTTGGGGATGTTTAATGTGTAATACGCATGCGTCCCCTACACCGTGGAATACAATAGAAGCGTTTGTGTTATCCCAAATCTCACGTAAATAAGTCTTAGGCAGGGATATATCTTTAAAGTGAGGTGAGACGAAATTAGATTTGCACAATAAATATATATATGGGTTAAAATTCGATCTACTCACGAATCTGATGCAAAAAAATATGTAGATGCATGTAAATACGATAACACATTTGATTGTGTTTCGAAATTTTGAATTAGAATAAGGGTCCTTCAGTATTAATTCATGTTCGAGAATTATATTTATTTATCGTGTCTCCTTGTCAAATCTATAATTTAACAGCGGAAATCTCATGACTATTTCACGGCTGTGGTTCGTCACATGTCCCACAAATGCCATTCATGTTGAAACTTGCTGATTTTACTGCGGTTGACAAGCCAGTATAATCTAGATCAGAAATATTCCATTATCTATTTGCTAAATGTTTGGCCTTAAACGACGATCATTATATTCATATATATACAGCTGTATTATCATTCTATATACAAAATATACAAACAATTGCTACAATTGTGTATCTGTAAAATCTAATCAAATGTCTTTTGTAATAATTATACTGTAAGTAAAAATATTTTAAATGATTTATGATATCAGAACTTTATTAAATATGAAATCGTCATTTGCGTGAAATATATAGTCATAATTTCCTTTTGTGCTATTAATATCTGTAGGATTAAAATTTTAAACAACAGAATGATTCAGAAAATTCGTTCATTTGGAAGTTGTAGGGTGCGCTTTATTAATATTTACTTTACGGGAATAAATGAAATGTGCTCGGAGTACCCTATCGGCGGAAATGAACAACAGAAAATGTAATTAACACGAGTCAGTAAGACGACATTATGTAGAAATGTATTGCTTTTAACTCCCTATTTATCGTATTGCTTTTGTATGCCGGATTTTAAGCTTCGCCAGATTTTGTTGTTGATTTTAATACAATAATAACAAAATATAATAATATCCTATAATATATACTCGGATACTATTTATATTATAAAAATTAGTATGTAATTAAACTACATTAAGCGCCTATTCCTGTTTATATCTTGTGCTTTGTCTAGCAAAGTTAATATCTATTAGTTCGTAAAATGCGCCGTCTAAAAGCAATTGATTTGGTTCTTGATGCCTATACTTTCTTAATAGGAATGTAATAAGACCAATATAATCTATAAATGTTTTTCTACATGAATAAATTTCGTACACCCTCATCAGTGTATCCATCAGAATGTTACATTGTTCTATATCAGGCTGTTCATAATAAATAATGTAGTATCTACATTATGATAGGGTAGCTAATCTTGTTGGTTATTATAACAATGAAAACAGAGTAACGCATTTAATTCCATCACCGTATCCACACATACATGCATAGATAGTGCATTGCATTGTAAATAATCAGACATGCACTAATGTTTATGTATGCAGCAGAGTGCAAATGCTGTACATCTCGAAAATCAATTACAAAATATTCCTAGTGTAGAAATGCAGATTTGCGCTGTGAAGAAGAATAATCAACAAATAGCTAACGTATTTATGCCTGTTTGCACCATTTGTATTCAATTCATTTTTATTCTGAAGCAATAAAAAATGCCTTCACTCGCCTTCTCCTTATTTTCGGTATTTTCAATTAGGCTTCTATTTGTTTTAAATTCACCCTACGATAAAACAAATAGAAGCCTAATTGAAAATACCGAAAATAAGGAGAAGGCGAGTGAAGGCATTTTTTATTGCTTCAGAATAAAAATGAAATGAATACAAAACCAGGGAAACGTAAATATGAAATAATTATTTTTATAGGTGATTTTTTAGTATATGGAACGTTTTTCGAAAAAACTTTTATTTTTACAAAAGTTTCTAGAAATTTGAATATTTTCATCTTATAACACTCACTTTTTCTCTAACTCATGCTTGATAAAGTAGCAGGAGTAACTTAATTTCGGTTAAGAACAAGTCTCATAATTTTATCTTTAGCAGCTTTGGTTATTGAACGTTCACACATATAGACGTCATTCCGAAATTAATCCGATTCGTTTCAAGAATGATCAAAACGTGTTCGAAAATTTGCATGATTTTACAATATTTCTTTTTAGACTTTAGAGTCACATTTGTAGATAAATCTACAAAATTACATAATAAAACGATATCATCTTGGCACACAATGGGTCAAATACAAATTTATCAAAATATAATTATACTTATAGAAAATTAAACAATTTTTTTCAGTGAAATATATCACCTTTATGCTCTATGGATCCAATATTTAAATATAAATACTATTCAGGTCATGCCGACATATTCTCTAACCTCATAAGTCACGTCAGTTATAAGGAACATTCTGTTTTAGTATACCGGATTCTGTCAAAATTTGAAATTTTTAACTCGAACGTGATATTAAATGAAATTAATCTACAAGGTGCCATATGAAAAGAAATATATATTTGAATATAAATACAGGAAACAAATCTTGAAATTAATACAATATGTTAAAAAAATCAACGATTTTAGAGAATTAGGCAGAATATGTTCTGTAGTTATTGGGGTCGAAGTCCGTTGATGTGAATTGTGTATTGATATTACTGTAAAATTCAATAAGTCAGTCGGAAAGCAAACAGTGTGAATTCGCCATCTTTGCACAATTTTGTCCACAGTGTTACGGGTAACATCCACTGTGCTTATCTAAATTTAAAATTTACATACTCTTGCCGCCATAAATACGTTCCTTTATCGCAGGGGCTTGCGGTTTGTTATTCGTGCACTCCCGACGCCCGTTTGCTTTCTTCTCACTTGCTCGCTGTATGTCCGACACCCTTGCATTTCACCGACTCCTTGTAGATTGTACAGTTATATCAAGGTAATATTAGACTTTCTTTGTGTAGCTGTTATGTGACACTATCACATTTCCTCAGGGCCAGTTCTGTATTTCTTCGAGTTCTCTTTAGCACACTGTCGTCCTCTTTCCCCTATCCATTTCCTACAGCATGAGCTAATTGCTAGGTGAAATTTATGTGCGGTATATGGATCACTTTATGCGATTTTATTGTTGGTTAAACGTTTGACAATATTTACTTATTTAAAGGACCGACTGGGAATCGAAGATCCACTGCTCCACTACACAAGATGCGCGTTCGTAGGTTAGGTATTGTTGATATGCCAACATGAATCCGGACACGAACCCAGGCGACTGGAAAATATGATTTTATTTTGATCTTTTTGGTACTCGGCGACGTTTTATTGGCCGCATGATGGCACAAGTCGATGCTTGCTCACTTGGGAATTTTAAGTTATGGTTCATCCGATATACATGACATATTCACAGATCCATATGCCTATAAGGATTTATTCACAAAATTTTCTTGATATCGAGACTTGTTTTTTTAAGCCGATATGATTCTATCCAGTTGCTAAATTAATATTTAAGTATACTTTAATTCTAATTACAGCTACATTGTTTTTTAGAAGCTTTATTTACCTTAAAGTGTTCTTGGTTACAAATACCTTTTTAGGTCGTAGTGCGTCTGTCATGCTCGATTGCATCTCCTGCGATGGTACCGTGCCGGTTTTAACGTAGATATAATTTGAATGTTCATCAAGATATTCCCGTCGCAATTTTATTCCACCAAATTCCTTATGCGTTGAGCTGAAGACATTAGTGCTTGAACCTATGCTTTATTCTATCACCGGCGTTATGAACATGAATAAAAGCTACTTTTCGGATTTTTTTTAAATATTTATAATTGTGGCAAAAAAAATTGTTTTGTTCATAATGAAATACATTCATATTTTGCACAACTTTTGTTTAAAAAATGTAATAAATCGTATGAACTATACCTGATAGAGAAACATAATTAACTCAAATGATTTCATCTTTGTCATTGGACATTAGTTATAATGAACCTAGTATAGTAACGTATAAGAATGTCTTTGTGCTGGCCATACCGATTTTTTAAATATTGTATTGTTTTGTTAAGGAAATAATATATCTAATTCCTTTATGGAAAAGTTCTGTTTTTAAACGTTACAATATTGAATTTAAACAGAAATGTACAATAAATATTTTTATCAAACAATAGTTCGAATTTTCATTATGTATTACTGTTCACATTTCCTTTTTGTTCTGAGTGAGTTAGTAAAAATCTCCAAGATTATTGTTGCGTTTGTTCATCTACTTTTCTCTAATTGCATTTTTAAACTCTTTAGAAGTCGAACAGAACGCGGCAAACAAAGACAGAATGAGAGAGTAAACAAAAAGAAAAAGTGGGGTGTACGCGAACACCAGACTGATTTTATTTCCATCCAACGTTTTTTCATCTCTATGGAGTGAGTCTGACGTAACGGCGCGCTATTGAATTTCACTTGGAACAAAAATCGTGTCGTTCGTGTATATACCGACTCTTCCCGTATTCGAATCGTGCGTCGCCCAGGTAAACGTTATGCGCGCGGGGCCAACCATGTAAGTGTAAAGTTTCTATCAGAGTTTGCAGACCGGGAGACTTTTGTCACATAGACGCAGACGCACCTTTCCTCTGTCCCTTCAAAAGGTTCTCATTCCCTCCAGTGCTGTAGATATGAAACGAAGGTAATTTGGACGCTCTTCGCACGCTGCTATATCACGGTTTCGCTTGCTGGCTTTTCTTTCTTATTCGTTTTCCGTTTGTTAGTTAGTTCTTCGTTTGACAGTCCTGGCGTCTCTTCAATACGACATTGAGTCGATTTCATTCACCTGCATCTTCTCCACGGTTCTTGTTCTGTTTATAACTCTTGATATCTCTTTAAAATTTTATTTGATGTTTTAGTACACTTCCTAATCTAAATTACTGGTTCATATTGAAATATCCGTTGTGGCTGATTCACATATTTCAACTTAAATCCAAATTCATATTGAAGTTTTATATATGTAATATTGTTACAATGTACTCTATTTTGTTTTTGATGTTGAAGGTTAAATCAAAATCAAGGCCCAGTATCTTGTTGATGTTTGTTTTGATAAGTATTTTATTTTTAATCGGTTTTTAGCTCGTTGTACGATAGTACAAGACAGGTCATGTGTCTGTAAAATTCTCGAATCGAAAATCTTCTTCCTTAAAAATATCAGTGGTTAAAATAGTGTATTCTACTTAAATATACTACGAGCAGAAGGTATTGGTGTGCGCACCTTTGCTTGTTAATATTTATCTATTGCAAATCCATATTCAAAATAAATTGCAATTGATCCGAATATTACAAAATATAAGATGGGTAACCATAGCCTCTACAATATGAACATTTAAAGTGGTAACATTGGAGACATCAGACTTATTCGGGATCAATGTTGATCTAGATTAAACACTGGAACTAATCGCATTGCGTTTACTCCGCAGTTTGATCTAGATTATAAAATTCGTTGTAATCTTAATTAAATCTATATTATAGACATCTGTTGGTGAAATACAAAAGCTAGTTTGACACGGACATAACAGAACCTTAATATTTTCTAGTATTATTCTGTATTTTATTTATTATCATAACATCCGGTATATTTTAATAAATTATAAATTAAATTGGTCTAACCTTAGATTTGTCAGTATCCTAATATATTTACCAATTATATATTTCTTGTTAAACTTCGTGGAGATTCTATTTTGATGTTATGGTCTCCGCAAGTTTATTTTCAAAACTTTTGTTTTTTCATTAAAACCATAAAGTCAATCTCTGCACGCACATTTCGGATTCAAGTTCAGCTATTGCATGCTTGACTTTCTGATAAGCAGCGAACATGTAATTTATTATGACGAAGAGTAATAAAATATTATACATATAAATATTTTGCCTCCATATGTTTCTATATTGGGAAACATTTCAGAGCATATTTGACTTTTAGGTTAAATATTCTAATTATGTTACTATAACTAAAGTTTACGCTTCATTTTCATAATGTTCCATATTTTTGGTCAGCTATCAGATGTATTGAATTAATCCTAATACTAGATCATTTAATAGTTCAAAATAATGTTTTCTTTGTAAAATTTATCAGTATTATTGCCGTAATCATTTATATACTAGCCACCAGGTGAGCTGGTAACACTAGGGTTTACGCCAATGCGTTTTCAAAGTTAATTAGTATTAAATAATATAGTAATTAATTAGTATTAAATAGTTTTCCGCTGTGACTGCTTATAATATGGTCAGTAAGCGATCTGTAAACTACTAATGCTTGTTTAAATTTCAATTTTAAAATGTGTCTTTTTCTTTTGGTATGGCATGTTCGATGTGCTTCCCTAGCATATATTATTTTTTTTTTTATAATATTGAAACTTTAATACAGTAATTTGTGAATAGTTTTTGAGATTGTGGCAAAGGTTCGGGCAAACTACATGTTTGGACAGGAAAATATATAGGAGCAGAACCTAGAACGTTCCGCGATACCTATTATTACTTCGGCTTCCTTATTATTCCGCATTGTGTAAGTTTGTCGACTTAGTCAAACTTGTTCACCCCTCGCAGACAAAATTATACTTTGATTATAGAAGCAGTGCCCTGACGAATTTCTATTAACTCTGCCGGTAATCTGCAAAACATTACAAACTCTGTATAATTCAGCGGATGCAACTTTCGACGCACGTCAACATATCTCGCAACTCGACCATTTACTCATACACCGGCAGATGGTGGTCGTAGCTTGGTTCAGTTCACCTACAGGCGACGGGTTAATTTTCCAATCTGGTACACAACAATCAGTAAGCACAATAGACGCTCAGAGTTCGTCGGTTGGCGTCGCGCGTGTTATCCCTTGACAGAGACGACAGTTCTGACATTTCACCGTTGTCCGGCGTGTGGCTTTCTCATTGTTCGTTATTTCCATTTCTATACTACTGTATTCTCAGATCTCACTTTTTGCTGTCTATATCTCCAAATACAATAACTATGCAAAATTAAAAACTAAATGTCAATATGCTTCCACCGCTTATTACTTTCTTGGACGAACTCCAACTGAAAGTATTGTAATCTGGAACATTTTACGAACTCGTTATTTTAACGGATATACGCGATTTATCTTTACTGAATTAATTTTCATAATTTTCGCTGTTATCTGTGTGTTTGTCTGTCTGCACTCTGTAGTAAGAATTACAACAGATAAAATTATAAACTTTTAAATAAAAAAATTGTATAGTTCAATATATAAACCGGCATGAAAAAATTAATCAGCCGCTAATTTTTAACTCCTGTTACTTGTTTTTACCATCTCGAAAACGGCACGAATTAGAGTAATTATATTGAAATTTCTTATCATAGTTATTTGAAAAGTTATACTTGAATTCAAATATTTAAATAGAAAATAATTTTTATACGTACTATTGTTATTTTCTCTTTATTTTTTTGTAATCCACTATGTAGTTAAATATGGACTTTATATACAAAGTTTATTTCTCTTTCTAATGGCTAACATTCCAGTTGTTTCTGTCCTTTCTTTTCTTCGCCTTGCTGTTGTCGGAATCAAGTTCTATGAGTCTGACATTTTAGCTCCTTCTGCATTCACTGGGATATTTATTTATTTTGCTAGTCGGCGAATTAAATTCGACGCTTGAATGGAATTTTGTAATGGCAAACTCGTATCTGTATCGTCACACTTCAACGACATTGAATTTGTATCTGGTACATATTGAAGTCCTACATTGCTATATCTGTCTTATGCTATCCCTCTCCCTATCTCACTCCTTAGATCCTCTTAATTCTATTGGTTCGTTTGTTCTCATCCTGTTATTCAACGCGGGTTTTAGTTGCTTTATTGCATTTGCTAACATTTATATTATAGATTCTTAAATATTCCGTAAAAGAATCTTATGTGTGTAGTCTTGGGTTCGAACTCGGATTTCGGCAATATACATTAACAATCATTTTCGGGTAACTGGTAGCTCACCCACTCTTATATAGGATTTATATTCAATTTTATCAAAACATATACACTTTTTAATGTAAAACAAGTTTGGGTTCAAGGCACCTATGTCTTCACCTCGTCTTATAAGTAATATATGCGATGCGAGCGGCGAACTTCGAGAATGTTACAGGCAGACGACTAATTGCTTTATGTGTGCTTCGTACGGCGAGCTAATAAGGGATAAATTTTATAAAACATATAGTTATTAATTAGAAATCTTTTATGTAACTTTTAAATTGAAATGAACAGCCATTCAGGCTATTTAAAATTTTACAATTATACATTTTTATGGTTTTAGTCTTTTTGAGGGCTTGGAGCCTTTAATTAATTCATAAATTCAATTCCAATGCCTTAAATCCTCATTTTAAAAGGGCTTCAATTCAATTGATTTAAATCCCTAAATGAATTAATGCCCTTTTTAATTCCTTTTGATTTGAATTCTTTCCCAGCTCTACCTGTATTTCTTTATACCTAGTTTTATTTCATTTTCATTTTATCATGAATAATATGTCTTAATTATGTTTCAGCTTGTGAATTTCTGTAGCACGCGTTTTAAATTGAACTATTAACAAATCGTTAGGGAAATAATTGCGCACATGAAACGTGTAGAATCGCTAATTAGTTACTTGAAATAAATGTTTTGATTAGTTTTTTTAAATTTATTTTTATTAAACTACTGTATTTGTGGGCATATATTCAGAAATCAATAGAGCGTAAATTTGCAATGTAGTGAGAATACGTAATTCGGACGCGCGGGGGCCCCATTGTGGAACAAAATTCAATATTTTGTATCGAAATTTCGCAGCCAGAAGCTATTCTGTTTTATTTGAAAATCACAGCCAAAGCCTAGGTGATTGTCTAATATGTATTCTTTTGTTGGAATATATTATTTTTATGATTATGTCGATGTATGCTGAAAGTATTTACATAGTAAATTGCTCTCTGAATTATACTCGAGCAGATTGCCCGCCGGCGCAGATAAGTTAGTTATTACTTCATGCGTGGTAGGAAATTATAAAAGTTTCTTTCTTTCTTACTTTCTTCTTCATTTTTGTTTTTCAGCTCTGAAAATGGAAGCCATTATTTCTAATAACGATGTAATAATGAAGGATCCAAAAGAAAGAAATTAAATTGACTTTTATTCTGAGATTTTATCTGTAAAAAGTAGGACTTAGAAAAGATTATTATGTTTTCAAAGAGCCTTATTTCTAATGTCTAAATTTTGCGATAGTTAGTAAAGTTATTGTTTTTATTTAAGGCTCATTTATTTTTTTATTTTTTATCTATCATCCGTTGAGTACAATTTTTGATTGCAATAACAAAAACTCCGAATACTGCTTTTCACGGGAGTATCCATATCTATAACGTAATTAATATTCTGCACAAGTTATGACTTATAAATACAAAGTGTTTTAACCTTTATTTAAATATTCCTAAAACTTTTTATTTATATATATATATATATATATATATATATATATATATATATATATATATATATATATGATAAATTGTAATGGTTTTCAAGCATAATTTCATGTATTAATATTAAAATACAGTGGAAACCAGGAATTCAGTTCGCTATAAACGAGTGTTCACTATAACGAAAGTACACTTTTATTTTTCAAATTTTTATTGGCATATATACTACTCGTACATGCATATTTATAAATAAACATAATTAAACTTATTAATTTAAGGCTCGCTGTACGAAGAGCAAGAGCGTTCTGTCGTGTGGCTGTAGCATCCTTGTCGTCGCTCGTACAACCTAATTTGCGCCCTCTACTCCTGGAGAAGCGATTTAAACAAAATTAGTTACAAATGTTTTCGTTTCCCATTTGAATCCGTTCGCACATTTTTATTAACAATATAACTAGAGAATCCAGTATATTAAACATAATTTTTCTCATACTTGACGTAACTCAAACAATTAATTTTATTTAGGAGCGTAATAAATTCGTCGTATACCGAATAATATATCTTCTGCACAAAACTACAATCCTCGGCTCACGAATGACTCTGTTCAATATAAATTCTGCACAAAGTTCTGATTAAAGATTTTAAATTAGCAATCATCTGGGGGTTTAAGAACGAATTACTTCATTTTGTAATAATATCTTTGCGAAAATAGTATCGGTTTACGAACGAATTAAGTTCGTGAATCGAGGTTTGATTGTATAGCATATTAGTAAAACTTAATTATTTTTACTGTTTGTTGAATAGATAAGCAACTCATGATAGAAATTTACACAAATATAAATTTCAAATGTATTTTGTTCTAAATTGTAGAAGTCGATATAAATCTTCCTTTTTGAGACTGTATTTTTATTTATCAAATAGTTGGGTAACTAAGCCTTTGACGCTATCGAACAAGCTACCATAATTTAAAATTCTAATGAAAGGACCTTCCAGATTCTTTGTATTAGAATAGTTTTCTTTATTTTTCTTCAGTATAATGAAACACAAGGCTATGTTAATTGTTCTTTTGTATAAGAAAAGAATGAAGCTATAATATATGAAATAAGCTCCGTATTCTTAGTGTAAGAATGAGGCAATTTTCGATGGTAATCTCAGAAGTGCATCTGCATGCATACAAGTAACAATGTTTGTTGGTGTTTCGGTCACCGTCGCCGAAGCGCTCGTGTCGCTCCGGCATTCCATGCGAACGTCGTTTGGGAAAGCTCTTCAGTGCGCCACCGCCTGGTGTTCGGGCTACCGGCACAACACGCCGCCGGCTCAAGCTTCACTAGTAGTGACCACGCGCTCGCTACACGCACACACGCTCCGCTCTCTCAACCCCTTACTCTTTATCTATCCTATTTTGATCCTGATCAAACTTGTCTTTAGACACCTTGAATCTAGTTGATCAATTATTGCATTTACCTAGTTGATCTAGTGACGGGAGTTTTGGTGCGCGAGTTGTGCCTTGTTTATTCGGTCACATGCGAACTTGAGTTGATGACCGTGTTTTGACCGGTTGATGTGGCTATCGATGATCTTTTCATGCGCGACCAGTGATTTTGTAAACCATGGAGCCCTTGTCGAATCGCACTAATTGTATTTGGAACCACAGGAAAAAAATACGACATTCGTACCATATCGGAGCATCATTGCTCCATACGGCTATGCCAGGGTGTAATAGCCACTCGTTGTGGAATCGTGCTTGTCCTTGAGAATTAATTACGTGTTCGATACGGACTTTGGGATGTTAAGTGTTACGCTGGGCTGACAATTTTACCAGATTTTAGTCTAATAATACTTCTGTGATTACTTGATTCCTGTAGTGTAAGTGCAAGTGTGTGAATTCGTGTTTAAAACAAATTTTAAATATAATATAAATGTTATCGTGTTGTTCACTTGTTTAATATTGTTGTTCACCGTGTCATCGAATTGTTGACCATTGGAGGATCTTCTACGTATAGCAAATATTTGTTTCAATCAGCCATTGTCGTTCTATTGCGATGATTCGCAGTGTGTCTGGTAATAGATCATTATTCTAGGTTTGTTTCTTGTAATTGGTACACAGGTTGAGCGTGGAGGGGTCAGCTGCTATGGCCCCGTGTACGCGTGCTGCCGGCGCGTGCAGACTGTGCGTTGCCGTGCTCATCACGCTACTCACACACACGACAGTCTTCGCAGATGGTGAGTAATCAGTTTACAATACTTTTAATTATCTTAATATGTATGCCCTTACATAGGTTTTTAACCGCAACAACCTCCTACAAACGCATTTAACCATTTTAATATGATCGCTGATATACACTGATATGATGGTTTGCTTTTAATAATTATACATATGTATACGGCCTAATAAATTTTAAGTTATAGTATGCACATATACAGAACTGTGCATAGAAATTCGAATATTTATTTAAAACAAAAATAATTTCATTTCATTTGCAATTTCATAAATTTCCTCATCCTCAAGTATTTTATAACATAACAACTACAGGAATTTTAAGGCAAAGATACCTTTAATAATATTTGGAAACAACTATTAACAATTCAAATATATAATTTTGTAATCGTATTAAAAGTTAGTATTTTTATATATTAGTGATGCAAATAATTATAAGGATTCCGGTATTGTTTTTTAATATCATTTATTCAATGTTGACTTTTGGGCAGCTTTTGTATTCTTCAGATTTTAAAAAAAAATTCTATTATAGTAAATACACTGAAATTGAATTTAATATTTAATATATACAATTGTATTGTTTGGATTTCAATGCACAGTGCTTATATCGATAGTTTATTTAGGCGAAATTATACGTTTGCTTGATCGTATCCAAATTTACAGGTATTATTGGCGAACCTTCTTTTTTATCATCAGTGCAGGGATTATATTATGTTGGCCAGAATATCTAGACAATACATGAAACTACATTTTCGTTCAAATAATATTGTCTATGGTAAACCAATTGTTATAAAGTCCGAAATACTCTATTGTTCTAGTATAATATGCGATATTTTGCTGTTTCATAACCAGTAACTATATTTTCTCAAAAAAACATTAGAAATTTAACTAACGATACAATATTTGTAAATGTGTTAATTTAACTATTCCGTTTCTTTTATTGTTTCCAGTATTACCTACGTTATATATAATTATGCTTAATTTAAGACGAGCAAGCAAAATAATTTTAAATCAAATAACTATGCTTAATTTTTAAGGCAATTGGAAAACATTATTATTTATTTCTTCGTTTTAACTTACGCATATTTATAATTTATATTTATGAAACCGGTTATTAATTACTCAAATTTTTCTTATCCTGTTTTCAAATTAATTTAATGAATATTTTACTATGACGTATAATTATTTATTTACTCAATACGGACTAGATGTCAATATCATTGGTTTTCCATTAATAACTTTATTTTAATGTGTTTTAAAAAAGTTCCACCCACATGTTACTTTTCTCAGTATACTAATTAAATTAGTTTCATTTTTTGCGTCTAGAAACTTCGTAAATTATTAAAGGCAAGCGTTATATCTTATTTTGAGCCTTAGCATAAGTAGATTACCCGAGAGAGAACATTATTGTATTATGGGTAGATAATTGTAAAGAAAAACAACGAACTTTAGTAATTCCTGTTAGTAGGAATATGAATTGGCTGAGGTTACAATCAAAACTAAGATAAAGTTTGGCGTAACTGTGGAGAATATTATTCTACCCTATTCTGTTTACGTTTTATATGCTAACAGCAGGTCCTAACTGCAGGTTGCAGTGTTGCAGTATCCGTAACTGAACTAGCAGAATGTTACCATATACACTAGAAGATAGGCACATTGTTATATAACAATATATTATTATTATCAATAAATATAAATAACTGCATACAATTTATAATAATCCTTAACTAACGAAATACACAACAAACGTGAAAATCAGCACTACCAAATGAAGGTAACAAGGATTTTCACGTAATAAAAATACTAACGATTTGACCACAGCAAAAGTCAGAATCAGTGTTAACAAATGCAGGAACTAAGATTCTTCACGTAACTAATAAATCTTGATCAAGAAAGATAACTGATGGACAATAACATAGGTACAAATATTTGGGAACTATCTTTAATTTTTTTTGGATATATTTAGAAATCATATAATTTGTGTTCACAAATTCGTTATCATCAACCACTCGCGTAACTGTAATAAATACTTTCTTCCATTTAAAATACTATAGTTTATAGGGTGAATGTATGTATGTATTTAGTTGTTACCTATATTTTAATATCAAATGTATTGTTTCCCGCCAAGAGAACTTCGCAGTATAAAGCCAAAATTACTTTAAACTGATATTAAAACTACTGGATATGTCTGTTTTTAAACAGATGGCTTTAGGCAATACGTGTTGTGCGGGAACTTTATTTAATGTTTGCGAATATGTTATTCCTACTACTATTGTATTATTTGTATGTCGAATGTTATTATCAAGGCATGCATATATCAGTTACAATCGTATATATTTTTGTAATGCTATTAAATTATTCGGTAAAACTGAAACTAGTGAAGTAGCCAAAGCTCATATTCAATCATTATAATGTTAATGCTGTGCGCGTAATAATTTCACGTTGCTGACGTATTGTATATGCTCGAATGTCGCCGGGTATAATGTTCGCGTTCCCGATTTTAACGAATGCTAATGGTGATTGACATGTAACCTCTGGAATTATAAATATTTGAATGTAGCAGAGATGGTTTCTGTATCGACCCGACCGGTATGTTATCCTGGGTCCGATGTCGGTACATGATCCGTGCGTTGTCAGAAGGTCGGAATCGCATCAATTATTTAACAGTGCCGACCTATAATTCATCGTTTCCCTTTTGGAATTGGACCAGACAAAGAATTTATATAGATACCAATGCGTATGGGTTTCAGTATATGGGAAAGGGCAATGTCTTTAATATGATTTAGATTGTATAATATGGAATATGACCCGTATTCGTATAACCCTTTTAACCCAAAGTAGATTCTATGTAATAAATAAAGAACACTTAATATAAATCATTTAAAATTGTGTCGTAAGGATACAAGAATTTGTTGACAATACTTATAAATTAATATAAATCTGAAAGACACATGTCCTAGTTGATGCGTTTGTTTTCCTGTGTCGGCGTCATTGATATTTCAGAGCAATGTCTGAACACAAAATAAATCTTCTCAATTTTTCTGGAGTAAATATAGTAATATACTCTCTTCATTATTCAAATTGTAGAATAGAAATACATTTAAAAGTAATAATTATCAAATTAAAAATATTCAATTGTTTTTATTGTTTAATTCTATCCCTGCCAATCTTGTTCGCATACATGTTTTAATACTTCGATATTTAGTTCAATTCTTTTACATTTAACGATTTAGATTTCCATGGTTTAAGATTTTGTTAATCTTAAAGAATTACACTCAGTTGCTATCCCTTTATCGATTGTTAATATATAAGAATTCTCTTAAAGAATGTGTGTCTTGTTTTGAATAATAAGTAATATAAAATGGTTTATTTTTCACCGGAATTGATTATATAAATACCGCAGAGTGAGCTGAAGACTTTGGTGCTTGCAGTTGTACTAAGTTAGAAACTTTGGTTTATCGAGCAAGAGTTTCATCGTAACTGACAGTATAAATACATAGATAAAAGCATTCGGTGAAACAATAGAACAAATGGAAAAGTGGTCAATAGTACACTTCATGTGCAAATAACTCGATTTGTAACTGGGGGATAAGTAGTATTCGGCGAGTTAGTGTACATGGCCAGTGACTTAGAGTGTAGAAGGCTCGTAATCTACTTTTACATCGTTTCAATTATCCTAATGTAAGGACCGCGTGAGTAGAGTACCGTGTCCGAAGAGGCAACGGTGTTTCAGCGAGTTAATAAGGAGGGCGTCGGGCAAACATCAATTACTTTAATGGTTATTATATATTGGGGCGACATGCAGGCATTTACATAATCGATAAGGTCGTTAAATATGCAAACATAACTTGCCCCATCCTCCAATCCTTGCATACAGATCCTCATACTTAAGTGTAGCATTATCTCGGTTCATCTCGCCGCGTAACATCGTCCTTCTCATTTATAATTTAAATGCAAAAAAAGAGAACCTCTGTTTTCGCACTTGACTTATATTTTCAACGGGTAAACATTTACTACAACAAAATTTGTTGCAGTTTTAAGAAACGCATCTAAATATTATGGAATAAGTTCCATGTGTGGTGAACTGCAGCTCCCTTTTTGTAATTCACAGCACTGAATGAATCATTTTCCACCAGTTAACATAAATAAATTAACTGGGAACGAGTTTCAAGCGTATTGCTTATTGCAGATACATATTGAAAACAGTACGTATTAAATATTATATTTGAATATAATGATAAGATGAGTATTAAAGAAGCAATCTATATTTTATGTTGATGAAACAGTACTTGATAAAATTATAAGCTATATGCTATCGTAAAGATTAGTTGGTTTAACAGTTTATTTGAGAGATATGTTTTTAGTGAAAACAACTTATAAGAAACTCGAGTACCGGCCAATAGAATTTTTTTTTTTTCTATCCAAGTTGTCTGCAATGGTACATGAAATTGGAGAAATATATTTCTGGTTGTTGTGTTTTAAAATCTGGCGAGGGAATAGCATCTGTTCGTAGTCGAACAAACTTGAAAATCAAAATCACTATGCCCTTAAAATAGAATCCTATAACTCTAGCAGAGGCACATGAAATTGATAAAGTGGTTTACAGTTCTTTCAGTGTAGTATACTGTTTTTATCTATTTCGTTGATATTGTGATAGGAGTGAGAATCCCATAGAGAGACATCATCGTCTGGTCGGATTACAATTTGTGGTAGGCAAATTTTTATTTTGGTGTCAGTTTCAGAGTGCTTAAAACAAGCTTTCGGTTTGAACAGTTTTCGTTTGATGGCCGGGAGTTGCGACGAGAAGTTTATTCCGAAATACGATTAACCGTGTCCGACCACTTTCCGTAATGACGGAGTGCCCGATAACAGCTCACTCGCCTTTCGTCATATGCGATTCTGTTTGATTGTCGTACCAATATACATAAAACTGTTCAGAATTAGCAAAGTGCTTGTTGCTTTCCTATTAACTTCTTTTGCCTCAACCGTAATGCAGATAGACATAACATTACATATTATACATCACATATTAGCGCTTACATCATTGTAAAACAATTCAAAGCAAATCTTATAAACATTTATTTAAATTTGCAATTAAAGGTGGGATTCCATAACTGAATAAGTCTTGGTCCAAATATATATATATATATATATATATATATATATATATATATATATATATATATATATATATATATATATAATATATATTTGGATTCAAGGCAACGAGACCAACCCTTCTTGTTAAGGATTTTGGATCCGATAATGTTACAGACACACGACCGATTGCCTTAGCTTGTACAGCGAGCTTATAATAAATTTGCAAACGATGATCACAATCTATTAAATATTTAGCAATGAATTTAAATAATTTTTCCTTTGTCAAAAGAATGTTTGAGTTATTGAAAAGGAAAAAATAAGTTTTCTGGATATTTTGGTAAATCAATTAACGTTTGGTGTTCAATTTAGAGCAAGTCAGAAAAATGTGGTTAAAATAACCACGACTGTAATAATGAGCTTTAGAAATATTTAACATAACTTATATCTTTAATGTTAATAACAGTCTCCCTATATTATCTTTTGCCACAAAAAAAATATGAACATGTTTTTGCTATAATGGTCTCCGTGCCATTCTAAAATTATGGAAAAACAAAACATGAACAGAAAGAAAATATCATAGTGAAAATACAAATAACAAACGACAGCCGTCTCGAGCGAAGCACAACCAATACGTTAACTTTGTGATACCGATAACGTTTCAACATAAGTCCTATTTTTAAAGGAAAACTTTAGTGGTGCTGGCAAGTGTATTTCACTTCGCTTGCACGTTTCCTGTTTTTCTCGGTGTCTGGTTCTTGGTGAAAATTTAGAATTCTCATGGCAGTGTTGACTTTTGTTTTTACAGTTCAGATTCAGCGGGTTACACGTCACGTAATGTATCGCATTGCGATCAAGGCCAGGTGACGCGGGAGCCGATACCGCGATACCTATTGACATAGTGAATTAAACACGCACAGATACTTTGCTTTGAAGTTAGGTTAAATATATCAATAATAGATATATTAGATTTAACTCCGTTGCTTCAGCATATACTACAACAATCTACAATGCCTTGCACTTCACTTTTCTTGTATATACTAGACTAACCTGTGGACACGTGCCCGTATCATATACAGAATACAGTTCACATCTCACTGATCCATCTGTGTAAGTGAATATTATGAACTAACATACGCAATCTATGAAGTAATCGCATTTGTAAGCAAACGTTTAATTTGATTCCGAATTTGGTTTTTTTACTACTAATATAATACAAGTACTTTCAGTTGAAATATCCTTTTCAAAAATAAGTGGTTTTCTTTCCGGGAATATACAAATCTTAAATTCAAAATATCATATTTATATGTTCAACGGTCTACATGGCACTCACCCACCCACACACACACACATATATACTGACACACAGAGATAATAGGGGAACAATTGTAGTGTATCAGTGTAAGCTTTGACATATTCATCGAGAAAGTAAAAGAATTGTATATTAGGATTTATAACCCAATTTCCTCTCCTGTAGGTTGTGCATTTCATTCGTGCCACATTCGGGAATTGCACTAAACGTGTTTTTAGCCGTTTCGCTTTGCCAATTTCTGTTTCTATTTATCCGTCCGTCGGTCCGAATGTCGGTTTCGGTCAATTGTTTATTTGTGTGTGTGTGTGTGTGTGTCTATTGTTGAGTATTTCGCATGGTGATACACGCCTACTGCATTTGTCTGAACACAAATTTGTATTACCCTTGTCGCGGTATGCGGATAATTTTTTCATCGAATTTGAAAATCGCACGTTGCAGGCGCGATTGAAAACAATTTGTTCGCTCATTCAAAATAAACATGCCAGAAAATGACGCGTACATGCGCTCGCTCCTACGGTTCAGTGTTTATTTTAATTATGCAAATGGCGAATATTTGTATGAAGTCGTGTCGGGACTCGATATGGATATTTTCTTTGTTATGGAAAATAGTTTTTCACAGTCAGATAATACCGGCTGCATATCATTAATCTAATTAATATTTTATATTAAAATTAATCAAAATTATACACGCTACTAATTGAATTTCTATTCCCGCTCGGGATGATTGTCACATTTTGATTATGCAACGAATAATGGCAGCTTGATTTAACGCTATGTCGCATGGTGTTTACTGTATGTATGTATGTATGTATGTATTTCAAGGCTATATCAACATTAATTATTTTAGTATAATTTTTACTCTCTTATACGTAATGTATAAAGGAAAGTATTGTAATCGCCAAATAAATCGATCTCGAAGATATAATGGTCCCTAGTCCATTTTCTCAATGATGTATGTGTGTGTGTGTGTGTATGTGTGTGATTAGGAACGCTCTACAGCCAATACCGAATAAAAATATGTTTTGAATTTAAGATTTGTATATATATAAGAAAAACGAAAAACATATTGTGCTTGTTTACCTGTGTTAGTATTCTCGAAAACGAACCGAGTTAGAGAAAAAGTGAATCTTATAAAAATTAAAGATATTACATTTTTAGCAAATTTAACTTGAAACTTTTTTTTTGAAAAATGTATCATAATCAGAAAAATTGTTATTGATAATAGCCATATTACATTTACGTTTCCCTAGTTACCATATATTTTGATATTGTTGTTTGTTTCATGGTAATAGTAGCGCAAGAATTAAAAACACAATAAAGAAATATTAAATATGTGGTGAATCTTATGTATAAGAAAGTCGAGTGTAGGCCACTCTAGCTTTCTTTTTTAAACAATACAATTAAAATTGTATTTACTGTGAGTGCATAGCAATTTCTATTTTTGACTCCATAGTCAAAATTAAAATATTTTTTCCACATTTCACAGAACATACATTTAAGTTTAAATTAATATTTATATTAGAAAAATCTAAAATGAAAATGATTTTGGTGTATTTATTTGCAGTATAATAGCATATAAAGATTAAAATTTAGTATGCATTAGGAAAACGTTTTATTGCATTATGGCAGGATTGTTATCGTAGAGTTGTACATCAGGTTTCAGTATTTAAAGCAAGGCGTTTATCTCTTTTTCTCTTTCTCTTTCTTTCTCGTCACGTAGTGAATGTACTGATGAGATCACGTAGCGTCTAAAGTTCTGTGCGCTATAAACAATTTTACTTATAATGAACATGCAGCCATTTCATACGTGCACAAGAAATTAATTTCCTTATATTATAGTGTTTTTTGTTATCCCTTCTTCTATTTCTATCTCTCTTCATCACTTTACTTTTATTGCACAATAAGTTTATGCATGTATGATGCATACATATATAGAAGTGCATTAATATTTATGATATTACAGATATTTTCCTGTAGAGTTTCATCTCACTGTTTCACGACTTTTACGGCATATTAACAATCGCCTGTTCTCTTTTATAAACAGTGTATACATATTGTGAAACATTTTATACAAATATTGTTTTTAACGGAGAGTTTTCTATTGCTTTTATGATGGCGTTTGTATCTTCACAATACATATTTTCGCTACGTTCTCTGGGTTTGATTTTATGCAACATTTTTTACTGCTTCAATTTTATTTTTGTGTCTGATAATAAAAGAAATGGCTCACTGGGTACTAGCTACTATTATTTTATAAATACGTGGGCGTCTATCTATGAATTTAAAATATACAGGTTTGTTAGAAACTATATAGAATTTTGAGTGCCTTATTATATTTTCTTATAATGTGAGGACCTAATTATTGTTTTTAGTTTGTAGATTTCATTGATAGGTTGAGATCAAATAATAGAAGTATGATCAATGATAATTATTTTATTTAATATTTTAACTAGGATTTTTTTTTTTAATAATATTTCTATTAGAATATTTGAATATTATTATTATTATTATTATTATTATATATATATATATATATATTTCACAGTTAAAATAAAACAATAATTTTAAATAAATATTTGAAGTAGTATTAAGTTATATTTCGACTACAATTCGTTAAAAGTTATAGTGAAAAAGAGTATTCGGAGATCTTGCTATCGCTGAAAAGTGCCTTAAGGGGATGACAATTAAATATATTGATGTCCAATGTTGAAATGCCACCAGATAAATGTATTTGAAAAACTCGTATTTTTGACTTGAAACGAAGTATGTATAAAGCAAAAGATTGTACGAATAAAAAAAGAAGCGTTAATAGTACTAGATTTTATCTTCTCTCATTTTTCTTAGTGTCTGACAGTGATATATCTGCGAAAGTCTTTCTGGTGTAGGTTTGCATTTAAAATTGAAATACCTCCGATCGTTCCCTACTTTTCATCTCTGACGCCTGCCGGTTGTGCCCGTTGTTAAACCGAGGTTTGCCTCTAAGTAAGCACGGCATGGCGGCGCTGCGACTCACTTATATTCCCGGGATCCAATTAAATTTATTACAGACGTCACGCATGCGCACAACCGCACGACTTATTTGTCAGCATCTACCGACGTAATAATGTTTGCCACCGACAGTTTGCGCTGTTGCTGTTCCCCGGCCAATTCTAGTCTATCTTTGTACACACAGTTTTTGTTCGCTCAAACACAGTTGCATCACAAGGCTTTTGTATGTGTTCGTCTCTGTGTGTATGCGTATAGATGGAAGCTTTCGCTTCTATACACAATTGGTGGAGATGTTTGCTTTGCCGGTTAGTTGGTCAGTGTTCACTCGTCAAACACGCGCACAGAATCCCGAACACGTCGCTAGACTTGCTGCTAGGCTGGGACCGATGGATTCACTAATTTGGAAATTCTCTAATGCCATTACAATATACCTCTTCTATGCGCTCTCAGTTAATTCAAATCGAGGCGAAATTCTGTACATCCAAATACCATTCGTCCAATTTAATTTATCTATTCACTGCTAATAGCTATAATACGGAACAGTCAGCGGATTGCTAATTTTTTATCAGCTGCATTTATTTCTTATTTTTTTATTACTCTCGTAGCCATCCTTGTAAATCTTCTGTAATGTCTAGATAATATCTACGAATCTCTATAGAGTAAATCTGGTTTACACAAATTTTCGTTGCGATTAATCTCTTGCTTTTGCCATATGCACACAACCTAATTGGCACTGATGATTTGCATGATATTGTAATCAAACTATTAGGAGGCTATACATACGCAAATTTAACTTTGCATGATCTACTGAAGCATTTATTATGTTACATAAATCAACAGTTTTAAAATTGCTGTAGCAAGCTAAAAAAATAAATTATTTAAACTATGTAGGTACTAATTGATAGTTATTTTACGAATATATTTTCCATGTAGAATTTCGCATTGTTCAAATAATGGATCGTGCAAATAATTTAAACAGATTATAGGTACGCTATATGGTTAAAAATTTCGATGATTGGACTGGTTTATTTAAATGAAGATAAAAAGCAGCATCATTCACACAACTATCACAATTCAGTTAAATTTTGTAATTAGTATTTTTATATTGTAAATTGAACAGCGCTGTCAACAAGGATTGCACACGAATTTATATAATTCGTTATACTCGATATTTTATAATTTTAAGCTACCGGTATCCCATTTATGAAAACATATTTACTATTAGCGAATTTAAATTAATTTTATTCTCATAATAATTCACTACAAAATATCAAGACATTTTCTAAAAGAATCTGATATGATGAAAACGGCTATAGTTTATAGATGAACTGCTAACTTATCGTCGGTAATTCGGCGTCTTTGGTTGCCGGATTGGTTGCGTGAGAAGTCGCTGTTTAGAACCGGTGTCGCTGTACGTGCGGTTTTGAATTATGAACGACGCAACTGATAGGCGCCACGACATCAGTTCGTACGTGCAACAAACTAACAGTAAATACAACAACAACCAACATAGACAGAAAAGTCAAAGCTGTGAACTGACATTGTTAGTAATCAATATTCATTCGCCCCGAAAATCCAAACGACCTTTCCCCCGCTGCAATTATATATAAAAGGTTGCTCTTTGTTTTTAAATAATTGATATTCGGAGATATCAAAACAATGAAAAGCCCAAATATAAATATTCGGAATCTAGTATAAATAGCGCATATGTGTGCAAAATTTGATACAATCCGGATACATTTTTAATCTGTAGACCGGCATAATCTGCAAAATAAAATCAACACAGAAAAATTATACTTAAATAAAAATTGAAATTATTGCACTAAATTGATTTTTTGGAGAGCTGAAAACATTGATGCCTGTACCTATTTTCTAGTCAAGATATTGACAATAAAATTGTACACTTTATATATTGCTCTCAGAATTTTTTTAAGAACTTCCCCACTATTCAACTACGAATTTAAAAAAGAAATCATTAAGTTGTTTTTTGAGTATATAAAATAATAAGGGTATTTTAATTAATATATACTTTTACGAAATTATATATGAAAGTGTTGCAATTACGAAAAATTTCGGATTTATTTACGGAAATATAAATTTTGACCGTCTCTGAATCGTATTCGACTATTTTCGAACTGATGTTTGTGTGTTTGTCTGTCTGTGATCACTCTACAGCAAAAATTGTTGAAGATAACATTATAACACTTTAAATTTAAGGTCAGTCAATCCAGCTATTTCATATTTAAAAACTCAATAGCAATAATTGGAATGAAAATTAATTAAATTTAAAATATTGTACTGCATGTTGTCTAAATAGGTTATACAGCGAATTGAAGGCATTGGTGCCTGTAACTACGCTTGTTTTTAAGCTTTTGTTTTTTCGTTTAATTCAACCATTATTATTATCCATATATTATGATAATTGTCAATAAGCAATAAAAATAATGATGGTGCAAAATAATATCCCAGTATTGTTTTATTATTTTATTGAAAAGAATTCAACCAGTATTGAAATTGCTATAGGGTAAAATATGACATTTTATTATTTACGGAAAACATAATGATAATGTTAAATGAGCGAGATATGAAGTTAATTTTTGCTTTCATGCTATCAACAACGATCGGAATTCATCGAACCGTAAATAATATTAGGGAATATAAGAAGGCAACGTACACGGGCACGCATTTTTCTCGACTTGATGATTGATGACGCCTACTCATTTTAACCGTGCATATTTTGCAAGTCAAATTTCCACAAATTATTGTTTCTAATGTCGTTAAAGTTGATCTAAAATGTATAACGTTGACACGCGCATTCTTTATATCGTTCATCGCAGACTACCGCGACCAAGCGTTACGAGCTAAATTCAAATTTTCATATTCCACAGAACTACTTCAATTAAGATATTATGTTTATACACCGTTTTCAATTATTCATTTGCAATAATGATGTCCTTCAATTCTTGTTCTTTCTTGGACGATATTATGATTTATGAACTTTATTGAATTTATATTTACCAATCTGTGTGTCTGTGAATGTTATAAATCAAAATTTGTCCAAGAAATAATGTGGAGTGGACTGCTGTCGACTTTCTTATACATAGTTTTCACTAGAAATATATATCGCAAACTGTCAAACCAATCAATTCTGCACAGTAATACTCTGAAATTGTACCATTTAGCTTATTATTTTATTTCGTTATCAAATATTGTTTCTTCAATACAAAATATATTTTATTTCTTCAATATTCACCTTATCAATATTTTCAAATATAAAATTTAATATGTAGTATTTTTCAATATTTATTTTCAATAAACAATACACTCGAAACACGTTCTCAGTCGATCTATTGATGTCGAAATAATAAATATCAAAGCCTATTTTATTTTTGGTTTTCTAGCATCGGATGGAGTTATACATCCGATCGATGTAGTCCCTGATAATATTTATCAAAATGAAAGCCTAGTAGTCGCCATTTATATCATAAAGGATGTTGTATTATTTTAGTCCAAAGGATTAAAATTATATTCTAAAAGGATGAAATGAAAAACGTCAACTTGATAGCATAAAAGAGAGTAATGAGACGGGTTATTATACGTTTCAATTACCAACATTGGCGTAGGGGTTTTTAGCTGCAAAATGGAACTTGGACGTCCGGCGAATGGGTGGATGTATATTGCTAGTTTGACTATAATGCGTGGATAGAATTTCGTGATAGTTAAAATATGTTTCAGTTTTGACGGCCGTCATTAAACATATACATGGAAAGATATCTGTTTTTGAATCGTTAAACTTCCATATTGTAGTTATTTGGTGGAGTCGCTTTCGTAATTGAAAACTTAGCATATAGTTGTCTCGACATTTTTATGAATATTCACGCATTGAGCTTCCCTGACTTGTTACTGAATATTTTCAAGATGTCACCTGTTTATACGTACGTATGTGTGTGTGTGTGTGAACCTTCTACAGGAATATATGTGAGGTATGACGTTTTTTGAACTCGATATTTTAACGAAAATATATGTATTGAGCTGTACTGCATTTATATTGACAATTTCCAAGTGTATATTGTCTGGAAGCAAATCTCTAGAATTTTAAAACAAAATCTACCTAATAATAAAAATTTCTTGTTAATTTTTACTGTCCCAAAAACGGAATTATAAATAATATAAATATACCATTTTTCTAACGTTATACAAAGGCAAAAATACTGCAAAAATTATTATTGAACACCGATATACTTTTCAAATAATTAATTATTAAAGATAGGTTGTCAGAGAAATACCTTTGTTTCTTTCCACAACTTCCTATATTTACGTAATATTGAAATAAATTTTCTGACAAATAAATTGGCTATCATTAGGTAATCTGATGACCAATTTGCTGGTCGAAACTGTTCGTAGAATTTTATTCAATAAGAAATAAAATTTCATTTTAATTTTTTTTAAATACACCATAAAATATATATATATATATATATATATATATATATATATATATATATATATAAATATATATATATATAAATATATATATATATATATATATATATATATATATATATATATATATATATATATATATATATTTTATGGTGTATTTAATAATATTTTAGCAATTGGGTATACAGTCTTCTGCAATTTCTTTTCTGTATATAATAATCGTGGCTTCTATAATTACTAACAAAATATAACATTTTCCATTTCAGCGAAACTCACCTCATTTTCCAAAATACATCAAAGAGACTAATTGAACTTCAGTCTTACTTTAACTTGCTTTTATTCTATTTGTTCCACAATATAAGTAATCCCGTAATAATATAAACATTGAGATACACATTAAATTCAATTTATTTTCTCTTTGGTTTTAAATTCATCGTTTTTCATCATATTTAATTTACATTATTGAATTGAAAATCTAGCTATTTTTGCTCAATGCTGCAAAGATGTACACGCAGTTATGATTATGGAGCCGTGTGTTTCTTTTTTATATGCTATCGATTTAACGTCCAATGTTATTTGGTTAGCATCAGTGGAGTTGAATTCCTGGTCGTTTGTATTTAATTCGAGCAATCAATGTTATCGCCGCGAACACGTTCACAGACGACCGATCGCTCGTTTTATTTTCCCGACCAAACGAGTGCAACAACCAAGAACGTATCGTTCTGTGACAGATTGATGGCTACAACATGCACACTAGCACGAACCAGGGGCGGCTCGCGCACGAATCACCATCAGGGTCCCCATTTTCTGCATACTATTTTAATATATTTGTTAATTTGTTTTGACACATCATACATGGATTATATCAGTTTTTCCCTTTAATGGTGTAGCAGACAGCCCAATTTTTCATCATTTAACTCACAACTTTCGCCTTTCATTCGGTTCTTTCTGCTATATTATTGTAATGGAATATAAATAGTATGTAATATATGTGTGTATGATATCTTTTTTTTTTTACTTCATTGGACGAAATCTAATACGAAGTAATATACTATAAAAGGTTTCGCAATGGAGATTCAACAAAAATAGACGTTTTGAGCTTTAGGATTTGTTATACATTTTAATTTCTTATAAATTCTTAATATTGATGAAATTTCTTTTATGTGGCTCGCTCCCACTCAGTAAGTTTATGTATGAGCTGCCACTGCCTGCACCTATATAACATGTAATACCATGGCTAGCAACTAGCTGGATTGTCGAGCTGTGTGTGGGAATAAGGGTTGGAGGCGGTTGGCCGGCCGACGGTGGCGGACAATCGATCGCGATTTAACACGCACCTGGGGGCCACACGTCCTCATGCAAATAAGCGCTGTGCTGTGCACGGCCACGGTATACTGTTCGTTTCGTTTCGTTCGTCTACGCCCTATAGCGCAATCCTATAAAATACCAAACCGTAAAACTTCACTGTTGTCATCGCTCCAGTGTCTAAGGCTTGCCATAGACAAATATCACACATTTGATACCAAACACAACATCGATTTATGCGAAATTATACACCGCTAACTTACAAAAAGTTTTCAAAGCAAAACATATATTTTGCCACTAAAAATTTAATATTTATCCACACTACACTTATCAACTACACATATATTTTTCATTTCTTTTGTTCAAAGTTTCAATCATGAATTATTCTATGTATTATAATGATTTGACCAAATTGAAAAAAGAAACTATTCAGTATTTCTCTTTTTTACAATACGACTATTTATAATGAAATCAAACTTTGACAAGCATAGGCACCAATGCCATCAACCTCCCCTATAACCAATTTACTGAAAAAAAAGAGTATATTATAGAAAGTTTTTTACCCAATCATGTTACAAACACTTCTATACCTCGTAGGGCCAGCAGATTTTTTTAACCACTGATTTTTACTTTCTTATACGAATGTATGAGAATTTGTAATGATGAATTTGCCACTTCATGCAACTTTTAGTTGAAATGTTTTTTATTTAAATGTATCATTTACTGAATAATTATTTTATAGCAATCATTGCAGGCATTAATTACAAAAAAAAAAAATCCAGCTTTACAAAGTATTTTGTTGGCCACATCAGATATTAAAAAAAAAACCTCTTTTTTATTGCCAGTTTTCAATTCAAAACACTACAATGAAAGTAATAAAATATTTTAAATTTAAAAATTATAATCATATTTTTATGGTCTTAGGGTTTTACAATCTTTTTTTTTGGAGATTTTTTCGATATATTCATATTTTATCGAATATTTTTAATTTCTCATTTATAATTATTTTACCTCTTTCCACAGTGCAACAATTAGTAATTAAACTTGGAAATTACATTAATAATTGCTAAAAGTTCACAGCAATAAAATGTATAATTATTTGTGTTCATTGTGTTGCAGTGAATGCTAGCATTGCTTGTCATAATACAAATTAGATTATTATTCGTATCTTTTTAAAAATAATTACTATTTGGGTCGCTGTGAATACACCTTTAGGTTCACAATCTGTTTTTGTTGATTTTTTGTTATATTCAAAAGGTGCTACGTATGAAATCTAACCTTCATTTCGCTGGGGATTGAGCATGCAAATAAAAATATACTCATCATTTATTCGGTTTCCAAAAATAAAATCATGGGACATATTTCAAATCCCATGTGTGAGGTTAAAATATATGTTTAACCTAAGCCGGGTAAGATAACAAACCGCATATTGAAAATAAATAAAATCGAATCTAAAGTGATAAAATATTTAACCGAACCAAAAGCTTCGACTTCAGTATGTTAAATCTCATACAAGCTTTATATCGTCCACCTCACCTACTTGTGTATGTGCATACGTTCCGTAAATCCTATCTAGTCAACGCAATTTACTTATTTTCGTGTGCACAATGGAGGACTCAGCTGAACAATGGCATAGTATGTGTATACGTCTGACAATGTAATGCTTTCAAAATCCGCCTACGATACAACGACGACAGCGATTCGCCCACCTGATAATCCTAACAATCCAGACATACCTACTTCTTATATTATATAAACACATACAGACGTTTTTTGCACGCGTTCATGCGTATTTTATGTGTTTACATAGTAACTGACCAATGTATTTTCATTCGATATTCTTACGTCTTTTATCCGAGCTAATTCAATGCGTCTTTCGAAAAGCAAAATCGAACTCTAGATATTGGGGTCAAACAAATATTGGCCTATGCTTTTTGTTCCATATTTTCCTCTCAGAAATTCTAAGCTGATATTTTGAAATTTAACCCGGCGTTATTATTTCTTTTTACTTTCTAATACACGTAATGTTTTAAAGAATGTATCGTGATTACAAAAGAAAATCGACCTCGAAATTTGATTAGTAATTCCGTTTTAAATATTTTTATGACTTTTTGTCATTTTATATTTCCGTTTCCCTAGTTACCACACATATTAATATTGTACCAGGTAGAAGAAATTTAAAACAATAAAACAATGGAGTCCACTCCAGATTATTTCATGTTGATATACTGGTGTATCCGATACCTGAATTTCAAAATTTCAGAAATAGTTTGCTTTTCTTTAAATGAAGTTTCGATTGAGTATTCATGTGAAAATAAAATCTGTCCATTGGTCAAAGATTTATCGGACTCTTTGTGTCATAAATAGAACATATTTTCGATCAATAAAGTAGCTACTAGAATACAATTCTATTAAGTTTCCGGAAAACGTTTACCTACCGCTAAACAGTATGCAACGTTCTAAGAACTTCGACTGAAAAACATCAAGTTGGATTAAAATTTTAAAGTAGTTTCACTCTATATTTAAATTACATTTACCTCTGCTTGTGTGCAGCATAGATTATATATTATAAATTAATCAAATATTTCGTAAAAACAACTACCTAATTTCAGTCGAGGAATACTCATTGCTTTTTGGAATCAATTTGAAGGATACATGCATTATACATAGTATGTAGTAGCCTATGTTTGTAACTATTTTATTGTTATAAAAGTAGTAACTTATTTTCTTGATAAATTTGACCAACATGCACTTCAGATTGAGCCTAAACAAAAACCATACATTTTTTTTTTTTAATATTTAACAAAATAATTGCCTATATTTTTGGGTTTTAGTAGCTTTTACCTCGCCTTACACATGCTTGGATTATCTCTACATGTTATGACTATAAACATGTAGATCATTAGTTATAAAATTGTTTTCATTAATTTTCTTTTTGTTAAAATTGACTAGAAGCTGACCGCATTGTGAGTTGAAGGCATTGGTGGCCACACTTATGCTTGTTTTCGTTACATCTGGTACTCAAACGGGTTAGAGAACAACCTACTCTGTTTATGGAAATTCGCTCTTCTGGGCATTCCCTATTTACAATATTCGCTGATTTGGCCTTTCTCTGTTTTTCTTATTCTCTATTCTGGTCGTTCTCTTTTTAAATTATTCGCAGTTTTTTATTTTCTATTTTATGTCTTCTTTCTTATGAGTATTCTCTAGTTATTTTTCTATTCTATTACCACTTTCTCTTTTGAGTACTCTTTGTTTTACGATTCGCTTTTTTGAAAATTCACTCTTGTGCGCCCTACTACAAATATCCTAAAGTAAGTACAACGCGCGGTTAATATGTTACGCGTTGTATGTAATCGTGTTATACGAGAATTGTCCTCGTATAACACGAATAATATAAACAACATGTTAGTGATGCACTAAAATAAACAGGGAATTTCCGCATTTGGAATATTGTGCGTTGTACGGGAATCGCGTTATATAAAAAAGGTATCTCAATATTTTTAGTAGTAGTAGGGCTTTGCGTTGTTGGAACTCGCGTTATATGGGAGGCTACTGTATATCAACATTTTTCGAATAACGTTTTAACATTATCATAATGATATCGCTAATTAGCTGACATTGTTCAGGGCTTTTTACTATGTAAACCCTATTAAATTGCTTTCAAAAAATTACTGTCCAAAAATGATATACATCCACGCACAATGAATAGATGGAAAACAATCACAAATTGAAATACAGCGAACAAAAGGCTTTGATGCGAACAGAGCCCAGCGTGCATTAAATAACTATGGCAGTATGATCACATCTGCGGCATACTCATATTAATTAGATTATTTCGATGTTACTGAAAATCATAAAGTTGTGCATGGGCACGGTTGTATGGTAAAACTATTGACATGCATCACGTGATTAATTATATTAGCGAGAGTCTCTCATATTAATTTGTTAATACACTGTCAACATACTGTACACCATTTATCACCGAACTGTCCCTATAGTCAGCACGTGTGACAATCGATGCATATTGTTATTGAGGGCTCAGCCTTTTCATACCTATCTGCTATATGTCAGTAGCTAATACATGAGAAATGCATCGCTGCATCAGAATACACTCACACATCACACGTATTATGGTATTACTTGTGTGCAGCTGATACACTGCGATACACGATAGGCAACGTATTGCATATGCTACGTATGCTCGGGAATAAAATCGATTGTACAAGTTACGACAGGTAGGCAAATAACACTACAATTATAACTATTATAACTTTAAATATTTAACAAAACAATTACTTTAATTATTGTTGTTACTTTCTTGGTCGAAGACAATACGAAAGAATTGTAATCATGAACATTTTCGATCACATTTTGTCCATCCCTGAATCGAATCTGACTATTATCAGAATAACGTCTATGCAAGCGAGTGAAGCCCACTTCAGTTTTTTATCATTGTACCTCTTAAAAAATCATTGGTCATGTAGATGTTTTTCTTTCATTTGCAGCAAAAAATTAGTTTATGCGAAATCGTTGAAAATTGGAAATATTTTGTTTTGCACGATTTCAAGTCAAGAGTGAACCGTGTATTTCTATTTTGTCAATAACTGTCAAGTCATAGCATCATATTTCCGAATATAAGTTTTCCATGTATTTCGATTCATATATTTAAATTCATTCTCATAACGACAAACATATTTCAGTTTTTTGAAAATCTTTTGCTTCAATAAAATCCATACTTCTCTGATACATCCTGCATTTATGCTCTAGAAATACAAGTGCTTTCGTCGAGAACCTTGTCTGTACTTAAGAAGCTTTTTAATAAACATCAATCAAATTATGAAATGAAAGTGAAATTGCAGAAAAAGTGACCAAATTAGTGCCAGGTAAAAAAAGCCATTACTTTTTGTCATAGACATGTCCAGACTCGTCTGCGGTGTGACATCCTGGTGGACGTCATTACCACCGGCACATCATCTCGTGATTAATGAGTCTACGGTGAAATTTGATATTTTTCAATCTGTGCCCAACTTTTCTTCACTCACTTATACACTACAACTGCTACCTTATTCCATTGCACCCCAACTGTGAAGTTTTTTATCTAGTGTGCCAGTGACGTGCTCGTTAATTTATTACCTAGAGAGACAAACGATTCGTTCATCTTTCTGGCAGTGACTTGGTAACAACACACTCTGTCTGCCATCTTGTCTTCTCTCTGCACTACCTTATAGCGCTGTTCGTTCCTTGCAATTTTCTCGTTAATTTAGACAATTGCTTTTGTGATAAGTGAACGATGTTTCGTTTAGCCTATTGTTCTTTTAATTGTATCATTTATTATTTATCTTACGCGTTGAAACAATTGTTTAATAGTTGGAGAAACGGGATTACGCGGGTGTAGGATTCAAATAATGGATTGTTTATATAATTAGGAAATAAATTTTAACACCAGTAATTTTTTGTTGCTTTTGTTTGAAATCCTGAAAAGTTTCTGCTCATCTTAACAGTGGAGTAAAGTTTCTAAAAACATGCACCCGGCTTAAATCCGTATTATCTATAACAGGATTAGGATATCTTGTTGCAAATTGCCAAACGTCACAGATGTGGTGAATTTAACTTTGCCTTATTTGTTTTTTTTTTAATTTTCATATAAATAGAGTATACAGGGATCATAATTCTTTTCTCGATATCCTCTTAGTACGGTTTAACTACTAAGCGCACATGAGCGACATTTCATAGTTGGGTCTAAAATATATTTGCGAAGAACTGGTAAATTTTGAACCGTTGGAGGGAATCATTTAATATTGTCTTGTTTTCAGTATATAAAAAATGCATTTAAAATTTCGAAGTTAAAAAAAAAGAATTACATCATTAATAATAAATAAATAGTCCTGCCGTTGTTATAAATCACCAAAGAACAATATCAACCTCAATCTGTCATCCGACTATCAACATTATTGCTTTGAATCATAGGGTATGCCTATACCAAAACCTACTATATTCTATGTATTTGTACCAGTTTAAGTCTGGTTTATGTATTTTTCGTTTAATACTGGTCTAAATTTGCTTTTGAATTAAATTCGTTGGTCCAGGATAAAACCAATATTAATGGGATTTCAACTAGATTTATCACAGTTTTTATGAATACGATATGGTGAATAGTGACTGCTTCATCCTGGGGAATACAAATATAATAACAATCAAATTTAACGTTGACTACTTCACTTTGCCACACTTAAAAGCCAAATAAAATGTAGTTGCCCCAAAGCAAAACAAAACGTCAAAAGCAATGTTCTCTGGACTGAATGCAATATTTAAACAAAACGCATTTAAAAAAGGTTGGGAAACCACAGTTGAAAGAGTTATCAAAATACGTGGCGAATAAAAAACTGCCGAGCAGTTTCTACGTCACGGCACATAAACAATTAACACATGAAAGAACAACGAACCAACAAATTACTAACGTATTCACGAATTATAAAATAATAAAAGCTATTTTATTACCCAAAATTCTATTAATTATGCTACTAATTCACATAAACTAAATGAACATTTGCTTTTAGAAAATTTTCATTGTAAAATATAAATAGATGCAGGCACCATTGCTCGCAATGCGATGAACTTATTATTAAATTCGGAGGAAAATACTCCTTTTTTAAAATACTTATTAATTTTAAGAGGAACTTATGTTTAACAATTAATTTTTTAATAGATACATTCTAATTAGTGTAACTAACCCAAGTATATGACCCAGCATGATATAATTACTCACTACTCAATAAAATCAAGTGTTTTATTGAATATATTAAATATATATTTTTATTAATTTTTTATTCAAATTAAAGAAACATATAGGTACATACATGAAAAATTCGTGTAGAATTTATTAGTATATTCAAAGAAACTCTAGAGTTATGAGCAGGGACTCCATTTTATAGTCTTGGGCTAACTAACTGGGTGTCCATATAATATGTATACTAAATCGACCGTTACAAAGGAAATGTAAGAAACTCAAGTCTGTTGACTAATGGAGCAATAGGTCCAATATCCAGGGAAAATGCGTCCAAAATGGTCTAACGAGTACGTGCCGTATATTCAAATATACGAGTATTTTTGGAATGAGAGACGTGAAACGAATTTCTCTGTAATATTTTTTGTTTCTGATACATTGCAAAGAAATTTGTTTCACGTCTCTAAATCCGAAAATGTATATAATTTTATACCTTTGTGGACGCATCGCATCGCATCTCCTTTGATGTTACTGGACCTACTCGACTGCTCGATCGTAATATCAGAGTTTGAGGTAATCACTTCTGAAGCTTGGTTGTATTTTAGAATTAGTCTTACAGGTTTTATTAATATTCTCATTTTCAGATGTTTTCTTTATTTCAAACTGTATTATACAATCGATTTCTACGCAAGAAAGAAAAAACCTTTAGTTTGTTTTCACATGGTTTGTGAACATTATCACGCGATAATGTATAGTAATTTTATACATAAGATTAAAAATGTTTACCTGAACATAATAATTGTGAAATATTGAATAATAATGAAAGTTACTGAGCCTTGGTGTACTTTAAATGTCAGAGTATTACACTTGCCAAGAACCTTTGACATTTCTATAATACTTCACATATGTTAACATGGGATACTCTATAACTTTTTGTACGCGATAACATTTTTATTATGATTTTAATCGTCGATAATAACCTGTCAAGCGCAGGAGACATTTTGTATGATGGCTATTTTAAAAGCATACCGAAACACATGGAAGGCTTTGGGTAGATTTTACTGGTTTATAAACACTATGAATAAATTATCATGTAAATGTTCCCGAACATTTGTGTACCAAAAGCAGTAACTCCTCCATATTTGTTGTATAAATAAATTAAAGCTAACAGCGCACCTATAAGTAAAATTTACTTAATTTCAAATTTACTACAAGTTACTAAATTGAAAATTCATAAGATCGAAGACAGTAGCGTATGGGGAATTATGACAACAGGTATATAACGGTGAAATGTAAAATGTGGATAGACCAATTGAACAAAAATGAATATCAACAATTTTTTTTTTACTTTCTTGGACGAAGTCTAAATGGAAGTACTGTAATCGTAAATGAATTCGAATTCAAAATATTAACGGAAATACCTGTTTTGACCATCCCTAAATAAAAATGTGAAAATTTTAGGAGTGACATCTGTGTGTGTGTGTGAACACTTTGGAGCTAAATCTGTTCAGGGTAATATGATGAAACGTTAAGCTTAAGACTTGCATTTGTCCCCGATGTGCACCTGCTATTTTTGAAAACAATTACTTAACCAAAAGTAACAATTTCTTCTTGCTACTTTTGCAATATCTCGGAAGCGTAATTTTTATAATAGTTGAGGTTTATAAAATTTCTAGAAACTTTTGTTCGAAAAGTTAATTTTTCGAAAACTGTATCGTTTACAGAAAAATTGGTTTTGAAAATGGTATTATATTTTGTATGTTTCCCTAGTTGCAATACATATTGATTTTGTTTCATAGCAAACGTAAGGTGAATATTAAACGAAATAAAGCATTATAATAAATACAGATAGTGAAAGGACAAGAGTCGAGTGAAGGCCTCTCCAGCTTGTTTATCATTAATAATGGTTGCCAGCCAATCACTTTACTTGGCAATAAAATTGTACGACCAAGACCACCTATAGTGTTTAATAACCCAGAGCCTTACCCGAGTTTCTACGAAAGCAGGTATTGATGTAATTGGATAGCACTTTTCTCCAGTAGGATGTAATCCCAAAATATGATAACTAAATTTATGTGAATATAATGGATTCGATAAATTGTTTTTTTTTTTTCTATTACCAACGAATAAAATTATTTTCCCACCAGTGTTTGTATATTATTTTAAAGTATGAAGCAGCGCAACACAAGTTAAACTGTGAAACAGACTAAACAAGGCGACTGCGTATTCTGTGTAATATTTGCAGGATCCTATTTTCCTACTCCTACCCCTACACACTGTATTACGGATATGACGATGTGCAGATTGTAACTTTAGCGACAAAAGTTACGCAAACTTAAATTAAAAATAAAATGTTTAACACAGCTGTAATATAGTTCAGAAAGCCCTATGTATAGCTTGTTTTTCTTTTAAACTTCGTTTTTCATTTCTGTACCTAACTACCAATTAGATTCTTGCACTTTTTTTTGTAATACTAACTTAATAATTAGATTATATATGTATAGTTTTTTCCTAAAACTTCAAGGATACAGTTGTCCATGGTTACAATTTGTGTGTAGAAATGTTATTCCAACAGAACTAGAAACAAAATCTTGAACATAAACTAGATCTGGAGTTTAAGCTGTTAAGTAATACCAGGCCTAAGTCAATTCAATAACGTTTAAGTAATAAAACTATTTAACCGAATAGTTTTGTAATTTAGATGCGTGCCATTTTCATTGTTCGCCTAATCAAGAAGCGTTATATCGTTTTGTGTTGGTTGTCACATCTTATAATACAAATATTTTATCAATTTAATTTAAAAAGGACTAAATACAAAATCTTGTACTGAAATCAAAGCTAAAGTTTTAGTATTGGATAAATTATACCTGTACGATGATTTTATTGTGAATATTATACGCATGCAAATGTTTAAACTGTTAGAGAATTGAAAGAACAATTTATTTAAATATGTGTATTTAACCATTCTGTCGCTGATTTTTCACGTTAGTATAAAGTGGATTAATGTTGTTTTGCAGAGCGAGTAAAATACTTTTAAGTTGATAAGTGTCAAGGGATATTTGTTTCAATTGCGTTGACATAAACCGTAAGTATTGTTCCTAATCATTTCTACTCGTTCCATTCCAGTGTGGCGGCAGTGAATGAATGTACGCATTTATTTTCTTAAACTACGGTGGTTGAATGTTTTGTGGTGTCAAAATGTGTGCTCCTGGAAACAAGACCATTTTGACGGGCGTGATCCCATGAACTTTGGTCGCAACGCGAACGACCGACTGTTTCAAAGTAAATTATACTAAAAGGGAATCCTTGTCACTTGTCAACTCTTTAAAATGAACTGCAGGTAGAAGAAAGAGAAAAATAACGTTATTATCTCCACAAAATGTTTTTGTTATGGTTTTACCTTTGTACTCGGCGTCATGTCAATTACATTTTATTATTTTCGTCTCAAAATTTACCAAACATTTTCCGTAATTTACTCTAAATGTCAAAGTCTGTACTATGCATTACCAGTTCGTTTCAAATCTGATAGAAGTTTCTTTATTATTCCATTAGCGAAACTAGAATATTATATAGAATTATATTGCTTATTTTAAATCCAGGTCTATTTTATTCATATATTATACCGAAATGTACAACTCGATATCTGGTGAAATTTCAAACCATAAAACAAAACAAACATTGGCGCAGCCACTAATATCTCCAGCTCTCCATGAAATGAGCAACAATTCTCGGTGACAAATAATGTATGTTAATAAATATAATTTATATTAATTTCAAAGAATATGAATTATTTATTAATAATTGCAATAAAATATTTTAATTAAAATCGAACAATATTGAAAATTTAATTCACTTTTGTTTTCTCAATTACTCTACGCATTTGAAATTCATAGACGTTATCATAGCCTCTATATACTTTCAAATATTTCAGCTGAATTTTTATCAGTTTTTATAAAAAAATGTTGTGGTAGTCTCGGCAAATACATTTTATTCCTCATTGATCGAACATTTCATCAGGTCCATTATTTCGAAAAAATACAGCTTCGCTCTGGTTTATTTCTTGTGCAGCGCCACCTTTTAGCTTCGAAAATTAATATTAACCTGTATTAGACATATGCTTATTTTGCACTACAATTAAAATGACTCCGTCGGATTATAACTGTTTAATAAATAAAAATAAATTTTCTGAAACATTGACACTCTTTTGGTCATAGATATATATATTAGATATGCTTGTTAGTTCCATAAAAATAGATTCAGATAAAAAGAAGCTGGAGTGCCCTTCACTTGGCTTGCTTGACCTTTCACAATCTGTATTTATAATCATATTTTATTTTTGTTTAAATTCACCCTATTTTTTTGTGTAACTCGGGAAACGTGAATATAACTTTTTAAACAAATGGAGTAATATCCGAAATTTTTAAGATCATCACTTTTTAATAACTTCTTCTTCCTTTTAGATTACGTCTTAGAAAATATATTTTTTTATTTATTCAGTCGATGCGTCATTGAATAATGAATGACGGGTAAAAATATTTCTAAAAAAAAAAAACGGAGATAATTAATAAAAACTTCAAAAATATGCCCTTTTTTGTAGTTTTGATTTTTTATCCTTGAAACTAAATATTCAAATAATTAATATTTTATCAGGCAATCTTAATACAAATACGCATCAACAGTTTATTTTTTTCGAGTTTGATGTTTGACCGTAACCTTAATAGTCAAGCAGAATAAACGAAAAATCCAAGATATTATAATTGTTTTATTTGTAAACGTCACCGCCTCCCACCATAAATAACGACCGTTTTATACAATCATATCTTCATTTCCTTTGGCAGTTTCGTATAATAATGATTCAGGTTGCATGTAACGATCAGCCATGATGTTTCTTGTGTACTGCACTAGGCGCTAGCACCACTCGTTATACGCTGCGAGTAATTTAGGCTTTTCCTACTCCACCCATGCACACGCGTTCACGGTATATAGATCAGAAACAGCACCTCTTATACGGATACAATGTATATACCTATACGTAGTATACATATTCCCTTCCTCTAAACATTCCTCGTTTACATGCGCGTGTGTGTTTGCATGAATGTGTTTCAAAGCATAATGAATATTTATTGGTCGCCAGCGTCTGTTGGACCTCGCTATATAATTACACTGGCCATAGATTACGAAGTTGAATTCAAAAAACTGCACGTGGATATTCCAGACCGTTTCACTCTTCCCCACTTCTCAACCCTAATTTTGTTAATATTTAAAATGTGATTAAGAGCGTTGGGTATTTCTGTTCAACGCTAACAAGAGTTCCTTGTATACAAAATAGAGATGGCATAAGTTGGGTATCTTATGAAAATTGAAAATTCTACTTTTATAAGAATCACATATATCATTCAAGTCGTTTTCGATATGCTTAAAAAAATTACACAAGTAAACCGCTATTTCCTGTTGCAATATCCTTTTCAAGAATACGAGGTTTTTTCCAGAGATATACAAATCTAATATTCAAAATAAATTTTTATGCTCAACGATATTTGCTGTAGAGTGTTCACTGACCCACACACATACACTTACATAAATACAGACACACTTACATACACACGCAGAGACGTCATTGTAAAATGAATTGATGAACACTCAAAACGAATATTTACATTATGTTATTGTGGTCGATTCTTTTTTGTGATCACAATAGTTTATTTTACGCATAGCGTATAAGAAAGTAAATATAGACGATATCCAATTACATAAAGTACTTACATTATTTTATTTTACTGAATACACAAATATGCAGATATTTTTCTAGTCTGGTCAAATATAACATGACAAAAGCAAATATTTAATCTGAAAATGTTTCATTCCATCAACGAAGCGTAGATTTGACGTAATAGAAACTAAACATAGAGTGAGCTGTCTAGGTATAGTCGAGTTTTGGTTAGCTTCATAGCATGCACTGCATCAAATCTGTTTAAGTTCACAATGAACGAAATGATTCAGTGTTGCGCGTGAGCAAACAGCACAAGCTGCACGTTCTTCTTATACCTAGCTCCCAGTAAATACGTGCATACACGTCACGGATTATAGACATGGCGGAAATCTCGTCTCTATCTCTAATTCCAAATACAAAGTCGTATGCTATATCTGCATCTCTACGTACTCGACGAATGTAGGAGGATCGTTTAATGTAGCTCTTTATATTAAATACTTGCTTGAAATGCTCTAGAGATTCATTTACTGAGGAATTTATACTTTGCACTAGTATTATCTATCACGTATTCAAAACTATAACCAGGCAGATTAGACTCGAGTTTTTTTTTTTTCAAAATAGAAGGGTTTTTTCTGGATCTTATACAGGACACAGACATACAAATACATAGTTTCGAAAATTGTCAAAAGTTGTATTTTCATTTAAATATCCACTTGAAATATTTCGTGATTTCTATAATTCTTTATATACATTGATATAATACAGTAATATAATAAAGAACTGGAGTGGCTTCCACTCGACTTTCTTATCCTGACACTATCTATATTAAATTTATAATATTGCTTTATTTTGTATTAGATTCACCCTACGATAGCTATGAACCAAAAATCATATACATATATTGTAACTAAGGAAACGTAAATATGAAATAACACACAGACTTCTTTCTGAAAATAGATTCGGTTCAGGGATGATCAAAATGTGTCTTTCCGTTAAAATATCGAGTTTGACAATTTCCATAATTAAAATACTTCTTTATAGACTTTTTCTAAGAAGGTAAAAAATATGTAATTACTTATCTAAATAAAAGTAAAATGAATGACAGCCTAAACATGCGCAGCTTTATGGTGCGATTCTGTCAGTCTATAAGTCTATAAGAAGAATCTGTAAGATTTTGAAAAAGCTGTAGTTCTCTAATGGATACATATTTTAGTATTATTAATTACACATATCATGTATTATGTTCGATATATCTTATAGAAGCAGTTTATAAATGATTTGCAATTCAATTAAAATATATTTTAAACTATCAATATTTTACAGATTGTACTTATAGGTGTAGAAATTTGTTCAGATTTGCACCATTAGTTAGATAAAATATGTATTTAGTGACGGGAGCTAAATTGCAAATGTATTTACCGAATAAAACTGATCTTATTGATAAACGTGTAATTTGATACTTGACAATGAAAATAAACATTTTCGGAAAGAGAGCGACTACAACTCCTTTGTGGTATTCGCCGCAAGGGGAATTTCTCATTAGAGTGATTGAAAACGACGCGTGATGCAAAAGTGTAGTTTGTTATCTCTGGCTGGTTGCGTGTTGGCTTTGGAAACAGCAATTTACCCGAATCAAAAGTGCATGTGTTTTTTGTAAGACTGATGATGTGCATGATCTTGGCTCTCGCTGTGTTTGTAGGCGCACATCTACGCGTGTGCGTGCCTGTTGGCCAATCAAGGGACGCGACCGCGGAAACCGTGTAACGGGGCTCTCGTGTGCAGAGAACCCCGAGTGCTGGATCCGTCCAATTTCCGGGACGAGGTTTCCTATTCCGGCATTTAGTGCGCCCAAACGGTATGCGACATTTCCAACACTACACCATAGCTACACTACTTCTATATACCAACACTGGCTATGAGAATTGAGAACCAACAAGAGAGATTACCACTCACTCTCTCTCTCTCCTCTCCTACTCCTAGTATTCTGTGTGCTGTACTGGTCTCTTGTGGCTTCCGTTCATGTTAAGAGATAACGCTGCAATAACTCTTAAAGTTGCTTTTCAAAAATTACTTAATTTTCAAACGCCATCCATGGCGGCTGTGTGTGAAAACACACTTTCGTTGCCTAGTAGTGTCAATTCCACATTGCCATTTCAGAATTTGCTATGTTTTGGGTAATTTTTGCTCTGATTCCGATAATTTTAGCGATAATGTTCCTCAATTGTCATCATTAAAAAGAATAGATGTAGGTTCCAACGGCTTCAGTTCGCCGTATTATCAATTTATTGGAAAAACAATAAAAAATGTAAGTGGCCTGTATACGCATTCTTTCAGTAAATTTTACATTTATCAAAATAATGTTTGGAAAACAAATGTTTCTATACGTATCTTTAACTTATATAAGAATAACGTTTTCTCTTAGTCATGTCCATTTTGAGATATTGTGATAAAATAGCAAGATCAAACCTGTACTCCTGGATCCGGTTATTATCAGAGTTAAACTGAGCTGATCTTATGTTTGACCTAAATAGAATAAAGTTATTATATTGTTCTTGCGTAAGCATCAGCCAACGCTCTGATTTATTTTAAAATCAGACATTTATCTGTAAATATCTGATTTTTACTGAAAGTATTTTATTTTGGCCTAGAAAGAATACAGCTATTATCTTTTCTTTTCGAAAGCATGAACCGACCGCTCCCATGTATTGGTCTGGCATTTTAAACGATTCAACCCAAAACTTATGCATGCATGTGCTGCGGCTTGAATCTACCCGGGCCTCTTAATGCTCTCGGAATATTTATGCGTCTTAAGAACTCCCCTGTCTCCAACCTTGTTACCTCCCTTAAGGTTTGCACGCGTTCTCGAACACGATGTGTTCATATAGTATGATTATTTAAGTAGATAAACATTATCTACTTAAGTAATGTTTACCGTTTGCATAAATAATGTATTTGCCAGAGATAATTATGTTTTATTTATGTTTATAATGTTGTAAAATTGGAATGACTTGATCTCTAACGAAATTTCCGTCAGAATAATTTCTAATTAATTCCTATACTGACGCTACGCTTTACTAAAGATTATAGAGACCATAAATTATTTCACCTCCCTTAATTGGAAACAAGCTGAATTGGCCTTGACTTGACTCTTATATTTTCACTATCTACTTTATATGATATTGCTTTGTTTTGCTTTAAATTCATTCTATGATTACCGTGGCACAGTATCAATATGTATGGTACTATGCATACGTAAATGTAACATGACGATATTTCAGTAAAGTTCTTTGGGAAAACTTTTCAAACAATAGCTGCTATATTCCTTTTTTATTTTTCAACTTTTATCAGATTCATATATCTCTAACTCATGCCGCTTTCAAGATATTGAGAAAACATATTGTTTTTAATAATAGGAGGTGTCATATACAAGTCTTAAGTTTAATGTTTCATAATATTATCTCAACACCAACACGCATACAAAGACACACACACACACACACACAGAAATTACAGATTTAAGAATCCTATTCTCATTTTATTTCTGCAATTAGTCAATTATGGGTAATTAAAAATTGGGAAGAATACTATAAGAAAGTTCTATGAACAACATTTAAAAATAAAGAAATGAAAATAAAAAGTTTTCAGTACACTGTAATTTGTATTTAACTTACGTTTTAAGCTAATGACCAATAAAACCCAGATCGCAATAAAAACAGTGTATACAAGTTATAAAATGGCAGTGAAAATAAAGCTTACAACTTCTTTTATTTGCTAACACAAAATTAAACAAGCTTTCCAAAATTGCTGATACATACATCTTGTTAACTAATCCGCCAATAACTCCCAAATCACGTTCAAACAATCCACTAAAAAAATCAGGTGGTTCTTTGTAATACACGATTTACGTATTAAGCTATAAGTCGAAACCGTGAATATTCCAAAACTCCGCAAGGTATTTTACGCAGAGCCGGGTGTCTACAAAACAGCATAAAATTGGAATATCTTTTGAAAAATGCGTAAATAACAGTTGGACATCTGTATTGGTAGATTTTACATGTGTGGCGACAGTGGCGGCTCGTGATTTTCAGAATAAATTGTAAAGTGGATCGAAAAATACTACGTACATTCACTATAAATATTCCTACTGGTGGTAAAAACATTTCAATCTGCGATTATCCGCAGTTATATACAAACAAGCAAAGGTGATATTTACCAATGTTTTTAGTTCCCCATATTATCTCTGTATTTCGAATGGATTTTTCTTACTAATAGTACACTATTTGAGAATACCTTGTTAAATTCTTTAATATCGATTATTCGCAAATATATCTTAGGATCGTACTTCGCAAAAGCATTTTAGTAACATTGTGTAGAAAGCTGGTGCCGCCGCTGGCGTTGATGTGTACATGGAAGCCACTGGCGAAGGTTCCGAGATTAGGACAGTCTTGAAGGAAGAGGTTGCATTGCAAGTTGACGGGGCATGAAATGAACACGCCACGGAGGAACACCCGAGGTTTTCTTCCTTTTTTGTGTCCTATCTTTTTCGTTTAATGTAGATACTACCAGCGTACGGGTTTACACATATACGGTTGCCTGCTTCATAACACACCAGGAAAGTAAATGACTGAACCGATCCGTCTCTTATAAATCTCCAACCAGTCCTTCCTTGCCAGTGGGTAAAATAAAAGTGACCATACATCTATATACGGTCATTTTTATTAAAAATGACGTAAGCTCCACGAATAATACTAACCATCATATGAAAGATCATAATGTTTGTTACAAATTAATAAAATGCGTTTTTGGGCATAGGAGTTATTTTAGGATAGAATTGGTTTTAAAATTAAAAGTTTATCAGCCTCATGGGCTATTCACACCCAAACTAAAATAAATATTAAACTACTGAGATATCGGGGAAATATTTTACTGGGAAATGAACATACATGTATTAGGGACTTTGGAAATAAAATTAAACATGAATTAGTAGATTTTAAGGTGCAATACTTGTATGTAGAACCACACCAGCATCTTAATCAATTAATGAAACCACGAAATTTCTAATTATTTTATGTAAACTCGTCTAGGTTAAAATAATAGGATCTATCCACTATCTCACTTTAATATTCAGTTCAACAGATATTGGTGTATATAATTTTAAATAACAATACTATATATCTACACAGTATAGATTTAAATTAAAGATAAATATGAAACATATGTATATCTATTTACACGAATGGAATTGGCAATTGTACAACAACGTTCGAACTTCCCTGAAAAGAAATATATATATATATATTTTATTTTTTTTGTATATAAAAAACACATAATTACTACATTTAATAAATTGCTTCATGAGAATCGCAGTACCATAGAATTTCAAAATATATAAACAAAAATGTAAAATAATATCTTGAAATAAAGAGAAGGGCAATGTTTCGTTCTAACCAAGTAGGTTTCCATTGCCTGTTAAGACCAGAGGACTTACGCATACCGACATTTACCGGACTCTAGAGTACAACACAACGTTGTTCGTATTACACAATACACACTTTGGTCTTTTCTCCCGAATTACTATGGAGGCATTCATTGGTTTTATATAGTGCTTGTTGTTAAGTTTACTTAATTTTTGTGTATTTTTGTTTTATAAGATTTCGCTCGACTATGTCTAATGTAACTAATTAGTTACATAATAGTTTCGTTTGTACTGTGCAAGCGTTGATTTGCATTAATGAAGTGAAATGCGCATGGAATAACCCGACAAAGTTTCGGTTATCTCTGGAGACATGCGAAATGACTTTTTAGACCACTTATGTCCTTACTCTTGTTAAGAACACTAGATTGTTCTCTCGCAATACTTCATATACGATGTCTTAATATTATTTATAAACAACTGTTGCGAAAAATCTACTATTTTATTGTCTTTTTAGCTTGCCGGTCGTAGTTCAGAAGAGCTAAAGCATTCAGTCGTGTGTGTAGTATTCTCGGACCAAGAAATTTCATTGTCAAAATGTGTTTGTTTCGTCAGCATGAATCCAAATATATAACTTATAACATTGACATTTAAATGAATTACTTTTTGTCTGACAATTTTTGTGTCACGTACCTAAACGATACCCATTTCGCAACTAGTTGCATAAATAGCTATATTATTGCTCGAATCTAATTTGCATCCATTTCTAATCATATCTAAAATTGACTGGTTGATAACAACTAATTGAATATTTAGAAATATTAAATAATATAACACGCAGATTTTGCAAAATAGGAAATTATATTCACAGAGATACGTTTAATTGATTAAATTAAATATTGAATTAGGTCAACAATTTATAATTCATTAAAATATATATTAATATTTTCGTTAAATTTCAAAAATGGATATATAGAGGAAGAAGAGACATCCTTTAATCTATGACGGATTTATACGTGGAATATTATGAATATACACTAGCTGAAATATTGATTCCATTACCAGATCTTCGAATATTCCTTTTTAATGTAGGACTATTTATATCCATAACTATTCTGCAGAACTTATGTCGTTTCTTTTATTTAAATATTTTTAAAAAGAAATTGATTTACTACTGTAGTTATGTCTGATTGCATTATTTTCAAGCATTGTTTCGTATTATCAAATATATATTTCCTTACATTTGCCATAATTTCTCATGTTTAAATTAAATATTTAATATCTAATCTTAATTGTCTCTTTCTTTTCGTCAATCAATTTTTGCCAGTCCATGTTATATATATATATATATATATATATATATATATATATATATATATATATATATATACTGATTACTTTTCTGGAAAATGCAGTAATTACCGAGTTACGTGCGTTAATTTAATGATGTCATGACAGTGGCGCCACTTTAAGCCACGTGACGACATCATAAAGTGAACCCTGCGCGTCTCTGCGGTTACATACGACGTACACATAGAGTCGCAATGCTTGTAACTTTCCTTTACCCCAACCCAGCGACCACAACACGCGTTCATGGCTGAAGCTTTTTCGGTAGACGCAGCGCGGTGCCTGTTGGTTTTAATTGGCGAGGTATGATCACACTGTGCTGCATGTTTCCCGACGGCCGACGCTTTGTTGTAGCATAGATTTACTGAGTGACTCGTTGCAATTTATCGCCCATTCTCGTATCGATCTTCGTTCGAGGCGAAAAGGTCACCGATACATTTTTTAACCGGATTCTGTCATACCTCATAACGTTCAGTCATAAAATAATGCACGGCCCGCTATCTAAAAATTTATTAACTAACGCATCCGTCACTTATACAGGCAGGCGATGGAGACAGTTACCTCAATGTTTCAAATTATGCAGGATATTTAATATAAGAAAAATTAGGGTTGTAAGAATATTTGCTACATTTGTAGTGGAATTCGTGGCATTTTTTTGGTGGAGTCACTTAAAATTATATATATATATTTCTTATATGTATAAAAAGGGTGTTGTGAAATTGTCTGAAATTTTATTGGATATATCCGTTTAGAGGGTCTCTGAATCCATTATAAGAATTTTCTCACTTCTGTATGGCTGTCTGCCCTACAAGTTATGGTTAGTATAACCCGAGATAGAAAACCTTCTATTCTTGAAAAAGAAGAAGTTAAAGAAATAGGATGCATATAAAAGTTAAAGATATTAAAATATCTAGCAACTATTGTTTAGAAAGTATTTTCGAAAGATGTATTATTTATTGAGAACATTAGTGCCTGCACTTATGCTTGTTTTAATCTTAGATGTGGTTTAAAATATGTATAAGTCTTTTATTTGAGATGACTTAAACTGTATTCACAGCGAAGTAATTTGTAATTAAGATTAGATATTATAAATAATATTCCAGTTTATATTATGGCAAGCAAAATTAACACAATTTATTATACATTTTGTTGCGTGAACGCTAGCATTGTTTGTCATAATACAAATTGGATTTATTAATTGTAATTACTAAGCTAAATTACAAATTTTCTCGTTGTGAATTATTCACCTTTACTTGAGAAGTGGTAGATGACGGTTCATTTTCTTCGGCGGTGATTTTCCACTTGATTGCCTATCGCGATAATATCTGAAATGTTTGCCGCCCTGTACAACCATTTAGATGAACGTGAAAACGCTAAATAATGTACAGGTAATTAAGTGGCATATTCTGTAAAGGGGCGAGTGAACTAGTAGTCACAACACTTGTCAAGAGTGATTTCCAATGGTATACGTTTCCATTCATAATTCACACCGAGTCACGAGCGTTGTTGACGCGCTCGCAGCTCTCAATCTCGTGTGTATATGACGCGGCGCCCGTGCCCGCTCATCGCTATGTATGTATTTGTTGACAGTCCCCCGAGGGTGGACCAGTATTAAAATTTATGCACAATGTGTCATATATACATACGCTTTTTGTATGCTAATGCATTTACACGTATCACAACTTTTTGTATTACATGTGACGGCAACGGACGAATATATCACTAGGCTACAGGCTACCGTTAAGTTACTGCGTCTCTGTGTGTGTGTGGCAATGAAAAATGTCATCGATTTCGTTTACCTCGATGTTTGAAATAGTATTTCTAACCAAATGTCTACTCGCCTAATGGCCATTTTCACCGCTTCGACTTCAATGTTTAATTTAAAATTAAACGGGAAAGCAGTCGTTTGTTAAATTTATTTATCAATATTAAATTTTTCGAATGTTGTAAATTTATTGTATGTTTAATTTAAAATTAGACGGGAAAGCAGTCATTTGTTAAATTTATTTATCAATATTAAATTTTGTAATAGATAATATTTGCTTAATCATTATCATGTTTCTTTTGTAATGTGCAAACTGTTATTGTTTTCACAGTACAAGTAAAATATTGCAAAGTTAAATAATTTTTTTTATTTTAATTTTATATAAATGTTACATATAAAATAAATTTAGATTTGTGGCAAACTTGCTTCGGATGATGAGGAATCGTTGAGTAGTATATGATATTTTATAAATTTACTATATTCCTGATAGACGACCTATGTTATACATTTTTTTTTTTTTTACTTTTGTGTTAGATGAAAGTTACAAATATGTACAATGTCTCAGAAGTTGATCTAGGTAGTCCTTGTTTAAAACAAAGTTATTACATGCAAATTAATCAAATATGCAGACCTAGTTTTGCCGTCAGTGAACGTGAGCTAGTTCAAGTTTTCTGGTGTAGGTAGCCAGGGCCGCATATAGAACAAAGAGAAAAATCTAGGCCTCCATGATGCAATATTAGATTTACGTGCGAAATGTTTGAAAGTAGACGGAAAGACATTTCCTGTGAAAAAGTATGGAAACGAGCGGAATGTATTAATAATTCAGATCCATGTCGGCCGGTCCACATCTGGTTTGTGCGTCGTGCGCTATAAGCTGAGCGGTACGTTCCGCAGCCCCTTACACGTAACGCTCTTAAATAAATATTTTAGCAACGAAATTTATGGGAGATAACATTTATAAATTGATTTAATGGCTCGGGCTTTGGTGCCGTCAGTCGTTTCCAATCTCTGAAACAATGTGTTTTCTTTACCAACATAGCTTTTATGTTCGACACTCCGGTAGTATTGTTTTAAACCAATCAGCTAAATTTAACTCTAGTGGACCTACTTCCAAGCCTACCCGTTTTTTTGTTTTCCATTATTTTCATTCAATACCAAAATATGAATTTTTCTTTATTGCGAATCTTGATCAAAAGTTAAGATATATTATTAATAACATTAATGGAATTTGCGTTTTGAGTTGACGCGTTTGACGCTGTGTGTGAACGCTCTAAAATTTGCCTTGGGAAAGAAAAGTATATTTCAATCGTGCTTGTTTACTCGCGTCATTATTTTAACGACAAGCGCAAGAGTTCGTGCAGAAATGAATCATATAAAAATTAAAGATATTAATTCTAGCAACTTTTGTTTGATAATATACCATTTATTGAATTTTTCCTTTAAAAATAGACTTGCAATAGTAAAATGAATAAAATAACAGTAAAATTATATTAGATATATAGTGAAAACTTAATTAATCGAGTGTAGGGCCCTGCAGATATATTCTATATTAAAAGGTACAAACTTCATGTAATTGCATTACATTTTTATTTACCTGTGTATAAATCTACAGATGGTTGTTAAAAGTGATGGGCAACGGAAACGCGGGAGCGTGTTCGGTATAAAATGTGTATCGCGTAAGCAAATACAGAAACTCGATTATTATTATAAAAGATATGCTGGCAAAGAAAACACAATTTTTATGTTGCTGCCGGTTGTAGTAAGGATATCTTATACGGCGCCATGCCCTGTTATATACTCGACTCAACTCGACTGCCGACCTACAACATATAAAATAAACACAATATAGAAACGACAAGGAAATGTATTTACGTACGGGCATATCTCATATTTCATGTGTGCGCGACAACGCAATGCACACACATACACTTCGGCGAAATACATTCATCACAATGTTCGTTTCATTTGAAAAGAAAATATTTTTCCAATCGTGTGTACCTACAGTTACTTTTTTTGTCGGCTATAATCTTATTGATCGAATAAACGAACATTTTCGCCCCCGACAAATTTAATACTCATTTACTTACAAAAAAAAATACAGTTTTACCACTTCAAAAAGAAATATTTGGCATCGGCTTCGATTTCTGCTACCGATTAACTCTGTTTGTTCCTAATTGATATATATATATATATATATATATATATATATATATATATATATATATATATTTCTAATCCAGGACGTACCAATCTGAAGTTATAAACATATTTTTATATTCAACGGTATACGCTGTCGAGCGTTCACACACAGACAGATGTACACAGACGTCATTCAGAGACCTGGAATATACACATGTTTATGTTCAACGGTATTGAGTGTAGAACGTTTAAACAAACACACATTATCTCTCTCTTTCCCTCTCTTGCACACAGACGTCATTGTGAAAATTGGCAAAATTGATTCATAAATCCTCAAATCGTAAATTTAAATTAAAATTACGTTATCGTTTTTTTTTTTTTTGTGATCACAATACTTTCTATTGTATATAGCGTATAAGAAAGTATAAAAATAAGTGGGGAGAGAGAGAGAGATCGCATATTTTACTATAAGTAATTATATTCTTATTCAGTTGTTGTATTGCAATTGCGAAGTTTGATAATTTATTAATACAAGTAGAACTAACTTTGTTTTGTATAAGTTTCACAAATAGTTTTTTTTTTTTTCATTTTAAACTTCTGTTCCATTTTATTGTTTTGTTTGCGGTTTTATTTCATTTGAAAGGTACCTATAATTAATTTAAATAAAATGAGAATCGTTCGGGTAGTGTTTGTTCCTACTAATCAGTATAATGGACAGGCGCACAGAGCATTTGATTAATTGGTTTCGTTTAATTCACAAACAAATGCTTGTGTCTACGGATATTGTTAGATTCATTGTTTAATATCATATATATGAAATGTCAAAATATCTGTATAATTGTATTATATTTAAAGGGGCAAACGATATATAATAATTACGCCAAATCCCCTTAGTTGTCGCCATTACAATTACAAGCACTCAAGTATATTGTAGCGTCATAATAGCCAATGAAATCAGCTTATGAGCTGTGACGTTTTCCTACGAAAGTTTTTTTTTTTTAATTATGCTCTTATACATTTTGAGATATCTTCAGCGCTAACTCATATGGTATGATATTTTTATCAAACAGCTGAATCTTTCCAGCTCCGTAATTACTTTGAAATACGATTTGTGGAAAATGCTTTGAAATTATTAAGTTGAGATTTTGTATATTTTACCATGTGTAGCTTTTTTTTAATTCTAACAATTGCAAATGTGATATATGGTTGCTATGGAAACGTCTATGAATTTCAAACGCATTTTTCTCTCAAATTGTAGCCTTCTTCAGAAAATATGTACACAGTAAAAATAATGGACCTGGTCTAACACAAATTTCGTGTTAATTTTTAGTATATATATATATATATATATATATATATATATATATATATATATATATATATATATATCTAGGGAAGGACGGCGCAGTTTTTTTTTAAGTTTGGGTCTTTTTCATTGTAAATTAATCTTTAATTTTACTGGTTCAAATTAATTCACTTAAATTATGTAACATAAGTGTTTATTAGAGGGAGCATGACTAGTATAGCGCCTTAATATTTTAAATTAGAATATGTTGACTAAAATCATTTATGCATATAGTGTTCTACAAAATAAATTAGGACCCGCTGAGCATTAATAAGTTAATAGGAAACGAACACAAATAACATTTGCTCTATGGTACTACGATATTTATGCGCCCTTCCTCTTTACGCCGACCTGTATGTACTCGTAACCAACAATATAATTCAAAAGTAAACTAGAGAGGACCAAAACAAAATCATTACCCATTGTTTCCATCCAATTGTTTAAAAATTTAGTTTATAATTAGAAATAAAGTTGTATTTATATACCTATAGGATAATCAGTGCGTGCTTGTTAAGTCGGGTGTATAAAGGGTGAAATCCGTGCGATAATTCCCGGACAAGCTGTTGTTTACTCTGTGTACTTTCCTCGTTGTATGTATCTTTTCAACATTCACGTCTTGTTCACACATACTCAACACACACCGTATATACACGTCCGCAAACACGAACCAACAAGAAAGTGAGTAGAGTGTTTATTTTTCCGCTTGTATTATTGTGTTAAGTCAACTGAGGCACATAACACAATCTACGAGGAGAAAATTGTACTGTCGTCAAGTCAATTGCATGTAGTGTATTGTTGCTACAATTATAACGAGTCTGCCAATAGGTACTGCTACTCGACAGAACAATACTCGTCATCTGCTTTTCCTACCCCTTGTTATCTACGGCTACAACAGCAGCGCTAGTAACTGGGGTTGTTGTCCATGATGAGTGCTGTGTTTCGGTCTCTGCACTGGTCGGCTCTTGTCTGGTTAATTACCGCCATGGGCACTCGGCCGTTCCAAGTTCTTTTCAAAAACGACGAGAGTTTTATTATATGAGACGACCGTGAACTTATTATACGCATGCGTACACATAAAAACTTTACAATTTGTTGTTGCCACAATATTCCTTGCAAATTTAATGACAACTTTTTGTACGTTTCAGATATTTTTATTCTCTTTATTTTAATATATTCTGCTTTTATCATATTGAATTATAATACACTGTATTTATCTAGGGGGACGAATTTTATCTGTTAAAATATGTATGAATCGAAATGTTTTTATTTGATGAAATTGCCGATGAATAATATATATTTGAAGTTATTTAGTGTAGTGGCTATATTCCATTTTATGAAATAGAATATTATACATTTATAATAATTCGCGTAGTTTATCAGTTCATAAACTATGTATTTCTTAAACCCACAAGAATTTACTAGACAATATAAATGTCGCTATTGTTCGCTTTTCCGCATAAATATTGAAAACTAATAATTTTTGAGAACTTCTTACTACAGACATACTATGTACTTTGGTGGCCAAAAGTTATCTGTTTAATGTAATATTCAAAATATGTTAATCTTTATTCTGTAACAACTTATAAATTATTGAAAAATACTATGTACACTGTAGGCTTGAAATTGAGGGCCACGTACGATAAATGAAATATGTTGAAATAATATTTTCATTATATTATTATCACTATATTATTTGGACATGCCATCTACATTTATGTAATACCAATAAGTTTTTTTTCATTATTAATATAAATTTATTAACTTACTAAAAATTAGTATGGCTGAAAATGAATCATTATGAGAAAGATAATTTCAACCCCTAGGTGCATATTAATTTTTTCTACAAACATTCACTAACCATTTATTGAAAACCGTTAATCTTAACCGGATTGCGCGTCATAATAAATTCCTAATAAATCTTCAAGGAATTTCAAATTACTCATAGCATTTTCTTTTTAAGTTTAGTTGTCAAAATTGTAAAATACAACTGCCCGCTTACTTCAAGTGAGATTAAAAACTCGAGCATCGCCTTGCGCCAGCTTATTTCAATCAGGCTAAAAGAATGGTATTTTGTAAATTGATGGGAAATGAGTTTCACTGCGATTTGAGACGAATATGTCTTTGATGAATAATATTAATTGTACGATATTCAACAACAGTATTTAATGTTGCATGTTACTTGTGTATAACTGTAGTATCTGGAATATCATCTATATGCACCTGTATCTGCTTGTCTGTGGAATTGGTAATGTTTACACAAGTCATAAACACAAGTTCACCGTAGTTGGGCGTTAGTATTTGGCGTTGGTTTAATAGATACTATGCATATAAGATATAATGTGAACGTAGTCTGTATCTCGTTGCGAATGTTGTCACTTTCAGACGCGTTGGCTGTCTGCACAATGTAGCTGTGCTGCAGTCAGACTCAGACACCGGTCCCAAGCGCTGATCCCATCCTTCATGGTGCTTTAGTTTCTTGCTTGCTTTGCTCTCTCGCCAACCAACACCGCCCCCACACCCCATCTACTTTTGTTCCCAACACTCCCTTGTTGTGTATTTCAATTCCCTGCTATTCTCTGAGCATCGTTCCTCCCATGTATCTAAAACATAGCCACACCAGTTTTTTGTTAACCCCCGGGGACGTACTAAGGCAAAATTATTCGAGCAAATGAAATAAATTCATGATTTAACGATTTCGAAGGTATTCGCGTGTTTTGGTACTGTTAGAAACTGTACTTTACTGCACTGATAATCGTGAAAGTGGTATCTGAAAGCGTGTTGAAGAGTTGTTAAAAGTGTTTCATATCGTGAACAGTCTCTGTAACATATCATATCTTACTTTACGGCTAAGATACGACTACAGGCCAAGGCCAATGTCGTTTCTCATTTATTTTTTTTAAATGGTTTAAATAATCCGTAATTGCTTATGTCTTCCTTGCATTACAGTTAATTAGGGTAATATACTCTCAGAAGAAAATAGTTTTTAATCATGTAAATTTTACTCTTTTTAAATAAATAACAGAGTGAAATTAATTCAAAATTTTCTTAAAAAAATTATAGTCAATAGAATTAAATCTAGCAGTGCTAAGATCTTGCGCATACTGAAATAAGTCAACTATTTTTCAGCTACTGTTTAGGGTAATATGAAATGTAAAATATTTTTGTCTTTCAAATGCAATACCTTTTTTTTAGACTAAATTCACTGTCGTACAATACAATATGTTTGAGAGACTAATCTGTTTTCGCATATAGTTACTTATCTTCTATAAATTTCACGGTCATAGACGAGCATCATTATTGTCATATACCTGTAACTAATATATATATATATATATATATTTTTTGTCATTCTAATAATAATATTAAGGCGACAAACAAATCTTACTCTAAGAACAACAAAATCGTCTGCTTTACATCAAAATTATTTCGATTTATGGGCCCTGGTGTACTTACTCAATTTTCGACTGGATATTAATGCAACATACATATATGGAAATTATACTTGTAGCTATGTATACAATTTCGATTTATGTCTTGTTGTTTTGCAATCGAGACACATCATTCGTTGTCATATAAATTAAGCAAATTCAGTGATATTTTAAAGAGAATTATAATCACGCATTAGTGCAAGCACCAATGCTTAAGCTTTCGGTGGCTAGCTGTTATTTAGTAAAATATGAATAATCTTCCCGTATAGTTATGAATGTTATGATGACAGACCACATATTTGGATCTAATAGGTATAATTTCCAGTTGGAACAGTAGGACCTTTACTCGCATTTTATATCTCAATTACGACTATACTTACAGAAAAATAGATTTAAATTGAACGATATTAATGCTTGGGGAATTACTATACGTAATGAAGTAACGAGGAATAAAGTGCCGTAAAATGAGTTCGATTTAATGGATTCATTACTACGGTATGGCTTAGTCCGTTCCTGACTTGTCAAACATTCACTGGTTACAGTGTTCAGTTTCTTGCGTCCGTGGTCAACATAATTCAAGCGGTGCCGGAGCGTACAGCGGAACACTGTAACGTCAAAATCATGCGACCACACGTTCATGAAGGCTTTTGTTGTCCCGCACTCGCCACTATTTATCTTCATTTACGTCTGAATACACCGCACAACGACGCCGGAATTAATTTTGCACTGGTGCAAAGACGATGCATGCCCACTATTTGTGAGCCTGCCATTTCTGCATATAAGTGCAGTTCATTGAAAGCAACAAAAAAACCTCATCTGTAGAGTGGCTACGCGCCAAAGTTGAAAAAGTGACGGCTACGAAGACCACTTCTATTATACAACGATTATTACTTTCTTGGAAGAAGTTTAAAAGGAGATATTGTAATCAAGAAAAATTTCAAACTCGAGATTCTAACGTATATATCCATGTTTTGAAACTCTCAGTATAGATATCAACTATTTTCCAAATTACGTCTGTGAGCGCTCTTCAACAAAAACTTTTAAAGAGGAAATTATAAAACTTAAAATTTATGTAGCTCGGAATAAAACCGCCTACTTAAAATAAAAAGGATAGTTTAAGTTAACTCCTGCTACTTTCCTTTCTTATACACTATATATAAAACAAAGTATTTTAATCTTAAAAATCTTGTATATCTCTGGATAGAAAGTCTGTAGTTTTTTTAATATTTCGATTTTACCTTACACATATGATTTGAAATTCGAATCACATCTCGAAAATGTATTGAGGAATTTCGGGAGTGTCTATTGAACATAACACACGTTCTAGCATGAATGTATACATAATTTTTCTTCCTTTTAAAAACACAAAATTTTGCCCGCGCATTCATCTCCAATAATTAGTACACCTCTTTAATGCGCTGAAGGTTTATTATTACGGGCAGGACGCTATAAAAGGCGTTGTTTAAGGGGCCTTGTGAGGATAATTAAATATTTTACGTAAACAACTCAAAAAAGAATGGGTAATGAAATTTATGCCGAACAATAAAATGCGTAAATATTGTATTACGACAAAATAACATTTTTATTTAAATTATAATTTACATCTTGGTCATTTAATTATATTTACAAGTTTGCAAGGTTTATTAAGGAACTCCTCTGTTTGTACCGGCCATCTTGTAAAACTGCTAATTTTGATATATTAAGGAAAATTGTTTGTTGAAATGTAATTCTCCCCAGATAATGCATAAGTTGTCACAGTTACAAATAATCAGTAAGTTTCTAAATACTATTTCCAGAAAAATTGGTTCTTCATTTTCAAAATGGTTCTTACAGGTCGACGCGATACTGGTATATAACAAGGAATTATTATTAATCTAGAGTGTAATATGCCCAGTGTTATCCATTGTACGCCAACTCTTGATAATTCCCTTTCCCAATACTCGCATAAATGAATGGGAGACGAGAAATTAGATTGTCAATTGAAACTAGATGATTTGTGCATGCAGTATTGTATTTCGTTAATGCTTTGAGGTTATTGCTGCATTGGATCTTTTAGTGATCTCATCATCCAAGCTGAAGGACTATTGGCTGTTTGTATAATGTTTGATCTGAGCTGGTATGCCCTCAACTTTGGAACAAGTGTTTATCTGAACAAGTAATTACCAAGTTAACTTACCTACTAAGCTTTCAGCAACTTGGCTAGATTCATGCTGTACCTTGCGATTTGTTTCTAACAGTGAGTGAGTGCATTGTGTAACTAATACTTTAGCCATATTATCTGTATCGGTTAATACGGGCAACGTTTACATTCAGTGCTATGTTAATTGAAATTTAACAGCATTTCTGAAGAAGTTAGATATATTTCAATTATAAATAAGCAACATTAACTAATAATGACATATATTTTCTCTTGTTCATTTTCGACGTTTCAGTATCTCTTATACCTTCTTCAAGAGTACGAATAAGTAATTTATATTCGGAGACTGCATATTCCTAAGGTTCCTTTTTATTATCTTTTTTAACATTTAAAATTATGTTGCAATTAGCTAACTAGGTAAATGTTAAGATATTTTAATTTTCCCGTATTTTGTGAATCAGCAAAATGTCTGATTCCAAATCTGTTCAACGTTATACTATTTTTGTATTTTAAATAACAGATGTATTCACGCAGTTAAGATATTGCAAAGGCGGTGTAATCGGTTTAGTAATATAAACCTGATATAAAAGTATTGCATATTAACGAGAAATCATTAAAGATAAGTCGGTTGAAATTAGCAAACTGAATATTTTATGGTATCGTGAAAGTCCACTCAAGATGCTTTTGTTAGCGTTGCTCCATAGTCAAAATCCTTTGAATTGGCAATTGCCAGGTTATAGCATTGGACCAGACTTAATCACCTGAGAATATGCGAACGGAACAATTTCGGCTTCGTGGCGCCGTTCGATACGTCGATAATGTAAACGGACCTGAATTGTACGAACTTGAGGCCAATTGATCAAACCCATCGATGTGAGTATTATGTTTATTTAACAATGCACAGCAGAATAGGAAATTAGTCAAAAGTTACGACCGATGCGGTCAATTATGAACTGAAGTAGTATTTTATTTCATTTCGATGTTGGTTAAACACGCTATTCATTCTAGTAACATTATTGATTAAGACTCAAAACTTGACCAATTAAGGGAATTTTATTTAGTAATTAAGTCCGATAGGTTCGGGCACAAGTCACGCGATTCTCTATTGTAGGTTGTTGTTTCCACTTATGAGTACTGCTTCTGGTGGCGCTAGTATCTTTACCTCTTCCTTTTTAACTGTTACATTCGAATAATAATATGTTTCTCTTACTTCGCATTATTTATAATAGTCCGGCTAATACGCGCTTATTTTAACTAGTAATGAATACTAATCTAATAATGTACCAGTGGTTCGGCTATATTTTGTGTTTCTTGTAGAAATTATGCTAGAAGAATGTTCTAAGGAAGTCATATACGAGAATTTTTTAAATTTTGACCTTGTTATATTTATTTGATTTACAAACCAAGCTGGTTTTGCTCTGCTGAGCTAAAGTAGCTTTAATATTAGCAGGTTGAAGAATCCTCGCCGTTGTCAATACTTGTCTTGGTATAAGGGAGTATTTGCCACTAAGTTGACGGTGTATTCTTAAAGTAAAGATCTCCATATCCGACAAATCTATCGTACGAATTAGATCAGTTGCTATAACTTCTGCCCAAGAAGCTATTGCTTCATATATGCCTAGATGATTTCAATCGGATTCCCATCGAGGAAGTGTGATGACCTATCCTTGTCCATTTTTTTCTTTCCTCTGTGTATATAGAAAGAATACCTTGATGTTCTGAAGAATCCAGGTTAGATTTTTTCTTTCAAATCATTTATAACAAGTTGTGGAGAAAGAATCCCGATACCTGTTCTTCCTATATTATTCCGTTTTTCAAACAATACATACGGCAATCACGCTTCTTGCTTGTCAGACTGTATATCCTTTTGTTTATTTTTGGCCTTTCTACATACAAATGATGTATGATGATATTTTGAAAGTAATCCTTACCATGAAATGCTTGTAATTTCTATGGTTATCAATATTATCTCTTATTATATCACATATATTCATTAAAGCTAAGAAAAAATAAAAAACCAGTTATAACATAAATAATATTGTAATATGCCCAAATATACTTGAAAATTGGGTTATTATATAAATTCTCACTAACTGCATTGAAATACGCAATACAATCTTACAAAACCAAACAGAAGTACATAATTTCCTCGCTTAACTGCAAACAGCAATAGGCACTAGGCGATCATTCCATTTCAGGATTATCCACCAACAGTACGACTTACATTCTGCAAGAACCTTTGTTTTATCGTACCGCGAGATTGTTTGGTCCCACAATGTTTATAGTATTTGGTTATGTTGTGTAGAGGGCTGGTATTTAGCTTTATCGGCGGGCGTGTTAGCAGCCATCATGCGAACTGATAACGCAACCAGGGCGCACTACTGAGCACGCTCGCCAACCACGCGCTTGCTCTCTCGCTCTCTCGTTCCAAAACTACAACATATAATGTTAACGTAAGCGACACACACACACACACTTGATCGATCTCGGGGCCAGTCGAGCAGTTCACGCTAATGACCGTGCGTGACCTTGTGATGACTGTGTTGTTTATCGTGATAAGGGCCTGGTGCACAATGGGAGATTGACCGGCCACTTATGGCACGGAACTCAACAACATATTGTATTCAACCTCTTTACCAATTTAATTGACCATTTTTTGCACATTTCTATTTCCTCCTATCTGTCATGGTCAGCATAGGAAGCAGTTACTGCCTTCGGTATAGTCAAGCTTTTAAAAGTCTTGGGTAATTGATCCAAACGAAAGTAATACGTATTTTCTTCAATTTGTTGAAAATATATATGTATTTCAAGTTTTACAACGACAATAATTTATGTTTCAAGCTCAATCAATAATAGTGGATATTACTTTGACTATGAACTACCTCAAAAGGTGCTATCTTAAACTGTATGATTTACGGCGTGTAGTTCATAGTACTTTTATGCTTGTTTATTGTCAGTAATAAACTATAACATGTTTCTGTTCCATATGATATGCATAAAATCCAGATATGAATCTATCACTATATATGCGTATATAGGTACTTCCTTTCCTTGCTATACATCACAGAAATATGAATGGAATTATATAAGCTATAACGCGGCTGATTCGACATGACTCCATTTTACCGCGAACCCGTTTGGTCGCAATATTTCGAGACAATGGTATTAAGAAAAGAGGTAATTTTTCATCAATTTCTATCGTTTCTAAAACTCGTTTTTTTTTAATTTTATAAATATTTATTCGGCTAACCGGTAATTAAATATCCGGAACCGATAGTCAAAACATATGTTTTTTAGGATGTATGCCTAAAGTCAGCTTTTCTTTCATCCTGATATCACCCACGTCAGAGTTGTTGTCTTATTATATTAAATAATATTTAATCTAGGTAAACGATACCAATTATTTTGGGACTGCGCAGTGATCCGTTTTGGAAGAAAAATAAATTGCTGTAAACTATGTTCAAATATATCAGTTGGAAGTGCATCGTAAGCATCGACAATTATCTTGTTAAAGACGTTTTAAAAGTAATTGCTGATAGATAAAATGGCCATTTATTTTTTATGTTGCTCCAGTTACAGTGTCGACGAAAGAGACACTTGTGTAAATCCATTTAAATTAAAATGTATTGGTTTAACATTGCAAGTTATAAATTAACACGGACTAGCATTTATTTACACAGAAACTTATTAAATATACAATAAATGCATACATTATCTGATTGTCCTTTATTGTTGAAGAAATAATGTCCATTACTTTGGTAAGTAGAACAGTTTGAAGAAATGATAAGTCATGAAAATGACAACTGATTGTCACGATACGTACGTTCACTACGTGCTTATTCTGAATTAGATGTTTGTTTACGTATCCACCCTCTTCACAAATGTCACTCATCGTAGAGACCTGTAATTGTGATAATTAGCATTGTTAGAACCCCAGGCGTTCATCAAACGATTGTTATCTGTTGTGTGGCGCGTTTTCTTTTTGTACTAAAATGTGAGGTAAACTCAACTTCAACACTGAACATTATTATATTTTACACACATATTTATGGTTCAGCAAAGGGAGTTTTATAATGGATATGAGAAATATATTATATAAAAGTTGAATGATGGTATATAACGAGCTTTATGCAGTTCTCCATTTAATACGGGCAACGTTCTAATTCCTCTCTTAACTCTTACTCGAGTATTTGTAGTGTGAAATGTGCCATTACTATACTATATTTTACATTCAGTCGAAATAAACGTGGTAGTTAATTGACTAAATTAATTCCCTTTGTGATGTTTCGTTTGCGAACTGACTAATTAAAATAAAATTGAACGCAAACATGTAATCTCCCCGGGCTCTAAACCTGCAATTTGAGTAATCGATTTGATGCGTATGTTATTACCAGAAATTTTGTTAATAAAGAAGGAATTTGATGTTGTGAGATGATAATTATAATCGAAATTAGAATCATTCGTGTGTTGAATATTTTTATTATATTTGTTGGAGCAGAATACGTACGTATCTATCATTTAAAAAAAAAAAACTAGAGTGGCTTTCACAAGACCCTCTTGTAGTTTCACTAGCCATATTTATAATTATGTTTTATTTTGTTTTACATTGGGAATCAAGGATATGTAATTGTGAAAGCACCAATGCTTCAAGTTCGTCTTGCGGTTAACTCGTAATTATTTTTAGTGCAATATTAACCTTTTAAAGAATATTAATTAATACTGTGCACGTTAGTACAAGATTTATTAAAGAAGATATGATTTTTTTTCTTTTGCGTCGGAACAATGCGATCTGTAGTAGTAAAGCAAGAAATTACAACCGACAACCCGGTTACATGGTATATGATTTAACAAGGCAGTACTGCGGTGGATTATGTATGTGTGTTGGCTTCGCCCAGTTCCCATATATTAAATACAGTTTGAAATTAAATTCGCGGTCGTATTTATTACTGGTGCGGCCGGATTCACCAGCCACGTTTTACAACTGATCCCCCTGGCGCCCGCCGTTATAAACCATGCCGCGCCAGTATCCGTACAGTATTTTGCCAGGCGGGTGGCCTAGTACCTACCTTCCAACGTTGATTCAGAGGCTTGACTTATGGCATGCGGCGTGATTAAAAGTAATGAAACATAGGGAGGTATACCAACCGCCAAGAATTTGGATCCTAACTATGATTTAATGTTATCGTTCTTTGATTATTCCATATATCTAACCTAGCCTTTATATATTATTTATTATTTATATGTATTATACCTAACGGATATTGGCAAAAACCTAATACAGCCCAAGCTGGAACAAGCATGGTTATACATGAGATTTAGGAACCGTTATACAAATATGTTAAACTTATTTCACTTACAACTGTTAAATGTGTTAGAAATCCATTATTTTCATTCCCGTTCAAATTACGACCTAAGCTAAGCACATTTTGATTTTTTTTTGGCATTTACTCAAATAAATGTGCAAATATATATAAAAAAAAAATTACTATACAAACTTGGTAAATAACATTGCCCGAAAACAGTTTTTAACATCTCCAAAACTGCTATAAAATAGTATATAACACCTACAAAACATTTATTGACACCTACAAACAGCTTTTAACATTTATCAAATAGCTTTTAACATCTCCAAAACAGCTTTGAACGATCTAAGATGATATAAGCTGGTAAATAACAGATTATTCACCAAAAAATTCTAATAGATTAGTTTTAGCTGAAACTGTTAAGTGAAATATATAGAATGTAACACGTGACCTCGAGTTCAACCAGCATTGAATCCTATGGCTTTGTGAGATTGATAATCCTGAAAGACTAATGGATATCTAATCTACCCCGAAAAACATACGTGACAAGTACAAATGCGTATAATCTATAAATGGCAAAATCTAATTTACTAATAGTACTTGTATAAAAGCCAGAAATTCGACATATTTTTGTACTTTAAAATTAAAATTTTGGTACGGTAATTATATATCTCTTTATAGCTTATCGGTCATTTTGGTAACAACGAAGAGATGGAAACATATCTTTAATAATTATCTTCGATGCATATTTACATAAAGAATATTTGATGATAATAATATCATTATTTGTATATCTTTCTTGTTATAAATAAGTACCTATTTCGGAAGTCATAGTTCTTTAGCTCTGTACTTGTAAAGTAGCAAAAATTGATATTATTGCCAGACATTATGCAAAAACGCCTTGATGATATATGTGTTTTAAGATATTCCGGTCACGATTGGGGATAAATCGTAGTATATTGTTTGGCGGTATGAAGAAATTGAAGTTTGGCAAAAAATATTGTAATAGTGTATTTTTCTCATATTGGTTACCTTAGGCAATAAGAAATGATTAAAAATTATGATGTTGAATGTTGAATTTCAAAATATGCACTAATTTTTTTTTGTATTTCAAAATAATCTACATAATATTGTAAGTTTTGTATATAAATATATATTTTTTAAATAATTAAACACTTATTTTTAAATTGTATGGCCAAGCGAAGAGTAGGAGGGGGTAGTCCGCTGCTCGCATCGCACATATTACTTATAAGACGAGCTGAAGGCATAGGTCCCTCATACCTAATCTTGTTCTATATAGAATATTTCATCACGTGCCACAAAGCATTAAATTTAATTAAATATTCATAATATTTTCAAATAAAATTCTTTGAACATCCGCACATCACACATATAAACGGCAGCAAGTGAAATAATACTGCATACTATGACCAGTCGTCATTATTTTATTTGCGATAAAAAGTAGAAACTTTTAGGGAAATAATATTCAAAAAAGGTTTTGTAATAAAGTAAACATTTTGTGTAACAGCTTGTTCTAGCAAACGTTGCCAAAATTGTTGAACCGGACATATTATACTTTTAATGGCAGGCCATCGCTAAAATGGCAACTTGTGTTTCGTCTGCTTTAAATGAGAACTCAAGGATACAGAACGTAATACAAAACCGAAAAAGTGGAAGTGAGACAGGGAATGAACGGTGGAAGTTTCAGGCGCGTAGTGAGTGAGGGCACGGATTGTTTTTATCGTTTGGCGGCCGTCAGCAGTGAACACAAGACGTGCAGGATATACACTCGCATACACAACACACAGGCAACCAGACAAATGTATCTTCCCTCACAGATATCAATTACAATACAGTGGCGCTTCGTTCTTCGTACCGTCTAATGAAAACGCGACGATACACACCAATAGGTACCACAGCGCTCTGTTGTGTAACGTTCAAGACACAAAGAAAATCGTATTTAGTATGAACACCTTCTAGTATCAAGTTGTTTCAATTATACTAGCTTGATTAATAATAATTCTATACATCTTTAAACAAAGAATTTATAATATTTATATCTTCATTTAATTTCTCATCAACTCATGCCGTTTTCGAGATATTGAGAACATAATTTAAGTTAAAATCTCGAGTTCTAAATTTTTCATGTTTCCAACATTTCCTTATAAGAAAGTATAAATATATGCATATGAATTTCGCTGCAATGGGTGCTTTAGAATGTACCGCCAATATAGTTTTTACAAGTATCATATCTTGATTCAAACGTAGATGTATTGAAAGACATGTATATTTAGATATTTAACTGGCATACGTTACATGAATGTTGTGTGCATATCCATTGATGGAGAAATAGAAATATCGTGTCTGGAATATATACTATCTCTGTCGGGGTGACTGTTAAATATTGGCGTTATGTTATCTGCAGTGCTTTGTGAAAAGAATTTACTTCATATTTGAAAAACTTTAATATAAATTATATTGGTTTTTACAGAAACCTGATATTATTATAAGTACAAATAGTGAAAGAACAAGAAAGTCGAGTGAAGGTCACTCTAGGTTTTTTTTTTCTGTCCGAGAGCTTAATTTTCCCATATCTGAAGCAGTATTGTTCAAGAGTATAAAATGTTCTTATTTTTAATGAAATCATGATTTCCACTGTATAGTAGATTGTGCAACTGTGTTTGTTTGACTTAGTAGCACAAACTACACAAATATTATGCAATCGCCTATATAGTAAAATTAATATATCTTTTTTATTGTATATGTTTATGATTGTAGAAGAAAGAATGAGAAAACATGTGCAACATAAAATGATTAGAGACGGTTGGGTTAGATATTTATGCCGTGAAACGCGAAGTGTGGAGCAGTAAAGTTTGCACTTCGCCGCTGCTGAATGTGCATGAGAAATTCATAAATCGTGAGATTTTACTACCCAGATTCGTTCTTAAAGGTAGAATTTTGATGCTAGCGCAATTTAAAACTAAAATAAAAATAACATATATAACGAATAAGGAATACATAGGCAAGTTAGTTTTGTATGATGTGTCATATTTTTGTCCATGCGCAGTGCGGTGTGCGCACAAGTACTGGCGATGACACCCGAGTTTCATCCTCTCCACCATTTTCTATCCTTTTCGTGCACGTCGAGGTGGCATATTGGCTGTTTCACTCATTCATCCAGTCAGATTAACATCAGACCAGACAGTCAAATCTCCACCAACTGTGACATTCATATTTCAGCACGCAGGAGTTATGTTACGAAATTAAAGGAAATTTATCAATTCCCTCTCTGGTGGCGCCACTGTCACCGACTAACTCCCTTTATTCTCTTTGTCTCTCTCTCTCTCGCTCTTCATTATTATTCATCAGACTCACGAACAACGCATGCAATTTTAAAGTTAATTCGAAGGCGATTATCAGCATAACATTGTTAAATTTTGCATCATTTCTCATGAAATTTCTCGCATTTCAGACCGTTATTTCAAATTGTGTGCCTATTAAATATTTTGTGAAAATTTAACACTCGGTGGTTCGTCTGTGCATTGCTTCTTTCACAATCACAATGTTACGCGCAATCTCTTCAGTATTTTGGTTAAATATTGCTTGAAACATGTCCTAATTACTTTATGAATCATTTTTGCTTTAAATTCATAACGTTTTATATACGAGCCTTCCTCCACTTGTATTTGACTAGACGGAAAACCTATTTAAATCAAAAGAAAAAAGTTTCATCCGGAATTGGAAAGTACTTATTAGAAGGTCATACTACACACTATGTGTATAATATATTGAATGTAAATGAAATTATAAAAAGACTTTATATCTATAACATATTTTCAAATTGTTAACCAAAAGGCCATAGTAATTAAAAACCGCTGTAAAATAATACAAAACAATAACATTCGATATATCTCAAATCGTACTGAAAGAGTTTAAATATCTATGCATAATTGCATAAAGAATGTCTGATAATAATATAACTTTGGTTCTTTCTTGAATCTGAATTTAACTGGGTTATGAGTTTGCTAATACATATTCTACAGACACTATACTGCTGAGTTTGTGTTCAAATGATCGATTTCAGACAATTGGTTTGGATAGTGTTTGATAATTATTGATTGCATAAAATTAGAAATTAATCGTTAAATGGGTGTATTTGAACTATGGCAATGTGTAAACTTGTATAACGAGGTAAATAACTTGGTCGTGCTGGTAAACTGGGTTAAACAGCCCACAATCTCTCTGTGTATATCTGTTGGTATCGTGATTGGCTAATGTCTGCGCTGAACGTTTCTCGTCGGTATCTCTCATATACGACGGATTTCGTGTAGCCAGAGCAGAGAGATAGAAGCTCAGGCTGTAGACGTGGACCCGGGCCAGTTAACCGGTACACAAAAGGAAATCGAATTCCATGCGATCCACTCGGAGACAATTGCCGCTGACGTCGCTACCGGCTACCGGTTCCGCTTGGCCTACTGCGTCGTTCTCTCAACGTGGAAAAGTTTCTCTATCCGGTAACGATTATTATAGAAAACTTTGTTACTTATTTAATGACCCCCACATGAAAATAGTTCGCACAGAAGTGCATTCGGCCCGAATTTATTGCAGAGTTTATTTAAAAAGTTGCAATATTAGACAGAATGGTTAGGAGAGGAATAAGAAAGGGGAAAAACAAAGAAGTCTTGTAGATTATTGGAACCGCCAAAGTAGAACTTGTGGTAAACGATATTAAACTTGAACATAGAAAGTAAATGTTGCGTGTAATTTTACCAAAACTTGGCTTTAGTTTATAAGAGCACCATTTTCTTGATACGTGAAATTCGTATACCGTAAATATTTACGTAATATAATGAAATTTGATAGTTCCGAAAGTTGAACGGTAATCCAGTTTTGAAACACACCCGAAAAGATTTTCTCCGACAACCGTAAAGTATACACCATGACAGTGTTTGTTTTGCTACTGCTAGCTGATATATTATTCCATGATGCTGATGAATATATTTCTTTCATGTGGCATGATAATATATTTACGTTTTGCTTTTTAAAAATATTATTCAAATGAAGCGCTGAGCATTTTCGGATTGGTTTTTCGCGGCACCAGAACTTTTCATAATTGCATTGTGTTATTTATTCATGAGATGCTCCTTGAATATCAGAATATTAGCAAAAGTTTACGAGTTGGAGAGTTTTATTTCCCAACTCTACATAATTTTACAATGTGCACCCGTAATTATTCTAAAACTTATGCGAGTTTAATACTTAATTTTCGTACCGCTTATTTTTTGTTGCCCAGCAGTTAGTCGTATAATGAATCACTCTGAATTCGCTGTATTTTAGTACCCTGCTATTGCAGTATATGCTTATTCATTTATTTATTCAGCCTATTTTGCACAGTCTACTTAAGTACTTAAAGTTTATCAGTCTTAAGGTCTTGGTGTGAAAAGGGCTTTACGCACTAACATACACAAAATATAACATAACTTATTGTCAAATCATTTCTTAATTTTGATTAAAATTTTGACATTATATACAATATATAAATAATGCGTTGGTATAAAAGAATATTGTTAATATAGTAACAATAGATACAACACAATAAATACAGGAAGATATAATTTCGAGTGATAACAAAATTAGCTTTTAGTGTGAAGTATAAATGTAGCTTTAGAACATTGAATAATTTCGTGAATCAATTTGATGAATGTAGTAACTATGCATACAGCATATAAATGCAAGCATATGTATACATCATAAAGTCCTTAAATGCGTGTGAGAAAAAAAGTGGGTGTAGACGAACGCTACAGTTCGAAAAAGTAACCAGGTCCAGAGATCGGAGTGAAAAAAGCGATCGACCATTATCGACGTGTCATCAATGAGTAAACTTTCGCTGCGAAAGTAACAATTCCGAAAGCCAGTCAATAAGCCTTTTATGCTAGCAAACAAAAAACGTATAAAAGTCGTTTAAGTTGCCGTATCGTCTCCTTCAATGGTTCGGAAAGAGAAAATAGAAAATGATGCACTGCGTTAACGTACCCGCAGGGACGTTACGTATAAGTAGAACGGGGGCTAAGAGGGAATCCGTCCGGAAAACTCGAAAATAAATTAACGTCGAAAATGCTGCAAATTACCGCAAAGTTTTGACTTCATTCAAATCCTACGCTCTCTCCGAATTATTGACACAGACTAACGGCATTAATAAACACTTGAACGAGCAATCAAACTCCCTCGACACCGCAGGAAATTCGCACAAGATGAACACCGATCACACAATAAATTTACTTGTAAATGATAACGAAACTTCGTTTCCAGAATTGTAAATATTATCCTATATTACTTATTGAATCGTTCGTAAACTTGAATTGACTAATTTAAGATTTTCGCCATTTAGGTAGGCAATTGTGTTATTTAAAGGATAATATATATATCTCAGATCAATTGCGAAATAGAAATATCAGTTTGTTTTTAACTTTTAACTTATAGCGTCTGCTTACAATTTTAGAACACCGTACGAAGTCCAGGAGGGTTAATGTATTCAGTCATATGTCTGTTACATTCTCGGATCAAATAATATCCTTAACAAAATGTTCTTGTATCGTCGCCTTGTCGTCCAAAATCCCAAAATATATATACTCATATTCTTCGACATTAGAAGTCGCTCGGTCGTAAGACCAAATTTTAGCCTCTATTCCTCTGAAGGTAACGCAGCGACATAAACCAAATATACTGCTATATTCCATTTGAAACCATTCGCAGTGTAAATCCAATACTCTTATACTTCAGGAGCTATAGGCCACCAAAAATTGGGGCTTCCTAAATATTGCCCTCATCATGGTATCTTTTTAAATGCCAGTTATATGGCATATGTATTTTCATTAAAAATATTAGTGGTAATATGTTGTTTCTACATAAATTTAATATATATATATATATATATATATATATATATATATATATATATATATATATATATATATATATATATATATATTTAATCAAATATATTATACGGCAAGCAATAATGGTTGTTCGATTGCGAAATGAACGACTGAGGGCTGTTCCTGTTCTTAAACTTTTGGCCTACAGTGTAGGTACATCTCATTACTACGTATCTACGTTGGAAACCCTACTACACTTATTCTCATCTGATACAGTTATTAAAAGAGCTAGTGATAGCGAAGGAGGGTAACGTGTGCGGATTATTGATTCTGGTGCAACTTGCAGAGGCAAAATGTCCGAAAGATCAACGAACACGGAATGAAAGGAATAGAGAGAAGAAGAGAGAATAGAGCACATCAGAGTGTGGCGAGACGAGAGAAGAACGGGAAACCTTATATCTTTAAACGGTCGAGTGGCATCACAAGAGAACGGTCAAAAGCGATTCCGTTTTAGTATTATCCCTTAAAAGTTCTAACCAATACAAGTGGCGAAAAGAAAAGAAAAACACAGTGGAAGAAAAGAAAGGCGTCGGTCGTGTGAAACTTGGCCAGATAAATAGCACTATCCCTTCGTGCAGAAAACGAACACTGTCTAGCAGAGTTTCACTCAAACGAACAATGCAATTACACTTATGTACCATTTTTGTAATTAAAATTACATTTTTTATTTTTCGTACCGGTATTGTGATGGGTGCCCGTCAAGTACGAGTATCTAATTATTATTTTTACTTTTTTGAACATAAACGATGTATTTCAAAAATAATGTTGGTCTCGATATTTCAGAAATAGATTTTTCTTATTTTATATATTTATTTTTAAAGGAATGCATCAACATCTAAGATCTCATTTGTTTAAAAATGTACAATTTACTGAAATATCGCCTTGGTAAATAGCCATATTACATTTTTGTTTATCTATTTACTATACATATTAATATTGTTTCATGGCAATCGTAGGAGTAAATTTAAAACAAGGTAAAGCAATATTATTTTACATAGATAGTAAAAATATAGGAAAGTGGAGTGAAGGCCAGTCCAGGTTCTTTTGTATATTCAATGACATAATATTAATAGTGACGAACAAAATTTTATAAAGAATTTTATTTATTAAAATATAATTGTTGATATTCTAATAAAATTTCATGAATAGTTAATTAATTTTTTCGGCAACGCATATCCTAAATGTTATATGTACATATTTTTTTAATTAAATTTTTGTTTATAATTTGATCGAAAACTATTTTCCTGTTGGTGATTTATTGGTGAAAATGTACGACACGTATTTAAACTGATGAAAAACAACTGAAAATAATCAGTGTTGTTCATAACACGAATTGTTATTTTATGTATACCGTTGTAATGATTTAAAAGATTTGCATAGGCAATTAGCATCCTGATTTTTTTCTCAAATTGCTGATTACCGTTTTTATTAACGTGTAATATTGATACAAAAAATTGTGCTTTTAAATTTAATTTGCTTGATATAAAAAAAAATGGGAGGGTACGAAGCGAGTGTAGAACGCGTTGTAATGTAATACCAATGAACGTTTGTGTACTCGAACATCGACAAATTGTTTAGTTATCATGTCGGAATAACAATGTTCCTCATTCATCACCCGTTCGCAATGTAAACATGCATTGGGCTCATCGTCGCGCCGTGATGTACGGACTAGATAATGATGTCTGCACGCTGCTACTGCACCAGAACTGAAAACAAACCAAAAAGTTGCCTGGTAGATGGGTAATTTTTCTTCCCCCAAGATGTTATTAAATTCAGTGATTCAGAGGATGAGATAACGGCGGTACAGTCCAACGCCATCTTGGCAGTTGAGACAACTGTCTTGCTTAAAATTCTGAAGGGTAGAAAGTTATTTATTTAAAATCAGAGAAAAGAGTAGGGTAACATCGCCGGTTGTTGACATGGCACTGTGAGTTCCTGCTCATTTATTACTATCTTGGACGTAGTAAGGAAGTAACCATGAAATATGTCGAACTTGTCTATAACTTATTCTTGTTAAGTTTTCTTCTATGTCATTATCTCCGAAAATGTACGGATTAGAGAAAAAATATTATTTTGCAAAAAAACAAGATATTAAAATGTTACATAACTTTTGTTTAGTTTTAGATTCCAATAATAGGTACTATTTACTAGTGAATCACTTTTGAAATAAATACATTTATAAGTATCCATAGTTACAATATTTAGTAAATTGCCTTTGGGGCTTTGGTCGGACTATCAGTTCGATTACCTTATCTTCCTCTCTCTAACTTCCTCTTTCTCTGTCCACCTCTCAACCATCCTTTTTATATTTACTTCGGTGCTATATAACTCTCTTGATATTTATATATTTTTTGTGTGAAACCATCCAATGGAAATGGACAATATTAATATTGGAATCCAATAGGATGATTCGCATCTATGAAATATTCCACAGGACTGGATTGACGAACGTAACCTGACTGTATATAAATATAAATGTTCGCGCGCGCTAGTCTGGTGGTCGATAACGAGCTGGCGGCTCGCTGAATGTTTGATGCCACCGCGGGCTGCTTTAGTGCTCTTCCTTCGCTGAATCTTTGATTGGCTTCTGGCGTTCTTGGGCTGGCCGCGCTGTTGTAATCGAGCGTGTAACACACAAACACACGATATTCTCTGTATCTATCACGTTACCCACCGAAAATACACGCGCCAATTCATTTGCTCAGATATTGCAGTTTGTGTCTGTCTGTATCTTCCGGATGCCGCCTAATTTGCAAGTTCTCTATGCAACAAAATTGATGACTGTACATGCTTTGTTAGGCGAATTTGTTCCTAATAATATGTGTATACATGGACCATATTTCTACCTTTACGCTTTCCGTGTATACACTACGAAAATTTTCGTAAAATTACTATCACAAATAATATGTAGTTCTCAGTATAACAAAATGTACATGGAAAATGAACAGGCAGTGGTACAATTTACCGATATGTTTTATTATATTTGATCCCTAGTCTGGCGGTGAACTAGCTAGAACCGAAGAACTGCAGGGATTTTTAATTATATTTATATGGTTATTTTGTATTCTTAAACATGTTTAATTATCTGTAACCACAAATGACGGAGAAATATATAACCAGTGCGTCTGGTCACGTTTTGGAACTATTTGCAGCTGGAACAGTTTCTGAACTAACTAGTCTAATATAGCTGATCTTGAAAATATAGCAAATATGTTTTTCAAAAACTTGATTGATGTGACAGTTTATTCATTTGCTAATATTCGGTTTATTTGGTATAAGCAAGTTCAGGAACTATTCTAGGATGAATCGAAATGCACCAAATAAATATGGTAATAGTGTGTTTAGATATAAAGCTAGATAGGCACAATATTACATAAATCATACATTTATCAGTTTTATTACATCAAACTTGTCTTAGACAACATTCAATATTGAACAACTCGAATGATTATTAGATCAATTTAATTGCGTAATATCAAAGAGCCTAAAGATTGTAATATCTTCTTTAAAACTTGTTTCAGAACTTCCATTTTTGCTAACAATTTAAGAAGCAAAGCACTATATCCATTTGCTGTGTGATTTTTTTATCCAATTTTAGTTACAAGAAATTTCATGATCTTGTCTAAAACCGGTTAAAAGTAAATTAAATAATAATAGTAATATATAATGTTTTGTCGCTAAACACTTTTTTATCACAGATAAATTAGAAATATTTGAATATCGGTGACGTGATTTTTGAATATGTGTATCCATGTTATACCAACTGAATGTGTAATAAGACGTTGGATTGATCGGTCGAATGGTGTCGCAGTTATGAATCTCAGTACTCATAACGCAAAGTGTGGTTACGTTATCGCGATCATCAGGTCCGTGATCCAGCGTGCACCTACACACAATTGCGACAGAGCAGAAGTTCTATCTTCATCTTCATCACATCATCATCATCATCATTCTCGTAGCAATCTGTAGTATCTCAGTGTCATCATGCCTACTCATATGTGCTATTCTATTGTAGGATATTACACCAATTGCCAAAATATCACATTACCGAAGGATGAAGGTATGTGTCTCTTGTGTCTTTAGGCATGCGTGCGCATTGCTAATGTTTAGAAATGCACACAACCGCCATGACACTCTATCTCTCTTTCTCTCTCTTTGTCTCTAATGCACATGCACACGAATGCATGCATTCCATTTCGGCACATTTGCTCTCTGTCTCTCTGGCGTAACCTTAATTAGCTGCCATGCCACCGCTTGTACCGTGTGCTCTGTACCCCTAGATTTATTGTACTTGTCGCGTTTTGTCATTTTGATCGCTGCCACATAGACGGACCAGATGTCTGTCTGTATTAATAATGCCTCGAAGCCCTTCGCATTAAGCGCAAATTCATCTCGTGTCACAGTTGCACCCTGACCATTAATTACTCACTCAGTGCCTCTTTCCACCTTTCTCACCCCGACGTGCTTAATCAGACACCTTTCGTGATACCACATTAGATTGTGGTATTAGAAAAGGTTTGCAAGCAAACTGATATGTTATGCCCCTTTGTCACACTGCTATTTAAGGATGACGTTAACCTAACTTTTATTGTTGTTTATTTTTATTATTATTATTATATAATTTTGCTCTATTGTGTTTGAAATGTATGTTACGATTATTAAAAATAGTTTTTAAATGCAGTATATTTGGTTTTTCGAAGAAAATACTTTATAATCAAATTATGCTAGAAATTTCAAATCTGCAATTTTTATTAAAATATACATGTTAGGTTTTAAGTTTTATTTTATTTTACATATATATATACAAACAGCAACAACAGCAATGTCATCTTGAGATATAAAGATAAGGTTCAAGTTTGGTAAAAACATATATTTCAGTTAATATCTCGAGTACATATATTTTCATAATTACAATACTTCCTTATATACAGTCGTATAAGAAGACTCACGTATGTACATATTTTCGATCCACTATCTTGAATTATTATCTAATAAGAATGATGTTGGAGAAGGTAATATATTTCCAATAACGTAAATTTCATTGTAACGCAAAAATCTTTCTTATTTTTAATTTATATTACTTGGCAAATACACGTAGTTGAACGAGAACTTCTGCAAAATCATTAAAATACCACTTGTACTTTGCTTCAGCAGCTTTCATTTACCTCCAACCTCAGATAATGTTGTAATCAGACATTTTTGAAGCGTAAGTAGTTAGTCTTTGGTGTTTATGAGTTCCCTAATTCAATTACAAAATTCTTGCGTTGAGCTGTGAATCACCGTACAACGAGTCGAAATTATCTTTGGCGAATTAACGCATTTTCATGTAGCTGAACATCTAGAACTCAATCTGGTGATGAGCAGCTCGTATTCTCTTGATAAAATTATAATGAAGTTACAAGAGTTTTGAAAGAACGGACCGGAAATAAGGGCCTGCTTGGATATTACAATTGTTTCTTATTCTTTTTATTCTTCGCGTACACAGTTGTGTTCGTTCTTTAGGAAGTTTATAAACCCATCACGAAAAAATTATCAAAATATCCGTAACGTTCCATTTAATTACTGTAATTATCGTTAGGAAATTTAACGTTATATCAAATTTATTGGTTTATCCTTGTTCTATTTACATAATCTATAGAAATCACTTTCGGAATCACGAAAACGCTAAATTTATTCTTTTCAATCATTACTGTCTAAAACGAAGTATTGTAATCATGGACATTTCCAAATTTAAAGCTTTAATGGAAATACAATCTAAATTTATATTGACTATTTTCAAAATGACTTGTGTGCATGTCTTTGTCTGTGTCTGTAAACGCTATACAGCGAAAATTTTCAGTTATATAGCCCAGAAGAAAACTCATTTCTAAAATAATATTTAAACTGGTGATGGAATTACTCTTGTATTTTATTACTATTACTGAAACGTCATGAATTATAGAAAAAGTGGTTCATGTTACACCTTAACATGTTTTCTCTTAAAATTTTTGTTTCTCATAAAACGTTTTTATTTCTTGCATAACATACTTCGAATCGATTATTAAATTAATTAATTAATATAAATCGTTATTATATAAGTTTATGTTGAATAAATACGTCCAGACCGCGAAGCCGTCACAAGCCTGAAGACTGAAATACAATTTACCTGTCACTTAGACGACCAGATAGCAGGGATACGTGCAGCATTAACACTATTCTTGTCGTCGCACCAACCGAGAAGAAAGAAGAACTTTCTACAACGTTATATGTGTGAGCAAAAGTTTTTAGCGAGGGCTGGATTTCTTCAATTCTTACTTTAACTTGTGGCGTTGATCCCGGTCGCGTTTCTTTGCCACTATCCGCGACATATCTCACCTGCCGTTGTCCTTGTCTGTTACGTTGGATTAGATGGTATTGTTAGATAACACGTTTGTCTGTTACTGTCCGTTTCTAGCCTTGATTCGTGTTTGCGGACCACAACGTGAGAAAGAATCGTATCTTTTCGTTTGCAAGTTAAGCCCGTCAGCCTGTACACTACGACGTAATTTTCGCCCACCCACTTTCACACTTTTTTTGCTAGTTTTCTTCACTTTTATATATATATATATATATATATATATATATATATATATATATATATATATATATATATTACTGGCTAACGATAAATTACATGACACAACAATACACTTTTAGCTCCTATTCTATAGCAATTCGTGATTACGTCAAATGATGACGTATAATTGGTCATATATCACGAGTACTAATAGCTAGTTTATATTTATTAACCACACAATTTCAGAACGTATTTTAAACACAAAAGTGTCATATAATTATCATAGATCAATGTCGAACTAGCAAAATTAGCACCAAGTCGTATAAAGTGCTAAAATCATCCCGATGCTACACGTAAAATCATTATCACAAGTGACATCGCCAGGCAATAAATTCAGAATCGGATTTACGTTTGCGGTCTAACTGAATCTGAAAACTCATATACTTAGAAGTCATTTTTAGAATTGTCAATTTAACCGACTTAATAACAATAAAATTTGGAGGCTAATCAAATTACTATGACATAAATAGTGAACGCCACTGCATTGGCTGCACAAAGCTCTTTCGGATCCTTGGGGGATATTTTTCGGCTTGTCTATAATCTTGTTTTATTTCCTTCCTCTTCTGAATCCATTCTTTTATTTCATTTTTATATCTTTCATATCTCATTATTGGCGAGCATTTGTGGAGGCGAACGTCGTAGATACAGTTCAACTAAAATCAAACTAATAAAAATGGGATATTTGCTCATAAAAATTGTATTTCAGATACAATGAGGAAATATAATTTTTTATTTATGATTTATCTTTTACTTCGTGTATTGCCTGATACAATCGGTAACAATATTACAAGATTATGGGTATCTATATAACGGCAGTGTTTGAAATCAAAATAGCGGTTGTAGCTTTGACAATTGGACGGGAAAAGTAATTATAGCTTATGAATGATAAAAAATTGGCACAATATTTTACGGAACAAATCGCTTTGCTTCAATTTATATTCTTTTATAAACTGAAATTTTTGATTCTAAGAATGTTTAACGCTTGCACATGCTGTGCGGCAACCAATTTATAAGGGTATCGGAGAGAGAAGTCAATATTCTCCAAATACATAATTTCGATGGAGTAATAAAACATCTCTTGTCATCTAAAATTCAGTTTTTAAAACTCTCTTTGCACTTTTATGTTTTTCTATTAAAGCTAAGTATTTCTTGACTATTGTAATTGATATGGATGAATAGCATTTTCGGGTTTTTCACTCTCTTTAAATTAAACTTGTGTTTTTTCATTACAACATCAAAGTGTTTAAGAGTTTTGAAACCCGAATTTAATATGAGAAAGAATCACGTTCTATCACTGTATCTAAATTACGAAGTTGATAAATATTGACCTCTCTCTAAAAGATTGAAACCCCCGAAAATAAATTTTAATTAGTGTGATTTTATGCATTATACCAACAGCAATTTGTTTTCGTTCGTAAAAATGGTTATGTGAAGTGACTTTATTATGACCTTGTGTACAATGTCTGGAGGCAATCATTCTGTCTTCGTCGTGTGCAGAGGAGCACGCCCTGGGGATAGCTTCATCATAACATCTGAACAGCCGCATAGAATAAATAACGCCTGCGTTGAATCTTAATTCACTTTTCTTCAAAGACACATACGCGTGTTCTATATTCTGTCCGCAGGTACGGATATAATCTTAGAAGTGAGATTAGCTTGCTAACTTGATAACCATACATTTGGAAAGAGGGTAAACGATTTTCTAATCCATGTGGTTACAGCTATCCACTTTAGCGAACATACGTGCAGGCAAGGACAACTTTTTTTTCAACATATTTAATTTTGTTTCTATATACAATCGCAGTTACATATTCAACTTATTAATTTCGAAATCCGCAATATAGTGCTAATTACACCATATCTAGCCTAGTTTCCTTAGTTCCGATTCTTACACATTAAATATATAAAAGTTCACATCCTGTTGTGTCTTATCTATGAGAATTTACAGTTAATAAAAATTAAGAACAAGCTTGTTTCACTACTTACAATCTCAATTCTGATCATTAAACAAAAATCTTTATACGCCCGAGTCTTGAATCTATATTTTTTGTTTTTGCTTTTTTTGATGATGTCTAATAGGAAGTAATGTAATTATGAATAATTCCTAAGTTGACAATTTACATTTTTAGCTTCTCTGAATTGATATTGTTTATTTTTGAGACTAACGTGTATGTGGGAGCGCTTTCCAGCAACAACTATAGAAGATAAAAATATCAAATTCTAAATTTAAGAATGCCTTTTATTTTTAAAAACAATATCTAAGCCGCTAGAAAAGGTATACTGCTTTGTTATTTCCAAAATGGCACGAATTAGAGAAAAAATAATTTACTTAAAATTTTGAGATATTGATGTATCTAAATATTTTTACTTGAAATGTTATCTCAAAAATCGATTTTTAAATTATTAAAATGATATGTTGAATATTTAAAACTAACTTTCTAGTTAGATAATTTAAAAGTCCGATTTCCAAACGTCGAAGAACGATGTTCCACTGTTGAAATTACGCATTTTAAATCAAAATACCATTTTTTTTATTGCTTAATGTTATTGATTTTATTGAATAAATAACTTTAATTGTCTTAGGTGAACCATATGTATTATTATAGCTATTTATATCTTCAGAAACAAAAGAAGACAGCTAATTGGTTTTCTATCGTAAAACAGAGAAATCGTATTGACTGATTTAGTGGTTGTGTCAACAGCAGCTCAGCGCGCAATGTGCAGCTAATGGCTGCACAAATACCAGCCCCTTGAACTCACAAGTTGATTCAGTTACCATGTTGGCACATCTTCTGTGGTCGAAACTCTTTGTAAAATGTAAATAATGAACAATACCAGCACAGAATAACGCGGTATTTTAGTCGAACGTCTCACCACTCCCTTTGCGCTGCAAATCTATTTCTCTTCTTCTGTCCCATTTTCGCTTACTGTTTCTCAGGTTCTCGGTGAAAGGGTGACGGTACCACAATTGAAACTTAATTGAGCGGACGACTTTCAGTTTTCCTGCCATTCAATCTTCTTCGTCGCGTGTGACGTTCGGTTTATACAGGCAATCGCGTCATTTTCAGCGTCATTACTGAACAATGGCATTATGAACGCACGAATTATATTTTCAAAATGTGTCTCTATCTTTTGCCATTCGGTATTATTTATTTCGCTGGAATATTTTAAATTCTGATCACGTCTTTGGGTTTCTTTTTGATTTGACCGTCTTCGAGTCATTGCATGGAGACCTGCTACTGACCAGACCTATTTCAAATCTTTTTCTAACGAAAATACATGAATATAAATTCAATCTTATAAAGTTACTTTTCCGAAGTGTCTAGAAATTCATCTTGTTCGATTTTGTGAAGAATCTTATTTGAATGCTTATATTTTAACTTAATAATAATAATATATATATATATATATATATATATATATATATATATATATATATATATATATATATATATATATATATATATATATATATTGTATATATATTGCACATGAATGTTTCATCAAGAGCCCTAATGTTTTGTACAAATCCGTACTGCCCTTTGGTAGCCGCTAGTCCGTTAAATCCCTTGACATTTTCAACTAGTCGATTCGGCTACCCTTCATCTATATGTTCATGATATTTGCATTGTTTATTATCAAAGATGTTTTGTTCATTGATAAAGTTCATAACTTCACCGCTAGAGTTCATTTTCGTAACGCCAATACCATAAATACTTAACATGTAATTTCGTAATGTTTCGGTTCTGAGCTACTTTGTTTGCTTGACTTCAAATAGCATATAAAATATACTGGAATCAATTCGATAAAGAGGAAATATTTTACCAAGTTTGTATTTAGAGGGACAAGATTTTGGTATCGCAATAATGTGTAGTTTCTGTTTATCCGAACAAATTTGGCGTTGATATGTGAGCAACAGTTGTGTGATAACATTTACAAGAATACAAACATAGATACCCAAATAGATAGCTAGATAGATGAACGAGCCATCAGCAACAAACATACGAATGGAAAAATGGACAGAACGCATCAGGCAATCAGACAAAGGAGTGATAAATCCAGCGAGACACAGATTACAGGATCAACATCGGCTTCTCTGCACAGGACTCCGTTGCAAGATTAATGGCATCGGCTCACTCGGACATCCCGACACGGCCGCGTCACGTACGACAAACAAACGACGATAAAAAATCTATACAATGTGACAAGCTGGAAAAGGTTCGCAGTTCTCGCGTGCTTCCATTTCCCATCTCGTTCCTTTTCACGACTTTTTCCGTCAAAATATTCCATCTCATACGTCTCACTCTCGCTCGTGTGCACAGAGACTCGGATGTTTGCGACACGTTGCGATGTCTTATGCATGCGTTATTGGTTTCCCGTTTCTTGTGTCCAGTGGGAACAGTCGCCCTTGGAGACGACACCTATCCTCTATCCTTCATTTCATTTTTTGTTTACGATTTATTTGTAATATGGTTTGACATCCTTGGCCTTTTTATTTATTTCCTATAATAATATATCTAATGTGTATTACAAATATTAGATATTAGTTAATACATACTTCTGCAGCGCCCTACACTGAACTTTCTATATACATATTAGATTATGAATTCTTATTTTGTAGTATATTCGAGTATTATACAGTAATCTTTAATGTAAAACTGTTTTTACTTTCTTATACGCAGTAATAAGTAAATCTTTGTAATCGTGAATAATTTAGAAATCAAGATTTTCACGAGTTTATACGTTTTGACCCTCCCGGAATCTAATGTGACTATTTTCATAATGACATCTATCTGTTTGTTTGTGAACGCTCTAAATTTATAACTGTCGAACCTAATATTGTGATACTTTAAACTTAAGACTTGGATATGTATATGTATAAGAAAGTCGACTGCAGGCCAATATGGCTTTTTAGCAATATTATAGTATTTTGTTTTAAATATATTTTGAAAATTTGGTAAATGTATACTTCGCATGACAGTTTGTTGATAATATAAAAAATGAATGATATTTTTTTAGTTTTCTCATTATAATGACGTTAAATAACTTATTTATTATACAGTTTTTAAAGTAATTACATTCTGTTATTAATTGTAGTTTAATGCATATTTATAAAGAATTCATGTTTAACTTGACGTGTGGCAGACGGCTATTTGTTTAGTTCAAAGTATTCCACTTCAATTTACACGGAAAATGCTTTTCCCTTGTGCTTGTTTACTTAATAACTACGCAGTTAAAAACCATTCGATCATATTTCTATTTATAACGGAGCTTAAGATATTATGTTTTTTATGGTTCTTTATGCTAATAAGAAAATGTTATAAATCTAAATTCAAATCGTTGTTTTTCAAAAGCCTTTCAACGTAAACATGGATCTTGTTTTCGCAGGATGCTTGCTCATAACATCAGCTGCACACGAGAAACCACATCGCATTTTGTCTTCATATTCTTCCGCTCGTCGTGCTTTGCATAAAGTTATTGAATCATTCTTCTTCTATGAATAGATTGCACAGACTTTAGTAATAAATAAATTTAAGTGATCTTATGATTTGAAAAATTGCTTTCTTAAAATATTTTTCTTCTTAAACTTACACATATAGGTATACAAAGGAGATTAATGGTAATTCGATTTTCTCAAATTGTATTTGAAGATATTTGTTAAAATGTAATATCTCTCTCTCCTGGAATATTCACGATCGATCTATTAATTATAAACTACAATATAGTACAAAAACGTGAATTTGGTACTCAATTTTAATATGTATTTATCATAAGAACTACAACAAAAAGGATATAGAAGCGGTAAACATTGGGTTTTGCAGAGTTTATTAAGGGCGTACATGCGATCCAATCCCTTATGGGCAGTCCAGATCGAAACATTGATGGTCGAAGGGGCCAGGGGACATTTCTCGATCACCCGACCGGACGCGAGACGAGTAAAAAGGTTGTCGGGTTTCGGTCTCCGCTGATTACATTTCTGTATCGGGTACACAGAATAAATTCTCCCTGTGATTGGGATAGGTTGCCGGGACATTTTATTCTAGATTTATCTCTGTTCATATGAATAAACTCATACATTGGAAGGCAAACTTATGCAGGTTCATAGGTTTGAGAAAGAGCAAATAACTTTTATATTTATGGAGATAGCATTCAAACTTATATCAGGAGACTACACTAGCCTTAAAACCAGTAGCACTTTCCGTTTCTTATCAACATACTTCAGGCAATTTAGGATTTGAGGTCGGAATTTTCCTGATTGTTTGGAAACTAGGTGACACACCGCTTAAGTCCCGGCTTACGGCAGAGAACCTGATATTGTGTTTGTGTGCTACTAAAACGATGGAAACAATTGATCATGTTTTATTGATATTTCTTGCGTTTCGTATGTCTGATTGATTTTTTAGGTACTTTTGCCTTTTAAGTGGGTTGCGGCAACATATGATTTGTCATGTTACGTTTAAAATAATGGATATTTAGTGCATCATCAGTTACTACAATAGCGAAAAACATTATTATAGTAATTATATCATGAAATCCAGCACATAATTCTTCACGCGACACCAGTTAACAAAATCATGTGTAATATGTAGATGCGACTTTTACACTGCACAGAGAAATTTACATAATGCAAACAAACAGCGAAATGTACAATAATTATACCTAAACCTAAATAATGAATAAAATGTTCAACAAATACGTATAGCCAAATATAATAACGTTAAAAGCTAATTAATTTAAATTAAATTTCGGTAAATATTTGGAGTTTAATGTTCGCAGTATTGAATTTACAACATTCATGAATATGTTTCATTGTTGGCATAAATTCACTGCATTAATGCACATTGTAATGACAATGGCAAAATGTATTAACACACAGCAACTCCAGTTTCGCTTCATCATTAGCGGCCATCTTGTTTCAAATATGTCAAATATATATTTATTTGATTCTAAAAATGAATGAGACACAAAAATCTTTACTAAATTTGTTTTTGTATGCAATATAAAGAACATTTGTGACAGTTTACAAATTTATGACTATTATATTTAACTAACTAGTTTTCACAGAAACATAAGCAACGGTAAGAAAAAGAATAGCTATAAAGTTAGGCATCCCATTTCGAACAGAATTTAATTAGTTGCAGTAGGTACGTTCGTGTTGGCTATCACCGCCCACTTGCCTTGTGGTCGCTGTTATATTTGATATATGACGCACAACGAATCAAGATTGCTGGTAGAGAAGTCACGGAATTAAAAATAATTTATTAATTTTTTCGAAGTATATTCATATGCTAGCTGTGTTTAATTAATATCAACTTAAAACCAAATTATTTCTTGTTAACTCTTGCAAAATTATAATATGGACAAATTCGTAATTTAGAAAGCCAAAACATTTCCAAAATGAATAAATCATATGAAATCAGAAAGATGTCACATATAGATGACATGATCACGCGTGTATCTTTATCTTGGCTGAACATAATCCACATTGAAGGTTGTCCGAACGAGAAACCAATGATTGCGGATTTCATGAAAGCAAATGTCGTCAGGCGACCGTCCCATCTTTTCACTCTTATATACAGCAATTCAGTATATGCCATCTCTATGCCCTTCGTACAATTTCAGTTGCTATGGTTACGTACGCACACAACCATGTATATCTCAAGTCTTCTGAATATCCAATTATTGGGAACAAGTAAAAAAACATAATTTATAATTAAATATATAACAAATAACATCAAAATGGATTTTTTTTTAAATTATTATTACCGGATGTGTGAAACTCTCCAGAAACTCATATGACCCTAAATCAGACCAATTCTGTAACTCTTAAGAAAGACTGTCCTTTACGTAATTTAAATTTTGGTGAGTAAAAGATTTATTTTTATTTAATTTCTCTAACAGTTTTGCCAATGAATGATTGTAGAAATCTTAAAATGTTAGCACAGAAATTCATCATACGTCTTTCTAATTTCGAATCGCCGCGGCGTATAAAAAGAGAAGTATCAATTAGACATGTATAGGTTTAGAAATATGTTTGGATATTTATAAACAATGTAGTTGACAGGTTGGGGTCTAGAAATATAATATCTATTCGAATTTTAGCGTTAGAAGATTGAATGGGAAAAGTTTAATATTCAAATATATTAGCAATTTGCATGAGGAAAATAGAATTTAATATTTTAGTGGTTATGACGCGAGTAAAGTTATCCCATAAACATTCCCATCCAAGTTAAAATTTGATTTCACAATGAGTGGTGAGCACAAGCAAAGGTAGTACATATCGTAAGAGCGAAGGTAGAATTGAACCGCTCGATCCCAGGGTCTGAAGGAACAAGGACAGTTTATACGCTCATGTAGGTAATAAAATGATGACAACAAGCCGACCGACGCGACGTCTCCAATTTCCTAGCGAGCAAGTATGAGCCTGTCGTCCACCGACAACGCGTTCCTGCCCTGTATGATAATGAACTCTGCTTACCGCCGGTATAACGCTCGGGTAGCTCTCAATCCCGTGGGCCATTGTGGCCAGTAATTGGCACCGCGTACCCTAATGAATATTCCAGCAGATTGTGTCTCCGGCTTCGGACTACCGCCCGGTATCTTATTGCTATCATACTACGTCTGAGTGGTGCCCTAGTAAGTGGATATCCTACTTGTTTTTAAACCATATCAATAAATTAAAAGCTGCCCTTTGGGACCAGTGAACTCTGAAGTACTACTTGCTGGAGTTCTTCACCAATTTTTCCTTTTTTTTTTGTTAACTAGTTAGAAAATTAATTTGTTTTGAAATTCAATACGCAAATGGATTTGTGTTGGTTAATATGGTTAATATCAACGCAAGGAAACTCAAACATTGTATTTCTGTTAAGAACATGAATATGTAAATGTACATGATTACAATGCTTCTGTTTAATCATCATCAAAGATTCTTAAAATTTGCAGAAGTATCCTACACTAGTTTTTGTATGTTTGTATTAATTCATTATTAGAAAACACATTCTGATATTAACTTTCATAATATGGTTTTACTTTTGTTTTAAAAGTGAACTTTCGTTGATACTGCGATTTGCTTGAAACCATTTGGTAAATACGTATCCATGGGCACAACAAATAAATTTACCAATTGCAAAAGCAAATATCAAGTAAATGGTTTGCTTATTGTGAAAACTTTCAAACAAAAATTATAAGAAATTGCAAGATCTTTAATTGTTTATATATTTATCCTTAAAAAAATATGGAGTGGCCTGCACTCGACTTACTTTTCCCTAGATTTATTTATCCCATACAAACTGTCAAACCAACCATTCTATTCAAAGAGAATCAAAACGTGTATATTGATATCTCAAGTTCGAAATTTTTCATGATTACAAGACTTACTTATTACTGCGTATAAAAAGTAAATATTAGTTAATACCGGTTAAAATATTGTTTTCAAAAATAAGAGACTACATACAAATATTTTCATAAATGCTCTGTTGTTATCGCGTTGGTACGCTTCCAAATGCAAATTTCTTTGTACGCTGAACTGCGGCTATAGTACAAATTTCCCACAATGAATTCTTATGATTAGCTCGATAAATTCTTCTTGGGGTGTCATAACACTCTGCGCAACCGCGATGATCTCTTCTGTTCCCGTAGTCTTGGATCGTCGTGCTACACGCGTGATGTAGTTTTACAATGTTATGCAAATGGGGCAGGCGTTGTCGACACCGTGCATGCGTTATCTCTTGGTCGATGACGTGAACCGAAATGCGAAACGTGAAACGGTTTGTATTCACATACAAACCAGTAGCAAGCGGGTACAGGTAGGGGGTAGTTTCCATGTCTGTCGCTTCAGCAACAACGCATGAAACCTCATTGCTCATTAATAATTTGATAACGTATTGCATGACGCGTAAATTACGATTAGCGTACTACTATTGCTAATAGTTGCTTATGTGTTCAATAGATCATTATCAAACCTCCACTACATATTGATACATTAAATCAAAGAAAGTGCAGAATGTGTATATGGCCAGTCTGACTATGTTGTTGCATACTGACTATTGTTTGACTGATAATACCCGTAGATATTTTATGTTTACTCAAAGATATACATTTTCTACTCTAATATTAATATTTCTGATTGAAAAACAAATATCAGTTAGTAATATTATCTGATAACAAAATGTCTGCCACTTTTTTATGTGTAGTGTATTATTTTTGTTTTTAATCTAGATTGCTTTGATTATCCAGGAACAATATAATAAACATTGTTACGAGGAACATTCGAGAATGTAGGACTCGAATTTAATGCTAATTTTATCAAAAACATGTGTTAGCATATCTTAAATTACGCTCAGCCCTATTACATAGTGTAAATAAAGTGAAGATGAATTTACACGGCGCCATAGTGACAATTAAAAATTAAAAAGACTTTCTCATACGTTATTTGAGTCAATTTTATTTCCCTATCAAAATGTAGCTAGGCATAGTTCATACGATTTATTAAATATAATCTCCATACATGCGTATCTATGGCAACATAAATAAGAATTTTAAGATTTTCCTTACCAGTTCTCTCGTAACTGGTACATTTTTTCAAGAAATTTGTCAAACAAAAGTTGTACGAAATATTAATATCTTTCAAATTGAACATAATTATTAAGGACCAAAAATGTATAGAGTAAACATGTACTTCCGGTTTCAATTTTCAAAAATAACAGGTACAAATCTAGACCATATACAAGATTTAAGTTTGACACCCAGACAGACAGACGGCATTCCGAAATTAGTTTGACTCGATTAAATCGTGTAATTCTGTTGAAATCTCATGTACGCAATTATTCATGATTATAAGAGTTACTTATTACTGTAATATGTAGTTCAAAGTTTGAAATATTATTTATCTTTGTGAATAATATAAGGTTTTTAGTTTTGAAGTTATTAGTTTTTTTTTTTTTTGAGATAAATGTATATTTTTGATGGTCGTAGAAGAAATCTTGTATGCTGAAGCATAATTCATCTCGTAGGACAATTTTCGCTTGCGTGCCCAAAAAACATCCTTTTCGCAATTTGTTACTTACACTGCCCTACTCTTCCATTATTGACTCCAGTGGTCAAAAAATCACATGTACATCGCTGAATGTCGCTTAATATGGAATAGATATAATAGGGGTTCTTTTTTATGAACTTTGTAGCAGTTTGTTTACGTAAAAACTTATACACGCCTGGAAATAGCTTTTCTGATGGCGTCTGCAAACATATCGACAACGTGTTGAGGTGAAACGCAAACATCAACATTCGATATAGACTTGTTTCACACGCAATTACCCACCGCACTCGACGTGAATTACGACCACTTTTCTGTTGGTCACATTAGTTTCCCATACACGCCCTTAAACAAATTCTATAATTGATTACAAAATAATAATATGCGCAAACACCATGACATGATAAACATCAAATACCATTTATTCTGACCTGTTTACCAAAACTATGCTAAAGATAATCAAACACCTATTGCTTTTCAATAAATTACATATTAGTGAACATTATTCATAGCGTGATTCATGTTTGTATTCCAATATTAACGGGTGGGTAAGGTGTGTTCCCAATTTGATATTACAGCGACTGCTTATGAATACCATTATACAAAAATAATTATCTGAAATTTGAAACAAGGCTATGTTGATTTTGGTAATATCAGTTCTAATGGAAGCGGTAAATACTGGAATTGAACCTACTGGATATTTAGTAACGAAATTCCAGTGATCAATATTAGGAACCAGTAATCTAACATAATATGTAGCTTTACTGCGCTCGCATGGGAACCCGGCGAATTTGGTCTATAAAACAAGTAGAAGTTCGACAGGTGATATTTATATTCACCACATCATATAACCAGCAACATAAGATGAACATATTTTAAATCTTTTTGCAACCATTTCCTCTATTCCTTAGATGAATACTTAAGTATTAACAACATCCAAAACATATATTCAATACGTCATATAATTGGACAATCTAACATATCTTTCATTTATTTAATTCTCATTTAAATTTCGCCTTTCCTTTGATGATGACATCACGTTACCCCATTTTTACCACCAATATAATTCTTTTTTGTCAGCTGTTCTTTCGATAATCTTTCAACATGGCCAAATAATCCACTTCAGGTTTGACATATCGCTCATTATTGCAATTTTTATACACCTATATATTGCTATTTCTATTCCTTCTTGATACACAATTCACCTTCTCTTTATGTTTCGTCTATATTCAAAATTCACTCCTATCTTGCATCCCTAAATATGTTATTATTTACAGAAAATTTCCCTAATGCCCCTAAAATCATATCACTTGCAGAAATTATTAATTAAATACAAACATACATCTATCGAGATATAAATTAAACAGCTTTAGTGACATCACACATGGTAACACCGTGTATTTAGATAATCTCTATTAAATATCCCGAGCAAGTTTCCTCGACAATGCAAATGGCTGAGGAAACGGACCATGTATTCACATGCAATGTTGTCATTTTTCATCGGTGTCTCTCTCCGTCAATCCACCATTCTGCGTCTCTAAATGCTAAACTAACTACTATAATGCAAACTAAACACGAACGTCTGCTGCTCCTACGGTCTGTGTCCTGTATTATTTTTCTTTCTTTTTACTCATTATCGAACGTGTTTTTCGTACAATATTTTATCCCCTCTTTGTTCACACGATGGTTTCTCTTTCATTCGTCCAGGACGATTGTCTGGTGGTATACTACCGACACTAGCCAATTCACCTAGTGGCTTTGTTACTAATAGCACTTCGGTGCTTCTGCCTTAATGCATTCGTCGATAATTGTTATTAATGTTGTATTGTTATGTGAAGCGCACTTCATTTTTCTTGTTGCTGACTGTTTCCTTTGATACGAATTATGATTATCTATATACCTACTACAAAGCACTTCGTTTCAACAATGTTGGCATTTACTAAACCAACAAAAATGCATGTTCGTTTTACGACTCTTCAATTATTTACAGATTAATGATAATATTATATGAACTAAGTACGTTTATAAACAAATAGTAGTAGTATTTTGGATTCTGAAAACTAGGCAGAAAGAAATGTGGAGTGAACTGTATTAGACTGCACTAGAAATATATATCCCAAACAAACTGTCTAACCAAGCAATACTACACAGTAATACACTAAAATTACATTTAGTTTATTATTTTGTCAATAATTGTTTCTTTTAATTATAATACATAATAATATGAACTGTTTTTCAATATTTAATTTCAATAAACAATACGCTCGAAACACTTTCTCAGTCGATATATTGATGCCAAATGCAAAGATCTCTGGTGAAATGATTTTTTTTATATTATTTGCTCTATTTTGTTACTCTGTCAAAACATTATTAGACATAGATCATACGATTTATTTGATAAAGTTCCCATACATGCGTATCTATGACAACATAAATAATATATTTCATGATTAGTGTGTATAAGAAAGTGAAAAGGACAAGGGATTACAATAATCCAAAAATACAATCCATTCTTATAAATTACAACAGTGGAAACATTAATCTCAACCTTAATTCAGTTATATATGAAAAATAGCATTGCAATGTAGATTTTGCTGAATTATTTGTTGGGGTTAAGATGCATAATAGATCTCTAGATCATTATCGAATTCTGCTCCCTTTTTCATACTGATCTGGCAATCGTATTCATCATATTAGCAATTTTTGGAAAGACTATTACAAAAAATATCAAAGTGGAATTCAATATTTGAATTCGATTCTATACATTTCTCTATATAAGAACTACTACAAAGTTATTTTTGCCGAGTGTATTTTATTCGTTTTGAGTATAGTGAATAGAAAAACAAGATTTGCTATTTTTCACGTATACAAATTCTATCTTCCTTGTACGTGTTGCAAAGTGTAAAGTTGTTCTAAATTTAAATCTACATATGACAAGTACAGGTATTGGCACTAATGCCTACAGCTCCTTCCTTCGGGTTCATAATTAATAAAAAGAAAATTTAAACCTTCTTTGTAATTCTTGTTCATTCTTATCGGAAAACTGCAGAGCGAGCAATATATATATCCAAGTTTTTACAATTAATACATGTAATCTACGAAAACAAATTTCTGTGCCAAATAATCAGATTTGCGAATGTTTGTACTTACTAGACGGTGATTTTATAATAAAAAATGTGTAATTTTACTTACCAACTAAGTACGCATTTTAGATTTTTTTTAAATATAAATTCTATCTTTTATTATTTTCACAATAATGGCCAAGTATAATTGTTTCTTGTATAATTGTTCATGTAATTTTTTTCCGTTAAAATGAACCTATAAATTGTATATTTTTTAAATATTGATTGACCTTAACCTATATTTTGTTTAAACTATAATCTAGATTGAAAATGCACAATATCAACACTTTTGCATTCTATAAATATTATTTTAGTTATAATCGCTAAAATGCACTAAACAATCGTGTTTTGGGTTATATCATTCCCAAAATAAATTGCGTTATTCAAAGACGATATAATAAATAATAGAGCCGCAAGGAATTACGTTTAATAAAAAAGTTTGCATCGTATGTCCGAGGAATCTTGCATTTAGCAAATTAGTCATACGCCCTGACGAAGGAGGCTCTAGTGCCGTGCTGTGCCGGTGACGGAAATTAAATTTCAAATTAAAATAATTTTGTATAGGCATTTAATTGCCTGACTAAACTAATTATCTACCGTTGCCATAAGAGAATTCAATTACAATCACGAAGTATTGTTTTTCCATGCTGCTAACTCTCCTTTGTGCTACCACCATACTTGTTCTCTTTTCAACACTCTCAATGAGACGTATAAATATGCACGGGACATCGTTCGCCAAAGCAGTAGTTCTTGTGTCGACGCGTTCGTTTTACTTCTGGATTACGCCCTTTTTGTCGTATCTTCTTGCAACCTTTTATGGATTTGCTAGCTTGTGTTGAAGGTGTGGATTCACTAAACGTATGTTATTCTTAGCTGCCGAGAAACTTAATTCAATCACTGGATTTTAGAGAAAATTATTTTAATGCATTTGTTCTGTTGGCTTGCATATCTAATTATAGCATGATAAACCCAGTATTTTAATAACTGGTTGAACTTTGATTAATATTCTTACAGGATATTATTTACTCTATGCATTTTTGGTCCTATCTTCAATGGCAAAAATAGTTATGTTCATAAAGAAGGATATTACTTGAAAAGTTTTTTTTAGAAAATGTGCACAATACTACTACAGATAATCTTAAATTTCTTATTTATATTGCCATAGATATTAAAATTTCTTAAAATGTATGTTTAAAAAATTCTCTCAAAACAAACGTACTGTTACTGGAAAATCGCTTTTGGAATTAGTAAATGTATATTTATTATATTACCGTATATACCATGATGGAAAATGTAGTTTGGATTTTACTGTGATATGCAAATATATTTTATCGATTAATTTTTATTTTAATCACATACACATTTTATCATACCTTCATGGTTCTTTTACATGATACAGGTAATGTTGTTTGATGATTTTACATGACATATCATTCTATATCATATTTATTGTTTCCGTTATCGGTGCCTGCATAGTATGGTTTGATATGAAACCGTATTTATGTGAAATTTAATTTAGAATGTCCATTGCATGCATAGTGATGGTGATAGCTTTTGTAAAAAAGATTACTATAGCATCAATGCGTGTACTATACCATATATATATACATGCTAATAGCGTCGACAAATTACGATAGCCATAGACGCACTGGATATATGACCACTAAACAGTGCAGGAACTAGGAGGAAAATTACAATATGATTTGTTCATAAGCCGGACTGGAGGCATTGGTACTTTTTTGCTTATTGTTAATTAATTAAGAGATTCATAAGTGATTCTGTATTTTGTAAATATATAAATCTAGTACTGTAAGAGTGGCGGGGTATAATGCAATTAAACTTTGATTATAAGATAGCCCACTAGTCGAACTGGAGACATTGGTGTTTGTTTGCGTATTGTATATTAGTTAAGTGCTTCATTAGTGACTTTGTATTTTGTAAATATCTAAATGCGGTACTGCCTGTAAGGGTGGCGGGGCAATGTCATTAAACCGGCCGCCCAGGTATATGTATTTAACACGTACACACAAGTTCACGTGCACCAATCGCCGGTGCGATAATAACTCGTAATTTGATTAAAACATTATTTTAATGTTTACCCTTCATATAGCCCTATAAATTTCGTTACAAAAACAGTCGTACAGGGTTCGTTGTATTTTCTTTAATGGACCGCTGATAGAAGTGGAGCAGAAATGGTTTGTCCGTGTACTCTGAAATAATTATGAGCAATAATTTATGTTTTTACAACGCGCATAACTGGCGTGCAAATGGCGCTGAAACAAGAAGATACGGGCCAAGAGGTCGTCCCTTTGTCAACGACAGGATGTTAAATTGTGCCGCGGGTGTTTATCGAAGTGCCAAGCGGCAACGGACTTTCGCTGCTTCATTTGGGAAATGGAAAAATTTGCATCTTCCCCATGCTAAATGATTTCGTGCAAAACATTGTTGGCGTTCATTCTGCCATGGTAATTGGTCACACAACTTTTACCAAGAAATACTGAAAGAAGAGGGGGGAAACAAACTCTCAAGAACAACTTACTTTGTCCAAAAGAATGCTGAACAAGAAAGGGAAGTTGTATTGAACAGTCACAGATGATCAAAATAAAAGAAATCTGATTTTCTTTTTTTTTCATATTTTTAATAGACATAATGAGGAAGCTACGACAAATCCTTGTTGAAATTTTTCTAAACAATATACAATGTACAAGAAAAGTGAGTTAACGATACGCCGTATATTAATGAGAACAAATGCATTCTCTTTTGTTAAAATTGAACTGGCAGTCAGATTGTATATTGTAATTAATCAAATATATATTTGTTGTTTATTCTTCGATTATTTAAAAAAGAGAGTCTAGCGTAGGATAGTTTACATGTATAGCTCGTCGTACAGAATGCATAGAAAGAGTTATAATGTTCGGTCGTGTGTCTGTAATATTCTCGGATCAAATAATTTCCTTAACAAAAACTTTTTGCTCTTTCGCCTTCAATCTAAAAATATATATTACTCTTATACTTGGATATTGTATGTCAACAAAGTTTCAACAGATTGTGAGCCAAAAGGCATATATATATATATATATATATATATATATATATATATATATATATATATATATATATACATAAAATATTGTTTATTGTTCCAATATATTCAAAAATAAGTGGTTATAATGAGGTTTTCTCCCATAAGACATCCGGAGTTAATGAAATGCTGGCTACATAAAATAAATCCTTTAAATATACGGCGAGCTGAATGCACTGGTACCTGTACCCAAGCGTATTTTCATAAGCACGGTATGCGATCCTTAAACAAAATCAAATAGTAGGAATTATTTTAGAATATTTGGTAATTATAAAACCTGTTGTAATAATTCAGTTTCACCCGTGTTTCATATCGGATCGCATATATATTCCCGTTTAATGCTGGCGAGTGTACCTGCAGCATAAAGTCTCCGATAAAGAGTTGATGGATGCCTGTACGAATTCAATTGTCGTTCATTAAACGTTCCGGGAGGGGAGGAGTGGCATGGTGTTGCGTTTAAATGTGAAACTATTCCCGAAATTATGTGCGGGCCAACGTTTTATCCGGGCATTAAATGTATAAATTATGAATAGGCTGTAGCCGGCGTGAATTATAGATAACAGCCATCGAATGGATCCCTTGCGGCCGATTTTAATTGGATTATATGAGTGTACGGTGTCGCCGCTAGAGGTACGATACCTAACCTAGCTTTAGTGCCTGGTTATTAGTCCTGCAGCGCAGCGAGCGAGTGTTTGCGGTACTAGTGTCCTCGCAATCGCAAATCATCGGCGTGTCGCGATTTGTGGGTACTGAACGGGCGAATGCGACCAAAACGACGGCATCCGCACCCGATATCGGCAGCCACGACTTCACCGCAATAACCGTGGCTTCCGTGTGACCTTCCGTGTAAGTTCTTACTCGAATACGACATTCATGAAGACAAAAGATCCTTCGATTGGAACTAATCAAATTTATTGAATTATTTTATTGTTATAAGTTTTGCTTATAACGCTAAGTATTTGTACATATTTATTAGTATTTTGAATACACATATTTCCACAAACCATTACTAACCCAAATAGAGTACAGGCTAAAAAACTCTTCCTATGATCGTGTATTTTAAATATCTCCGAATTTTAAAGGATTTTGGTTTTCTTTAATTATTATTTAATATTTTCCAAATGGCATGTGTGTATAGATAATATATCAAATATTATATAACAAAGTTTATTAACCTCGCATATCTAGAGACTACTGTTTATATATAAATGATACATTTCCTGAAAAAAACTAGTAATCATCTAATGTTTGTACATTGTCCGAAATCTGTCAGCGTACTTTCATTTTTGTGACCAACTGTTAGAAGACAAAACGAAAAGATAAGAAAAATATTATACTGAACCAGTCTTATCTCGCTGATATCATTTATCAAGGAAGAGAATAATAATGCTTTTTGCTGGCAGTATTACATACTTTTTATAGAATAAAATTAATTGCTCATTCTATCATTAATCTTAACCATCAGCATTTTTTATCCGTACATACGGTTTACTTTTTAAGGATCATGATATAACCGGCGGATATATAACACTTGGAAGAAAAAAGCTCAAGATCGGTAACCGCTGAATAGCTTCCCGGAAAATTGCTATAACTGCGTGAAGTAATTACACTACTCTGCTTCAGCATTTTAAACTGACGCTGACTTTGCAGTTATATGCCAGAGGATATTATCCGGATAAAAATTTAATTGTAAATAATATGTTTTTTTATCAAAATTTAATTTATATTTTACATAATCTTTGGTCGTTTTCAAATTAGATTAGGTTTATGGTAGTCAATGAAAAAATTACTACTCCAATAGTTGCGTTTGGGTAGAGGATTTATTTAATGCTTTTCGAGCAGAAATCTGAACTTTGTATCGATATTTCGTAGAATATTTATATTATTTTACTAAAAACAGCGGTAGTTCGGGTTATATGACCAAATTACAAACATTATTTATTAGTAAAACTGGAATAAAATGCTTATTATAAATAATCCTATGAATATTGATGTTAGACAAAACAGAACTACTATATGTGACGCCAAAGGTACAAATGTGAACGCTGTGCTATTGTAGCATCCTTTGTTATAGCGCCGTTATTATTTAAAATGTATGAACAGTTACACTTGTAAAATAAATTATAACTTACACCTTTTATCGTTGAAAATAGCTTATATATTTTAGTCTACGTTTGCACAGTTTTGCATTACAATTATTTTACTAGGAACAATACCGTTGCAATCTATTTCTCTGTACGTAGCGTTGAACAAGCACAGCTGCGGGAGTGTTTACTTATACTCATCATCAAGGAAATAATGCACAAACGGAAACACAACAGAAATTATTTGGATAGTTATATTAATTATATGATATAATTAACTATTTTAATTTTACGGATGCAACAGTCAACATAACGATGCGCAAATGATTGACCAACTACAATAGTGTCAATCAGTATAGTTGTAATTAATAGAGCTTCGACGCTATGGCACTTGGACTGAACTGGAGTAGAAATGCTCGAGTAGCCAAAGCAACTAGAGAGACCATAGAAACTCAGCGCATTGTCGATAAATAATCGACCGTATATGTACGTATGCATGCAGAACAAATAGGAATTCGACCGAAGCATTTAATCATCTATTTCGATTAATAACGAGAAATTACAATTACGTATATATATTCATAGAGTGTTTTATAAATCGAATTGGCAAAATGGCTTTAATACGAATCAGACAAATTAAATTTTACGGACATTGCTCGCATACGAAGATTTCCTGTGCACGATTTTATTCAATGGAGATATATATATATATATATATATATATATATATATATATATATATATATATATATATATATATATATATATATATATAGTTGAAAATGTGGTATCCAATGTTTATATAATCGTCGATAGTTCGTCGGAAAGTGAATAAATCCGGAAATAAAGCTCAAACAATTTCCATAACGCTAAAATTTCTACTTAATTTAAGCCTTGCTCAAATCAATTAATGCAGATGTTCTTCACACTAAAATTAAAGTTGTTCGAGAGGTAATTTTATGTTTTATATTATTATTATTCTACTATATTTAATACGCAATGAAGGTAACAAGTGTATATTTAATATATAAGCTATTAAAATGTAATAATGGTCATTGATCAACCAACTTTGTTATTAACTACTAGAAGTTCCAGTGGCCAGTGGCCAGCAATGTCATACAATTTCGCTGGTTTCTGAGAACTAATTAATCTATATACCCGGTGACTTATGGAACTGTAGCAAGAGAGACTATAAGAAATAGTAAGTGTCAAGTCATGCGTTACGTTATTAATGTCAGTTTTCACGGAAAATGTACTTGATCGATTCCTGGATATTTTTATAGCACCACTCCATTGTTTTTATTTTTTTCAATTTCGAAGTAGGTCACAACTCACAAGAACGGTTTCTTTGAAATTTAAACCTTGAAGATCTATCACAATTTATTGAATTCCTGTCTAATAATCATCTTATAATACATTTATAATTACTCTCAAGTTTCGTCGATTAATTATTGAGGTTTGTTTTTATTTTACTTTTCATACTATGCTTTTTCATTGGCATCAGATAGCGTTAGGTACATCAAAACAAAATTCTAAATAAGTACACATTTACATATACTATCATTTAATTACATAACCATGTTGGATGTTTGGCTTCGATATTATTTTATTATATTCTTTATATACAAAGTTTTTTATCTCTGAAGATCGAACGACTCTACGGTTGTTCTGTCAGTACTACTGTACTAACACATCCGTTTAACCGTTTAGGCCACTTCGGTTTACACTAGTTCATTTAAGAACGTAACAACGGCGTAAACCAATATTTTAGCCTTGTTCCCTACCAGCTAACGTTCTGTTAATAAAAGCAGACACCTCCACCAATGAACACAAAGTGACTTATATTTGCTTTACTCAATTTTAAACATCTACTGAGATTTATGGTTATAGTTGATCTTCTTAGGCAACATTACGATATCTTTAATTAATTGTTGAGTTGAGTTAACTTACCATAAAACTCAACTTCAATTCGCTTAACGACATTTGTAGGTAATATTAGATATAGCAGAAGTGTGTCAAAAATTTAGCTGGCGCTGTACCGTCTGATATTATACTTGTAAAATCAACAGTAATAACGAGCACTTACATTTCGAGCAGCAACCAGTATGACATTGCTATTCGCCGGGCAACTGCACGGTGCCTGAGGTCATCGCGACTCGGGCTCACGCGATCGCATTTTAATTTGTCCTTTTGCGGAACATGGTTTCCTACCGAGCACCGACCCTGTCCAACCGGCCTCGACTCAACCGTTTTCTATCGCTTTTCGCCGCTGTATATACCGTTACTCCCATCCAACTGCACTCCCTCTACCTGCCTTGCATCCTATGGTGGTCGTGCGTGAGATTCCGGCACACGTAGCACGTAAACGACTATTTTATATAAATGCCTTTTTTCATGTCGCGTAATGAAGTAGAGGGCGCGCGTGCGCACATGTGAACGAACGTTTTGCCGTGATCGTCGGCCGTTTGTTGCTTGACTTAACTAGTGATTTATTTTACTTTATTTGTGGTTTGTTTCTTTTGTAAGTAATGGATGGTTTATTCTTTTACTACGATACCTTTGTGGGCTGTTCACATAGGTGCAGTTCATTAGATGCCTGATTTAGAAAATTGTTTAAAGAACTTTTGGTTTTTTTAACTCGCTGTACAAAGTACAGAAGAGCTATAGCATTCAGTCGTGGGTCTGTAGCATTCTCGGATCAAAACATATCCTTAACAAAAAGTGTTTGTCTCGTCGCCCTTAATCCAAATATATAGCTCATAAACTTGGATGTCGCTCACTTGTAATACCAAATTTGTGCCCTCTACTTCTCTGATGGTATCAAAGCGATCTGAGCCAAATTTGTTACACAGATTTTTTGGCATCCTATTTGAATCTGTTCGCAGTTTAGATCCAATCGCTCGTTTTTAGAAATATAATTAAAATACCCGAAATTTCTACAAGAAACATTTTTGCAAATTGATAACCCAAAGGCCGTAATGAGATATAATTTTGAATGTTGAATTATGCTCTAATTTTTATTATATTAATAAAATCTACAAAAAATTGTAGAACTTTTTATATCTACTACAATTTTTAAAATTGTGAACCTATAGGCCATAAAAACAAGATAATAATATTTTTAATATTATATCAAACGTGGAGTAGGAGGGGGGAAGTCCGCTGCATCGCATATATGGGTGCCTAATCTTGTTTTTATTGAGCGGCATATCAAAAGTTGTCAGTTACTAATGTTTATAGTTTGTTGCCACTGGAATATCGTTAGCTGCGATTATAGAACTTGTCGGTAGTATAAACTCCAAATTTCACAATAAATACACTAGCACATCATCGGTATTGTAACTGTATATACATATAAAGTTTGTCCAATACTTAGGAATTGTGTATTGAAGGGATTAATCTAGAATGGTTGTACTTCTGTCAACGTATATCTAAATGAGCGATAATTAATTTAAACAAACTGTAATTGAATAGATAGTTGAGTGTTTGTAGAATTTATGCGGGTTGCATAATGTTGATTGCTCATGTATCCCTTTGTCGGACAGTGCCAGCAGTTGTCTTCAATTTGTCCTAACTGTGTCACTTCACACTCGGCAGACAGCCATAAAGAGAGTAGAAGATTAATTCGTCCCCGAGTGATGTGATTATCGAGACCACAAATGGCGCTTGATTTAATTTGTAAATTATCAAGAGTGATATATTCGGTCTGATTGCGGGCTGCGCTTGTTTTCCTACTTACGCTCTCATCGTATTTCTATCTCTCTCTCTGGTATCTGGAAATTGTGCGCCTGTTAATGGATCCATCTTTGGAGCAAACTCGCCGAGGACAAAGGGTTATATCTTAGAGAGCGGCCTTCTAATTACAAGGAGCAACCATTGTTAGGCCCGGCGCGAGAGAACAATTACCCAATTATCTATTCGGCAAGAACGAGATAGAGACTGTATGTGTTTGTATGTGTGTGTGTTATATATAGAGAGAGAAAGGAATAGTTTGGTTGGACACACAATGTTCGTTCCAGTGGTGGCTCGGGTTGGAGCATCGTCATATAAAACTTGTAAAATATATGAAAACTACATGAAATTAGGTTGCATTTGCGTTGATTTCATTTTAGATCTTTACCTGTTTTGTTCGCTGTACAGTATGTTTAAAATATAATGAACCTCCGGGATATAAACAACAATAATATGTGAATTTAGAAAATATATTAAGATTGTTTAATTTTTAATAATTGTAGTCACGGCGATTATTTCTTTTAGATCTTTTCCAAGAAAGTAAAGATTTGTAATTAAAGCGTATATATATATATATATATATATATATATATATATATATATATATATATATATATATATATATATATATACTCCCCTTTTTCATTCGTTCATTGTTCGTAGTTCATTTATTTGTCTACTTACAACGATCTTATTTACTGTATCAATCTATATTTTCCATCGTCGCCTATCCGTGAATTTTATGTGAGATCCGCCACTGGTGTTCCTGCATTCTCAGTATGTCCGGAGTTTCTCATTAGCAGAAACGAAGAGCACAGCGTTTGTTCTTATCGGTTTAGTGTGTCGCTCTTTCTCTGTCACACATAGTTTTATCAACTATTCACGCGCATCTGTGCACCCGCGGTATAAAACAAACATCGCTTGATTGAAGATGACAGTGCCCTGCTGCCGTCATGGTACGTTACGGCGCGACGTCGTCCGTGTTTTGATAAGAATTTAGAGCACGTACCTACTGCCGGCATAATTAACGAATTATCTTCGAGAACTTTAAAGAACTTCTGGTTTAACGGGTGTTTTCATCTAATTGGACAGTCCCTGGCTCCTGCCTATCGTGTCTCTCTTCGATCGCTTGTGCACGGTACGGTGCGTGGATATTATTTAACAAGGTTCCCGAATTTTAATTAAGTGTATTACTTTCGAACGCTCATTGACCTGCTGCATGACAAATATGTTTGTTATTCTTATACTGTTCACGTAGAATTATTTTGGTTTCTCGGTTTTGGTATTTTAATATTTAACATTGCTTAAAGTGTGAATAGCCATTAGGCTAATGTACCATTAATTTTATATCCTATCCCATACAAATATACTATTTAAATATTAAATGTAGAGTTGGCACTATGGAGTATGGCAATATATTATTTTTGGTTTAAGCCGATTATATAAAAACTATGTATAGGTTGTTCATTTTCATAATTCGGTAGTTAGTACTGCTTGTGACAATTTACACTGGCAAACTTGCAATTTTTTATTAATTAATTAAATTGAAATTGTTGCGCTCTGGATTCTACTTGAATAGCTTCTAAGTACCCTAAACTGTGTTGTAATTGGCTGTCTCATAAGATACTTTGAAATCCCTAAACGCTTAGAGTTTTATAGTAAATTTAATATATTTTTTAATTTATTAAATTGAAATGGTTACACTCTGGGTTCTACTTAAATAGCTTCTAACTACACTAGGAAACAACTGTTATGCAATATTAGAAACCTCTAGCTTTACACAATGCAATGTTAGATTATTAGTTGTTCTAATAAAATTGATTAAAAGGCTGAAAATCAACTTCAACTTTAGTTAATTACTCATGTGTTTTTTTTTTTTTTTACTGTGTACAACAATTATAGATTAGGCAGTTTCCAAAGTTGACACACGTTGGAATGACTTGCAATTTAAGATTGTCAGACCTTGAACTTGGCCCTAAATTTATATTAATATGTATTTTAGAAATACTCGGGGAGAATTTATAAGTGGGATAAGTTGCACATATTTCTTTCGGGTAGTCTCGAATTTCGTTGAAAAGTCACACGTGAACGTGATACTACCCTAGCAGGCGGCAGAAACGGTTGTTTACGGTGAACGGGCGATATGAAGGTTTAATGTGACAGGCGACGGTTGGATGACATGACACTGCACGCGTGCTACTGACTGCCTGCGCTACAGATAAAAACAAAGCCCACCTTGGTTGGCAGGCAGTGTCGTCACCGCAAGCGTTGCGCACCCGTCAGCTGCTTGAATGTGTGGTGAAATTAAAATATAAATCGCAGCGGTGAACGTCGGTGTGCTGGATAAGACGCGGGTCTTAAAGCAATGTCGAGCACGGCGGCAGCGGGTATTACTGCTTAACAGATTTCTCCAGAGACGAATGCACAAAGATACAGGCATTCATATAAAAAAAGTCATTACAAATTACGAGCGCACAGTTTTTATTTCATCCAGCAGCACAATAACTTAACTCCGCTGACTGTGAAATTAAGAAAATTGCGCTGCAATTATTTATATTAAAAACAGCAAAATTACGCGACCATTATTTATTGGCGTAGCAAAGGCATACTTGAACTTTGTAGCAAACAGCTTGCCTTGACTGCCGATTTTCGACCAAATATACAAATTTCAGGAATGTGTTTATACTTTAAACGAAGTCGATTTTACTCAGTAATACGCGATATATTGGGGATTACAAAAGCAAACTATGAAGATGATAATCGTGTATAAGTGAAACTGTAATTTCGTACTTCATGTGGAGTTGCCTATTTGTGAAATAATTTAGCAATGCTTTTCAGCGATTTCACATTTGCCGAAAAAACGTATTAAATAAATATTGCTATATTGCTATATTATAAGAATCAATTTTTTTTTCTAACTTTTGCCGTTTTTGAGATAATATACCTTTACTTCTGGTTATGATATTATTTTCATAAACAAGAGGTGCACACCCGCACTAGATCAATCGATGCGTAATTACTTTAAAAATTCTGGTAAAATTATAATCTTCTGTGAATATTCAGTTTTGGAGATAAAAATTAAAAATCTCCAAAATAGGCCCCAGTACTTTGAACTAGAAGTACCTGATGGTTTGTTATAAGATAATATTTTCAAAAATAGGAGATCCACACCCGGCCCATAATATCTTTCAAGTTTTATAATCTTATCTTCAAGAATTTGGCTCTAGGACGTTCACATTCACAGACATTATTCTGAAAATACTCAGATTCAATTCAGGGATGGTCAAAACATGTATTTTCGTAAAAACTAGAGTTAGAAAATTTTCACGATTACATTCTTCCTTAGATAAATTCGTATAAACTCTGTATATAGCAGATTATTGTCATTCATTCGCCTTACGTATCCGTGCCACCCTAATATATTTAAAGTGTCATTTCCTACATTGGTAGAGGATTTGATCAGAACAGCTTCCATCGAAATATTTCGCCCAAAATTTACAGCTTTATGTACAATCTTCGACAGATTTTTCTAACCGGATATCACCATCCGGCGCACACATGACCATCCAGAAAATCGATTCAATCTTTTTCAATCACACTAGTTATCAGCGAAACCAGTTACTGGACGGGCGTCCATCTTCTCGGCCACGGCTTCAAATGTGTATGTATTACCATGTATGTGTATTTGTTGTAGTGGTGCGTGTGTGCAAGATACGGCTGGTCCTATGTTATAGCAATTTTATGCATCGTCCACTCTCGTAGGGGTTGTAAAGTTGCTACCGTCACATCATGGTTCGATTTGTGTTCACATACGACATACCGATCGAGGCAAGCATTCGATCGTGTGACTTCCATATCATGATGCCATTTTTAAAGCGCTTTTTAATACGCGTCGGGGCCTAGCGCGAGGTCGCCTATTCAACTTTTCCATGCTCCATATCGCAAGACGAAGCGGACGCATCTGCTATTTTACGAGTTTAACTTCGTTCATACGGTATGCTCGCTTCTGTAATGGCGCTAAAGATCACATTGTAGATATTTTTGTCATTACCTACTTCTAGAAATATCTATATATTTCTACATAGATCAAAAACAAAATTCTACTGTCACTACTACTTTATTTGTTTTTGGTTTTTATTTTTTTCGATATCTGATTATTCAACCAAATTAAAAGTTACTTTTGCGTGGGTCTGCGTCTGTCATCGGTTGGTGATAAAAATACGAAAGTTTAAATTAAAGTTTATATATAGATCGCAGAAGAGACTCTCTTATTTTTGAAAACAAATTTAAAGCGGTAGCAAAGGTATGTTTTTGTTACGGATTTGCTGTCTCAAAATTGTCACGGATTAGTAAAATAGTGATTCATTTATAAAATAAAATTTGTTTTCTTAAAGTATCTTTGGATCGTTTTTAAAATTTGCTATTGTGGACAAAATATAAGATTTTATTATTAAAACAGGTGAAATACATATATTATTTCCATAATTGCAGCTCTTCTAGGACAAAAATGCATAGAGTAAACATGCATTTCCGGTTTGAATATTCATTTCAAAAATTGAAGGTGCAATTCTAGACCATTAGACCACTGAATTTTGAAGTTTCACAATTTTACGTTTGGCAGACATGTTCCGAAAATAGTCACATTCGATTCTGGGAAGGTCAAAACGTGTATATCCGTTGAAATCTCGAGTTCAAAATATCTGTACCAATTTTATTATTTGAATTTGAAATATCGTGAAACACGATGTTCCTAAATAGATATAAAGGCAGCATTTTCCGGTATTCTATTTTTCTGTTGTATTGCATATTTGCGGTTGTTTTCATCGTCATTGTTCCTTTGTTTTATCAGCTTGCTTGCGGTAAATAAGAAAAGCTCATAAATTCTTGTGAACAGCGGCAACATTCATTTTTCAAACGTGGCCTCCCGATGATCACGAGGCAACTGGCAATTTTAATCATACACCATGGTGGGTCTTTTAATAAGCGGTTGTTTTCACGTCCTCATCCCGTTGCCCGCAGAACCAGTCTTGCCGTGCCACCGTTCGAAACGTCTGCAAGCCGGGCGTTGCTGCATCATATTAAAATTACGCTGTGTAATATATCTGTTAAAGTTCGTGGATATATAGTATACCTTTATTAACTGGTTATATAATAACGGACGATGACTGGTGCGTTGTTTTCCTAGTAAATGACACTACGTGCTAAATCTACATGACACCAACGGGCGTTTACTACTCACTCCCCACCCCCTACCACTGCAATGCTGGACGTGTTTGATAAAAGCGGAATTGCGTTTACGCATCATATTTATCGACTCCTAACAGCTGATATCACGCAATATTGTTTTTTTTTTTAATATTTAATTAAAAACATTGTCAGCATACATATTGTTCTACCGTTTTGCAATATCAAAATTTAATTTTACAATACGGATGTGAAAACTTTTATGGTTTATGTTTTAATATAAAAATTTACGCTAATCAGAAAATATCAACGCTTATATGTCTTCTATAGGCTATCATTTACCGAACTATTATGCCAGTAAGTAACAACTTCCTTTTATTTACTTTTTTATACGTTATGCATAAAAGAAAGTTTGGTGATCACAATAAAAAAATCGATCTCGTAATTCTAGTGAATATATCCGTTTTGACGGTAACTAAATCCATTTTGCCTATTTTCTCAAAGACATCTAGGTGTGCCTGTGCATGTGTGAAAGCTCTACACCTAGTATGGTAATATAAATATAATGTTTTGAATTAATGATTTGTACATCGTTGAAAAGACAATCTCTTATTTTTGAAATTGATATTCCAACATGAAATTGAATAGAAAAGTTTGTGAAAATATAAGAAAATCCTTTTAACGTTTAAAATAAAATTATATTGCAAATTTTTAAATATTTTGAATCTTATTTTGAATATATGTTTAATATGTAAGTATTTGTTATATTGACAAAAGATTTATGCAAACAAATCTTAAGCGCTTGAAAGCCATATTATATGTAATAGAAAGTCAAGTATAGGGCGCTCTGCATATTTTTTTACCAATCGTGAATTGTATGAAACTCTAGGATAAATAGAGATAAAACACACAGATCGCGTAAAGCACGTTGCGAGAAACGTGTCCCAACAGGGCCATATATCAATTATAGCGGCAAGGTGGCCTGTACTACATACAAAAATGGTAGACACGCGGTTACACACAACCAGATATAGTTAGAACAACAGAGACTGCGACGTCGGTTGATTTAGTTGGCTATATGGCCACAGGTATGCCGTGGCATTCGTATCGATAATCTGTGATTAGGGATGTGTCGTTTATCTTCGTCTCATTGGACACGCAGCCAGTCCAGAGTCGCGCATCAGTCGAGTCTGACGTCATACCTCGCCCGCGCCCTTCGCCCGTCTAACCCATCGTTTTGAAAACATCGGGCACAATGTAAATAACACTGTGATATGCGTTCGCGTCTGCAATGGACAAACGCGAGATTTATACCGACGTGGATTTACGGGTGTAAAATATTGAATTGTTATATATGTATATGTATAAAAAAAACAGCGCGCGCATAACGGTGATGCGGGAGAGAGTAACACGGAAATTCTATTTACCGTTAGCGTCGCACTGAAGGAAATAGGGATTTGTGTTGCCTTTGTGGCCGCTGGCAGTGTGGCAGTACGCTATATAGTGTCATAAATGCCAATGTGTTCGATGCACTAGCTGTGTAGTACACGGGGACAGTTAGTCTCAGGGCGGAACGGAACGCACGACTACCTAACGGCTGCCTGAGTTATGGACACCCGAGAATTCGTCTCGTAACTTTGTTGCGAACTTTTAGTGCTCGACGTATCTGTCATTTGATAAATAAACATGCAGCCACCCACTCACACACAATAAACGAGAAAACAGCGGTTTATCATCGTGAAATATTCAGAGGGGTATCTTGATATTGTGACCTTTACGATAAAAGTTTATTATTTATGCAACTTTTTGCGATTTCAAACCCTTGCGACTCTGACTTGATATTATTTATAATGAGCATTTCAAATACAAATAAAACGAGAAAAACCTTCGCGTATCTATGTAACTGCTGCTAAGAAAATTGGAAGAATTGGTACTAAAACTAAATGGATATAACGTGAAATTAAATGCGCATAGAACAATTGTTAAAATTGAAGAACACGATTGTGCACGAAGAACCACTTCCTATAACAGACGCCAAGTAATCGTAAGATAATTGAAATTTTACGAGAGATTTCTCGGAAATTGAACTAATTTTGGTGCAATTGCAGAAATACTTCCGCTGTATACTTACTTGCAGTTTTATAATAACGTTGCACATTTATATATGGGAATATATTATAAAATGTAATGCCATCCGGTTATAACACTTTGAATCTAGGTATAACTTGATGTTTGTAGCACAGAATTAACTCAAAGAACAATTTATCGTCAATATCTCGAAAATGGCATGAGTAAGAAAAAATAATATTCTAATAAGAGTTGAAGATATTAAATTTTTTAGCAACTTTTGTTTAAAAAGTTTCTTCAATAACTGTACCATTTACTGTAAAAACACCTTTAAAAATTACTATTTTATACGTAATTTTTCCTAGTTACATTGCATATCAATTTTGTTTTATAATAATCGTAGGGTGAATTTAAAACAAAATAAAGCATAATTATAAATACAGATAGTGAATAGACAAGAAAATCGAAAGAATGGAACTCCAGTTCTTTATAAACGGCTCCACCATTTAACTTGGTATATACATACAATTCATTATTAGAATTATTTAATTTAGAAGTAAATGTCTGCTCATGATAATGTGGTAATATGGATCTAGTCAGATAGTAAAATTCTCTTAAAGCAGTTCTACATTTCATTTAAAATTAATGACGTTTTGTATGCATAGCGCATTCGTCACGAAATTCATCCTACTCGTCTGAAGAGAGGAAACAGGAAACTTTTTTCTATTTCCATGGGCCGTGTGATTCAGCATTCGTCTATATAGGATGAAGGCAAACTTGGTCGCATGTCAGTCGAGTCGAGACACTCATTAAACGCTATTCAATAAACTCGAACGGCCTGATTAGATTTTATGGTGGTTGTCGTATTTAATTTCGTAAAACTTTTCCTCTGCGCACCAGCAACGTCCTTGCCTATCGCTGTTCACTTTAATTAAGAACTTATTGATCACGAGACCTGAGATAACATGGCGTTAGGTCTACTCATATTATGCATCTATTATATGTTTCACAACAACATAGTATACGTTACTTTTGCTATTAATGTGGAATTTTCGATTTACAAGTAGACTGGGAAAAATAATTAGTTAATTCCACATTTTATTTAAATTCTTCAAGTGTAATTTAACCAAATATATTATAGCAATTTGGAAAAATGCTCCTAACTTTGGAATAACAAGCTATAGTATAGCTAATTCGCACTTTCAACTTTATAACAGATAAAAAAAAAAACAAGAAAGTCAAGTGAGGGCCACTCCTGTATTTTCTTTCAAATATTTATTAAATATTTTGTCATATTTGTCCATTTTATTTTTGTGTATTTAAAGTGGGAATAATTCTAATTCATTATTAATTTTGCAAACCACTGCCGGTATTTTTAAAGTGCAAACATCGTTATATCGTTATATTTTGAAATTGATTTTTGTTGTAGTGTCTAAAGCTCACATTTTACATGTGAATAATTTAATATTTTCGCACATTTGTATTTGAATCTGAAAGGAGTACATATGATGGAAATTAATGAAAGCTAAATATACATTTATGTCCAGAGGATGTTGTCAGGCATTGATCAGGAATGCCACTTGGCAGTCCCATCGACATCACTCAGAATACGGCCAGGTATACAAACCAGGGTGAATCTGGGATTTAAAGCGAGTTGCAAAAATATAAATACGAAACTGAACAAAAAATATCGTGTGCGTGTTTTATAAAACCGCCAATTTAATTTGCAAAGCCACTGCACAGGGAAATATAGAGAATAACAAAAAAAAAAACCTGAATGGTAAAAAATATCGTTTCAATATAAAACACTGTGTTCCTATCGTACGCATCGGTATAAATCATGTGAAACGTATCAAATAAAAATGAGCAACAAATACGAACAAAAAATAAACAAATACAATCAAATTGGCTACTAAATGTACCATGCAAATTAATGCGGTAAACTCAGTAGAAATAGCCGATTAAAATCGCTAATAGATATTCGATTAAAAATAAAATCATTTACTTCTTTTAAGCGGAAATATTGTTTGAGCTTTGAGCTTTCCTGAATTGATTATAACTATATTCGAGATCACGTATGTCTAAAATATTGAGTTCACATATTTTTGCAACCGGATAGATTATTCTCTTATATTCTTTTATTATGAAAATAAGGAAGTAAAAAGTTATAATTGAAAATAAATATATATATTGATTTATACTGCAATTTTTTCTATTATATTTGCAAACCGTAGACAAGCAAACGCAAACAAATTAAATAAATTACATTGGCGTTGCCTTCCTCGTAAATGATCGATCGTATCCGTCAATAGTCGATGGAGGTTAAAGGGTGATAGTAACATTTCCAGGACATGTAACTCCGTTTCAAATTGGATTAAACTTGTACATACAAAAAAATATATATTTACTTTAAGTTGTTAATCTTGTTACAAGATAAGAAACATGTCGTTGTTATAATTTTAAATGTAGCATGTAATTTTGCGGTTTCGCATGCTAACCGCGGTTTATTATGGTCAGTCTGCTATATTTATATAACAACAGCTATATTAGCGTATATAGTAGCAACCTTGTCTTGTTATATTAAAAGGGAATCTGCAGTGTCCTACACTGGATTTTTCTGTACTATCAACGAATATGTGTAGTTATTTTGCAGTTTTTTATAAAAATATATATTGCAGATCAAAATTGCGCTCTCTGTTCTGTGCCGCGCAAATGAAGAAGATATATACACACATGTAGACTCACAGATGTTTTCTTGAAAGTAGTCATGCAATTCAAGGTAGTTTTTGCTGTAGAGTGCATATAGGAACTATAACGTTGAATAGAATAGGTATATCGCTTCGGTTTGAATCAGCAGTCTTTATTAGAGCACTATCGAAAAGCTTCAATCATGCGAGGGGCAATTTCCAATATTGCGGACCCAATAACTTTAAAACACGTTACGTCCCACACACGTACCTACAGACGCAAACTGCCAGGCATACGCAGCGCAGGCTTCGACGTGTAGAGGCAATAGATATTTTACACTCTCGATTGACGAATATCGTAAAGTGGATTGAGGAAGGGAGGAAGTGAGTAGAAAAAAATCTACAGCGTGCACGGGAAGTATATCGTCAGTTAGATACAACCAATTATTTATCACCACTCGTCGGGAATCGTTTGCATATGTGGAATATTTTAAAACTCAAGCACCGGCTGCTATTGAAAACTAACGTTATTTATGATATGCACAACTCACTTCGATTTTGAAATTTTCTGCACGAGCGCACGTACCATAGCGCACTCGTTTTATTTATTCTATCTTTTCAATTGCGATGAAAGAGTGATACATTGGGTTTTTATAAGTAATATTGTACCTCGCAAATTCAATAACTCAATCATGTATAGAAGTATATTTCTCATTGGCGGAGGTAATAAAAATGGGAAACTGTTTTAAAATTACTATATTGAATATTGTATCAGGAATTTTAATAGAAACATTGCAATTTACGATATATCCCACTTCTTAATGCTTTAAGTATTTTGAAACAGGTATCGACCTACACCGTGGTGATACTTTTCAACTTATTCACAAGTTATCCAGCATATCCCAGCAGAATATCCTACTTTGCTATATTACACATGCAGGTGTAACGTGTAAGTATGTCTTACATTACGTGAAATATGTGTTTGATACAAGAACTTATTTATATTTCACTATAAAATTCAAAATTATTAGTCACTTATGCTATTTTATGTATTTACTTGACTTTCTAGCATAAAACCATCATACACAGAGTGGGGGTTTAGGAGGAAGTTAAAGAAAACATTAAATAATTAAAACAAAATTGTTTCGATTTTTCAGATATTAGATCGGTGTCTGAAAAGAATAAGCATATTATTTTAAGAAATATTTAAGAGAGCTGCTTGCTAAAGTATCAATCTGGAGTGGGTTTCACTCGACTTATACTTATAGTGTTTTAAATTCATTATGCCACTACCATTACGACAATATCAACATGTGTGGTACCTAGGGAAATGTAAATGTAACTTGGCTATTTTCATAGGCGATTTGTCAGTAATTGGTACATTTTTCAAAATAACTTTTCAAACAAAAGTTGTTGGCAATCATTAGCTTTTCTTGAATTTCTTTTCTCTCCAACTCATCTTGTTTGTGAGATATACAATAAATTACACGGCCTCGATTGAACTAACATTTTCAAAATACAGTAGTTTTCTTTGCAGGGATATGTAAATCTTTTATTCTATTGTGAGGGATTCACACACACACACATCGACGTCATTGAGAAAAAATACAAAATGAATTCAAGGACCCTCAATGCGGATATTCTCATTTAAATGTTGAGGTTGATTTTTTTTGTGAACACAATACTTTTATAATACGTTACGTATACTGAAGTAAGAATGTAGGTTTATTTTTAGACGTAAGAAATGTATTTTGAATACAATCAAGTTCGTTTATGTATAATTCGTGATTATGCATATTTGAAATATCATGTAATAAATATTGAGAAACAATAGTCCATATTTGAAAATATGTTGGTGGCAAGGTGTGTTGGACTGTTTATCGCGTGCTATCCTTTTGAATTAATTGCTATCGAGGATCGAGCAGCCGTCTGACACAAGTGCATAGCGATTACAGTAAAAAAAACGCAATACTTACCACACGGAACCGCTTCGTGTTCGTACAATATATCTTACAGATAAAGAACTACTGATGGATCTAAGTTATCTAAACGAATTCACGAAGAAATTCAATTAGAGTACCTATTCTATTAGACTTTTTAACTTTAACACGATTTATTTATGACTTTTGAATCGATCGTGCATTTTTAAACGACCACTATACTCACATATACATTTTGAAGTGGCCTGCACTCGATTTTATTATACATTGTTTTCACTAGATATATATGCCAAACAAACTATCAAATCAACCAATACTCCACAGTAATACTCTGAAATTGTTCCATTTCGCTTATTATGTTATTACGTTATCAAATTCTGTTTCTTCAATATAAAATATAGATTGTTATTTAATATTTAAATACTATAATTAATATGTACTGCTTTTCAATATTTATTTATTTATACTCCAAACATTAACAATGATATAAAGAAACTTATTTCTAAAACAATTAATAATATAATATATTACAAATAAAACAACAAAATAAACATAGAACATAAAATAAAACAAATTGAACAACAATACATTAATTAAGTTATATTTTGCGTAACATATAATTTTAATTTATTTTTAAAGTGAGAGTAATTCTTTTAATTAATTTTTTAATAATTAGTGCATAGATTACTCTATGCACAAATTATTAAAGAATTATGCACTACTGGTTTGAATATTCTTTTCAAAAATTGGAGGTGCACATTTAGATCATATACAAGTCTTAAGTTTGAAATTTCACAATTTTATGTTCGACAGTTTTGGTGATGTTATTCTAAAAATAGTCACATTGGATTCAGGGAGGGTCAAAACGTGTATTTTCGTTCGAGTTCGAAATTTTTTATGATTACAAGACTTATTACTTTATATAAGTAAGTGACAATTGAATAGACCAAATAAAACCACACAGTTGATCTTACAAGCGTCGGACTTACATCAAAATATTTGATTTTTATACATTTTCTTCGTCAGAAAGACGAGTATCAGTGCAAGAATTTTTTAATTTCGAGAATGCTACAAACACAATTGAACACTACAGCTCTTTTGCGTTACAGCGAGCTAAACATTAAAATTAAACCTTTACTTATCAATAAGTTAGATATACAACATCATAAAGTTTGGTTATAAAATCATATAAAAATAATCATAAACGTAAAGAAAATAATTATTAATGTACGTGCACATATAAGAAATGTGTTCTACCTCACGTATCGTTTTTAGATGATATTATAAATTAATATCCTGTAGTAGCACTGCCTACGAGTTGGTATAAGAATGCTCATCATGTACCACCATAAAACTGATGACATACGGCCGCCTTCGATTTTTAAGACAAGTTAAAACATGGACCCGTAAACCATAATACTTCAGTCTTCGTTTTTTTTCTTGGTTTATCCATCTTGCCTTCGTTCGAGCACATCAACTGCTATTACCGTCGTAGATTTTATGATGTTTGAAGAAGTAATGCAGAAATATCCCGAGATGAAATTTGATTCTGACGAAACTCATTTTTGTCATTTCCAACATTAAATATCTGTTGTGGCCAGCAAAAGACCTTTGAATAATAACGGTTAAAATACATAAATGGTTGCTAAGAAATTGTATCAAATGGTAAACTTTTAGGGAACAAGAAATGTTTAACTTTATAATATTGTGAATTTGGAGCTAACCGCTAGGATTGATTATAAATCTTAGAGTTTTGTTAAAAATGTCAAATGTCTTTTTCAAGTAATAGTTGTAACTCTGTTTGCAGCGAGTGCATCACTTCCAATTCAGTGCATGAAATAGGGGGAGGGTGGAAAAATGAGGTAGAACTGAAAAGAACGCGAACCCTGCTCGTGTGATGAATACCTCTGATGTACGTAGGAACGTAAGCGATTTATCGGTTCAGACAAGCTGAGAAATGCCTTGGAATCGACATCCTACGGGCTTTGAATGTCAATTCTCGACCCTTCAAAACCTGACCCCGCCGCGCCTATTCATAATTCTTCGATTTATCAAACGCGCTGATATGTGAATGGTTATATATACGTATATTTCTATTCACACAAGGAGGTTAGGAATGCTGGCGTTACTCATGGATTTATCCATATATTCAGTCACTTTAAGTGGGGACTCACCCCTCTCGAATGGTCAAAGATAACAATCCACTGATTCTGAAGTGATTGTTCTTCGTAAAGTAGAAACATAGGTTTCTTCCACGACATATTATGACTTTTGTTGTGCATTTCGCTAGTTTTATACTACGAACACAGTTGGTTAGTTTGAAAATTGACCTGCTTTATACTATCAAGCATTGATACTCAGATCTTGAAAAATAGATATCTGTTTTAAAATGTACTCAGATAAATTATTGGTTAATAATACAACCACTTTATTTCCTTAAAACAACAAAATATTGTTTTAATTCAACACATTTAATGTTGTTGCAAATAACTTTTCGGTTTCGCCTTAATAAATGAAATAATGAATTAATGAATGATCAAATATATTTTACTGTTGTTTCTATTAAGACGAATATTTTTCGCTGTGTGGTTACTATAAATCAAAACTAAATATCGAAATCCGAACTTAAATCAATATTAATCTGATAATAACAGCGATTCTTAAATATTTAGTAATTTTGAAAATTTAATATTCATGTTTTAAAAAGAAACAATATATCGCGGATTGAATCCCAACAAGTACCTTTGATCGCAGGATATGTTAAAGCGGGTCTGCACACATTCGCTAGGTTCGGTGAGATAGGTACAGGGAGAGTAGAGACCGATACATAAGCAGAATATACGCGCAAACGTAGTGTTAGCTCTCATGACATGTCAAACGCAAGATGTCATTTATATCCCTGATTCCATTCGAATATTTAAATCGTGCTGAAACGGCTGATTTTTCATCCTTTTTTCTTTCTGTTCATCTCTTTTCAATTCTATTTTTCCCTTCCAGCGCCTTTGATCCTTGTAAATATAGATATATTTTATATGCTCGAGGTAACAATAGGTTTATAGAGAAGGATGTGTTTTTTTTTTCATCCGGATTTTTTCCATATCATTTTGCGGGACTTTGTTTGATATAACAAGTAAATTTTGGCTCACTTTTCATATCCATCTTCTCCATTTATCATTTCCAAATATTTTCTGTCACTTTCATATATTTTGTTTTTGCTAGTATTGATATATATTTAAATGGAGAAGATGACATGTTTGAAAAATATCGAAATACTGACTTATACTTCTTATTATTCTGCTGCTATTCTAAACCAGTGAACCCAATCTTTTTTGATTGCTACTCTAAACTGTCTCTTAGTTTATTTGACAAAATATCATAATATCACTTTTAACACTAGTTACATACATTATTTTTGTTTATGACTGCTAATATTCTACAGCACACATTATATGTTGAAATTATTTTTGATAGTTGATGATTTATTTAAGTAATAGCTACGTTCAATTTACTGGGAAAAAATATTTCAATCAATAATTAATTATTTATATATTTGTTAAATTTAATAGAACAATTGAAAATTGTTTTGATAACTTTTATACGGTACTAATGTTAAAGGTAATGACTTTTAACACGCTTACCCATAATTTGCAATTTTTAATTCGCTAGGAAAACCCGTACAAAGCCAATTTTTAAGTGTCGTAGAAAAAATATTTTATACAAAATCAATAATTTTCCTCTAATTTCATATAATATTTAATTACTGTAAAAGTGGGTATACTTTTGTTTGGTTTATAATAATTTTAACTATCAGTTTGGTCGACATTAATACTACATCGTATGAAAATGTTCTCTCTCATTCTACTATAAGTTAACATAGAAATGTAACTAGAATAAGATACGCGCCATACAAATTCTATTTAAATGAAGGAATCTCCTTGAATAGAATAGCTTTAATAATTTAAAATGTATCGCGTAGTACGCCTTCATATATAACAATTTGAATATATTACCATCGCTCTATGAATCAACTACAAAACGTGTCTTCCACATTGGGTTTCAGGAGGAAACTACTCGGATTTCCCTTACATCCAATATTTAACACGTAAGTGGTGGTTGGAAACTCGACGAACTAGTTTTGCGTACGCGGAACTTGTGATTTATAAACAGAAATATTATTCCGTTATCGCTCCTCCACCAAAAAGAATTCACAAAGAGAATTATAGATCTAACGTGTTTTATCATATTAGAATTTATTATCTATGGCTGGTACTAAAGACACGGAACTACTCGTATTGGGCAAAATGTTACGTTGTTTTTATAGAAAAGACAGTAATTTATATATTAATTAACTTCAACACATCGTTATTATTTTTCATTGCAAATAAACCTCAACATATCATAAAATTTATATGCGTATAAATAGTTTTTTATTTTACAATACATTCTATTGGATATTTTGTGGCTTTATAAATATAAAAATTATAAAATTTAGAAATTAATATAAATATCTTCCTGTAGAATTTTTTAACAAATTTCTTCAATAATTAATATATAAATTGTTACATATTAAATTTTGTTTCCTAATACGTGAAAATTCGTGATAAAAACTAGGATATTTTGAGAAATACGCTGTTTTTAGTGATTATAGCTATATTATTTCTAAAAATATCCTTATCTATATTAATCGTGATTTGTTAAATACGTTTCTTAAGGCTGTCCGTTACTTGATTTAATTAATTTTTAGATTTTCAATTACGCTTTTGTTCTTCTATAAATGATTTCATTATGTCTGTAAAACTGGAATATTATCGACTAATTATGAACTATGCAACTCATTTGTAGATTTTTATATATTTATATAGTGTACAAACAAATTGGCATAAATCAGATATCTAAATATTAACAAAATTAAGTAAACAACTTAAATATGTATATATAGTCCTTCCGGAAACTCGTGTTAATGATTAATTTACATTAGATCTAGAATTTTCTTATATTCGTAAACAAATATTCGTGTCTCAAATTCCTTTCATGTTTCGTTTTATTTTTTAATTAGCCAAATGGTTTGGTAATTTTTTTATGTTTTTCTTGGAAGACAATTATTTTCTAATCTCTTGGGGCATTTCGAACAACAATGACCACATAGTAAATAACGTGATGTGTGTATTTTACGTTCAAATTGTCGTTAAATTAATTATTTTAAAACATGATGTTATAACTTCTGCGAACGACAACGTATAAAATAATTGCACTAGTGTTTATTTTATGCAGAACATGGAAGGCAAGTACTTTATATGTAGAGTTACTATGGTCCTACACACACATACACAGAGACTAGGTATATGCTAGCGGACCGCCTACTCTGCGTGTGGTTTAATTAAATTGCATTGATATCAGCTAGTGTTTGATGTATGTACGAAATGTTCACGATGTTCCACACAAATATGGATGATCAAATATGGGTTCTGCTAACTCTTGTCTTCTGTTGAAACATATACTGTTTAGTTTGGAAATGCAAAGCTAAATGGTATCTCAATTTGTACTAATTATAATAAATATCTGTTAATTACTATACAAAGATAATACTATACAAATTATTTTCTTATTTTTATTTTTGCAATGAAATATTATGTAGCTATTTCCACATGAAATGTTCCCGTTGCCTGCGTAACATGTTTTGTTTGGCTGTGATTCGCCATTGATTCTAGAACAGCCAATTCAAACGTGATATGTCGGCACTGGCGAACAACAAAAACAATATTTCATGTGGAATGTTATTATATTATAATTTATTATAATTATGAGAAATCTGCTTACATTTTATACCAATTACCTAAATAGGATACGGAGAGAAGTTAAAAAGGGATATTACATTTTCAATCAGTATCATTTAAACGAAGGGTGAAGAATAATGCTCATATTTTAAAATAATATTTGTAAATAACTTACATTATATTTATGTTCTTTATAATAAATATGTAAATAACGCGGTTTTTAAAAATTTTTAAACGATTATTATGTTTCGGTATCTCTTATGTTTTCCTTAGACGATAGATTAAGTATAATTTATTAGTTTAGATACATTTCCTTCGACAGATTGTGGGAAACTCAACTTTTTTTTTTTTTTTATTGTATCATATCCTTAAAAACATGCGGTCAATATACTTGGTAGATATTAATATAGTTAAATTTTACTACTGATATACATGTATGTATATATACAAAATAAATTGAAATATATAATAGAATTAGATGCAAAATATTGTATATTAAATAATAATTTCAATATTAATAAATTCCTTATAATATAGAATGTGCTTTGATGTCAGTTCATAGTAGGTATTAAATGCACGTATATATTACACAGTGTATTTAAATTTAATTTCGTAAAACTACTATATTTTCAAAACTAGTTTCTTTTTTAAATTATCTATAAAAGGAAAAGACAATATTCCTAAATCTGTATTTCCAATTGTATCAATCAACTATAATAATAATAATATTATTCTAGTTCTGAAATATGCCAAATTGCTCTAAGATCGACAAGTAACGAATATGCTAATATATAAATGGTTAAACAATGAAACAACTCAGATATTATTCCCTTTAATGCATGAATATAAATATAAGAAATATAAAAAGAAAAAATGATAGCAACAAGGCGTTGTACATCGATTTTTCTTTATTAAACTAAGTACTGGACTTTTCATTATTTTTCCCCTAATGGACATGTAATTAGGGTCGAAACGTCATTTATTAGATAATCACTGGTATTAGATATGGCCAAGCACTGGACGTATACACACGTTACCACTAGATTAACCCGTGTTTACATAGCCGTATGTTAATATTTATCCATGGTTGCCAAACGTATACAAATATAATTACATATATTTATTCCAATTATTGATCCTTTAAAAATGTAATCAGTCTTAAACATTTTCGTAGACAAATTAAAATTGCAATTGAGTCTGTGATCCTAATAAAATCTATCTAATAATATATATTTAATTTATTCATTATAAAATTTTGAATGTTTATTTTATTTCTTTATTACGTTATATTGAACGTTAAAATTTGTAATTAATGAAACGATAAGAAATCAAGTTTATGCAAGTCAGTTACACCCACTTGTGCTAGACCGCTATCTGGCAACCCGGTGTGTTATTAAAATATCGTTATAATTTTCGAAGTCCGTTATTTTTCTGCTTCAATTAATTTTTTATTATTATTTGTTTTTCTTGCAACAGTAAAAAACGCGCTTTCTTAAGCTTAACCATTAAAGCGAAACGTATATCTTTTATGGTTATATATTTCTCTTCATTAAATTCTAGTTTTTAATAATTGAAGAATGCCATAAATTTGACTTATAAATAATTATAAAAATTCTATCTGGATCTACATAAATATAGTATGGAGATTAGGCTTAGTTCGCTTTAGTAACAGTCACCAATATTATAAACGAAATAATATTAAATTAAAAAATTTACGTTTTCAACTAATGTTTTGAAAAATTGTTGATAAGGTGAATTAACATTAACCGGTAATTATTAATAATTCCCATCTATCATCAGTAAATGTAAAGAAAAGGGTGGTAAAATTCCATGCATATTTCACACCCTATTTTTTTTCTGGTTAGTTAAATTGAAAAAAATTTATATTTACCAGAAAATAATACAAAACAATGTTTTTATTAAATCTGCCAAGCTACACAAGTAATTATTAATAATTACCGGTAAATATAATTATTATAATATGTTACTTATGTACCAAAAGACGCGGATATTAACAGTATATTTATGTAAACCGATATTATACATAAATTAATTATTTTTGATAAAATATTTACTGAATATATAATTACAATTTTTGTTGCAACTAATATATATTATATTACGATTTCAAATTTGTATGTTATATGCAATGATGTCAATGATTATAGCATGCGAATAAATAAAGATACATATACTTAAAATTTAATTGACAATATTGTTTTCGACTGTTAATCTATAAACTTTATTCTTATATTCTAATTAAATATTTCGCCAGCGGATGGTTCTTTTATTTGTGTTTGATTTCAGTTTTACGTAATAAAACAACAAATAATGTTTTGTTTTTTCATTTTTATGCATCTATGCTCACGCTACGTTACAGAAATATACGCCATTTGCTAGAGTTCGTATTTGTTTTTCATGATAGCCGCGAGGTTTATCCAAAACTGGTCAGAGATATTCTACGGTGAAATGTTCTGTAAATTGATTGCTCCTTTTAATAATTTGCCGTGCTGCTCCTGGTAACCAGCCAATTAAACCGAAATTTAGCCGGTACTGTATATATTGCTTACTTATTTAAATACGTAAATACTCGAAATAAGAGCGAATGTTATTGCCTTTTGTTCAAATACAAAAGATACGCTGTACTGATATTTTAACCTTTTAAATTAATTTTGTATTTATTTACATAGACCGAAAATTTTAAATGTTAATGAGTTATGGCAGTAATGTTAATACTGAATACCAATTTATTTTACTGAGGAGTTATTTTAATTACTTTAACTTGTGACTTCTAAATTAATATATATATATATATATATATATATATATATATATATATATATATATATATATATATACATTGAGCAGGTTTTAAGAATAACCCCATTGGACTTCATAACGTAAATAACATTTAAATTTTAGAATAGTTAAAGTATATTTTGACGCTGTGTACGTTAGCATTGTTTGTCTTAATACAAACTGGATTATTATGTGTAATTTTTATTCATGATTACTAATTAGCTAGCTGTGAATGTACCTTAATTCACTATTTATTTAAACTTAGTTGGTTACTTTACTAGCCTGGCTGGCATTGGCCTATAATATACCATGATTTAAAAAAATGTTTAGTTAAAACGTATTTTTAATAATTATTCCAATGTTGGGCAACTGTTTGATTTACGTTTAATTAAGTGCAACAGTTGACATCAAAGCATATTTTTTGACGTAGCAACAAATGTATGAGCTATTTAGTATCATCATATATATATGCCACTGCTTTTTGTGCCATGTATCTAAATGTAAATTCGCAAAATTTGTTTCCGCACCGATCATTAGTTTGACATATTGACTATAATTGCATTTGTACCTCATACCGAAACACGGTCTAGTATTAAATTGCCAACATTACTTTTATGTTAACCAACTAACCTAACCATCATTTTGAATACTATTTACCTACTATTAAATCTTCATTAAACTATATAACTAGTTGATTGTTTTCATTCGTATATCGTAAATTCATAATTGCGCTCGTTGTTACTTGTAACTTTGTGCAAAGTGCGTTTGACGAAATAATATTTCTGTTCCATTTTAACATGGACCCGTGTCTGGAGATGATTTTTACTTTTGTTTACCAAACAAGTTAAAACGGGATTCTTCCGTGTGCCAGGGATTAATTATAATTCTTTATGAAAATATTTTCCCCCTAAATGAAGTTATTTCACCCATAACCTAACTTTTTACTGTTGAATATAAAACAACGGGAAAAACTTTGACATTTCATTTTCTGCGTCAAAATTTAAATGTTATGCGCTTTTGACGTGGTTTTTATTCTGTTTTAATATCTTTTACTTTGTATTTAACGCACGGGAAAAATGTCTACATGAAATCAGTATATTAGTTAATTTAATTTTTCCTATAGTACAGCTCACTTATGGTGCAGTTTACGTCATTAATTTTCGAATAAAAATAGAAATTTGTATAATTATTTCTTTGTTGCACACACTGCTACACGCGTATGCACACATAAAAGTGTGTCTTATCTGCATCTTTATTAAACCGCAACAAGAAAAAAATTAAATCATATTGTGTGATTTATATTTCTATAAAATATATATATATATATATATATATATATATATATATATATATATATATATATTATATATATAAACGTGAAAGAATATTTTATTAATTATCGGTTCGATCGATATTATAAGAGCTATCATGACTTATTTACAATTTATTCACTAAATAAATAATAACAAAATTTATTTATTATTTAAATATAATTAATCGGATTCTTCATTTTCGCTGTCTGACACCAAATCGCTCTTTGGTAAAATATTCCAGCACACTAAAACGTAATAAAATGATTTGAAATAAGACCATGTCAAACACCAGCAGTTACAATAAAAAACAAACTAGTGCTCGCCAATCATTTATTTTACATAAAATAATATATTTTTAACTAATTTATAGACTTTATTTTTATGTACAATGATTTATGTTATTATTATTATTATTTACATTAATTAAATGGCAAAGCATGTATTTTATGTTTAAAGTAACTGTATGAGGAACTCATGACGGCATGAAACTCCTCCACTATTATTGATTTGCACCACACGGTTTATAGTTATGACGTAAGCTGCATCATAAGATATACTGTATGTATGTAGGAAATATAATATTGAAAAATATGTCATTTCTATGCAACGTTCTAAAATGTTTCGAAACATATAAATTCAAATGAATATATGATAAATATTTGACAGGGTCAAACAGGCTTTATGTATGTCTAGTACAGATGAATGTGTATTTGTCTACTTCAATTTTATATGTTTGAACATGTTTGCGTGTACTTTTTTCCATTTACCACTATGTAAAAGCAACCGTGTGACATCCCAGCCACGCAGGAGTTCCGCTATTTACTTTGTACATTGAATACTAATCCGTTTCGTTTTGTTTGTATGCGCAGATCCGCCCGAGATCATACTGCGTCCTCGCAACCAGCAGGTCAAGGCTGGCGGCATCGCGGCCTTCTATTGCGCGGCCCGAGGTGACCCACCACCGGTCATACAATGGCGGAAAAACGGAAAACGTGTATCCGGTAAGAGCCTATGCTTATTTTTCTAGATAAATATTCGACTGCCCGGGGTCTGTGTTATAAACACAATTTTTCACACTAACGCCACTGAGCAAATATTATATGTCAAACAAAAACATGAAAATAGTAATTTTTACAAATCATATATAACTTCTATACATAAACTTTCAGCACTGGCGCCGGGTCTCACAGGCCCTTGTGATAAATTAAGTGCAATTTATACATATGTTTAAGTTTTTTGTTTCAAAATATTGAAAAAATATAATATAGAGTCTCAACAACAGTGATGCATTGATTTGTTTTCTTCGAATGGGTATGATACAATGCTTCACAATAAGACAATAAAATCTGTTTAGATGCAGAAAGAATAATAATAATTAAGACAATTAATAAAACATATATAGAATAGAGAGTGTCTCACAGACACAGCGTCAGTTGTTGTGTTACTTGAGAGGACGCCAGTACTGGAAGGATACGTTATTGATATCATGAAAGAATAAACCATTTTATTTTACTACAACTGTGTTTATTTTATCATTTAAGTTGTTGAAACATGGCGATAAATTTGTTAATAGGCACGCAGAGTCGTTATTTAGTACAAGAATTCCCTCCCAGTGGTGCGTTATTGAGAATAGAGCCTGTTCGAGTTGGACGAGATGATGCAAACTACGAATGCGTTGCAGAAAATGGTGTCGGTGATGCTGTTAGTGCCGTCGCTACACTGGTGGTCTTCGAAAGTAAGTACTTTTTAAAATCATTCTTATGTTTTCGTCAAATCTGTTCTTGTAGCCCCAGAAGCATTGGCGTAATCGTGGTATTACTAAAATGCGTAGTACCAAGATTTGAAATGAAGATATACTTATTTCAAAAACGTAATATGATGATACTACTTTGTTTAATAGATATTAAATATTTAAGAACAAACATAGGTGCAAGCACCATTGCCTACAGCCGCAAGACGAGTTAATAAATAATGCAAATAATAAATAAAGGAATATATATTAAATATTTTTTTATATGACTAAAGCTATTTTACAACCACTGGTTTTGAAGAGATGTATTGTTAACAATGCTTATTTTAAATTTAAAAAGTATTACTTTTAATTAGTTTTTAAGTCATTCAGTATCTATTTGAAAATAGATATACATCAAAACTGACTCATGTTTCGAAGATAATGTAACTTTGATCAATATTATTGGAGACTTGAATATTTAGAGCCTTGTAACTTCGGAAGTATTAAGACTATTGATTTTAAAATGGGGCACATATGCATATCAAATTTTGTTAAAATCAGCCCACGATCTTCTTAGAAGATAACGGCCTTACGATTGATCGATCGACATACATCCAAGTTATACAAATTTCAGGAAACAAATTTCCGTTCAAGAATTTATTCATTCCGAAATAATACAGAAACAACAGCAAACACTATAGCTTTTCTGATATTGAAATGCGTTGACAATGTATTTAAATTAAAATACATCAGAAACAATCTCAAACAAATTTTCTTATATTATTTATAAATTCATCTAAATCTGTTTCGACCTCTCGAGCATCAGGAAATTATTAGCGGTCGAAACACATTCATAAATATGTTGTTCAACTTACCAAGTTTTTCTCTTGTTTATAATTTATATTGAAAGGATTTCACCAACGAACGTGTAAAATTAATAAAAATTATCTTGATTTACATTTTTTCAATATATGAATCGTCAATTAATAAAAATCTCCTAAATATACCCTTGTCTATAAATCAATAATAGCATTGAATCAAATTTATGATATCTGCTAATTATAAATCAAATCATCATTATAATTAATAACGAATATGTTATTAAGCTTAATACCGTGCGATGAATTCTAATAATGCCGCATGTACTACCTATGTATGAGCATGGAAATGATAATACGCTATTTCCATGATGGTATTATAATAACCCTTCATATATTTTGTTAGAACGCGTACGTTAATAAGATATTATGATAGGTATTTAACGTGCTAGCTATGCAAATCGTGTTGTTACAAAACTGACGTAATATAATGACAATAATACAATACAGAGGATGAATAATGAATGTGCCAATTACACGGTGTGGCTGCCGTGCAGATCCTCGGCTAACAGCCAGCGCCAACACCGCTGCCATTGCATACTGTCAGTTTGCAGCTTCACGATCACAGTACGAGTTGTTGTATGTGTACTATTACATTACTATATGCGCGAACCTCCCAGTCACCGGATTCAACACGGATACTTTCAAGCACCTACCCACTTGACGTTGTTCAACTGAAACATAATCATATTTTGATTAATTTGAGTGAATTGCACAAGCTTTTAATTACTAATGATAAAGTTACAAATTAAAGTTCACACAAATACATACACTAGGTGATTCTACGATATATGAAGATACATATTTTGAAAATACAAACACCAATCATTTTATAGAATATAATTCGCAGTCGTCAGACTTAGATAACAATTGAAGAATGTTATGTTATATATTTTCAAATCGGATATTTTTAACAATTATTAATTCAATTAGACGTTCCTAAGAATTATTTCCATCAGTAAGTCCAGTCAAGAAATGTCATTTTGTTGATTGTTTCTGTCTTAAGATTAGATTGAGTGCAATATATATTTTATTATAAGTAGAAACATTATTATTTATTTAGGAATTATATTTACTTCTACATCTAAGGTATTTTATTCTTTGGTTCTTTGATTTTATTTATTTATATTTTCTGTATTAGATGTTTTTGTAAACATTTTTAGATCTCCAGGTATTTGAAGATGAATTATTTAACTATTCTCAAATGTAAGTGTTCTATTTATATTATTTACGAGTTTAGGTTAACCTGTTACCTGGAAATAGAAATGCACGCGATCTTGTGTTGTTATTTTTAAACTATTATATTCTTTGTCATATAAACATCCCAAAATGTTGTCCCAACAGATAGTTCAATATAAATAATTGAAAAGTTTACTAAAAGGACGAATTTGAAACATTTTATCTTTCTTAGACTAAGTTTAAATGCTAGAAATGCAATCATGAAATATTTTGAACTTCAGCTCTTAACGGAAATACACCTTCTGAACTTGACTATTTTCGAAACATATCAGCAAATATAATTTTTGGTGTAAATACTTTTCACAAATATTCAAATGCAATAAGCATTATTACAATATGAAAATTTAAAAAAAAAGAATTCAAATTAGTAATAACCTACGTACAATTGTAATTTTAAGATTTAATTTCACTAAAATTGAATACCTATAGTAGCCCATTGAGATGGGGAAATGTGCGCTCTTATTACTCGTAAGAAAAGCTCTGTAATGAAACTAACGTGTAATATTATCTAGCTAGCGGTACACGTATCTACTATTGTGGAAGAAAATCAAATATTTGAGTAGAACAGTAACGCGTGCTAATTACATTAAAGTTACGCCAGGTCTTACTGCAACGATAATTCATGCAATTGTAGTGTTCCGTTACACAAGATATCATCACCTTACGTAGATACGTAATAATGTCCCCGCTCCTCCGGTCTACAAACTAAACCGCTAATGTAGCAAATGTTCGTAATATGTATTATGCAAATCCATAAAATGTCGTTATCATTTGCTAGAACGTCAGCGTTATTCTACAGGTTTTATCTTTTTTTTTTTTTAATTAAAACTGTATCTTTTATTATGTCTGCTAATTATTTTTCATGTTTCTTCATGCCTTATGGACAGTATTTATTTTTAGACTTGTCTCTGATAATTTGACATTATCAACAAGTTTATTTCTATACATAGCATTATGTTTTTATATTTATATAATTACGTTGTAGAAAATACAGTTTTCTTAATATATTATTTTCTTATGCTCGAGATTTTTTTTGCCATCCCTGATTTGTTTCCGGCAATTTTCGAAATGGTGTCGGTGTGTGCCGATCTCTGATCGCTCTACAACAAAAACTTTAGATGATATTCTTTAGATTATTTGTTATACATCACCGTATCAGTCCCGCTTCTAGCTAGCGACGCTTTAACAAAGAACCTAAGTTCAATTTGATAGCAGTTGCACAACGTGAACCTAAAGAATACATAACTATACTGTGGTTATAGTCCTTTTGCAAAATCTGATCTAGACAAAGATTCTATAATGTCGTAACTATGTGCTTATATATTATCACAATGCTGTTGTCCGGGAGCTCCTCGAAATGAATACGTTGTTAAACAATAGTTGATTGTTTGTGTCGTTTCATATTAACACCGTCGCGCATATCTTTATAACAAATGTCTGTTTCGTATTGTTTCGGTTATTTGGCAGAGAAATCCAATAATATGCCCAGTGTTCGCAGACTCGATTCGTCACTTCTGTACACTTGTGGCCTCTGGAACCGCATGCGTTTCTTGGCAACCAGCAATCCGAACTATAGTGTATTGCTCAATATTTTTGTATCATTCCAAAGATTCTATAATAATTTGAAGTATCATCTCACAAATGGTTTAATATCACAATAAATTTCGTCACTGTCACTAGATATATTACAGTATATATAAATAAGATTTAAAATTGAAACATAGATACGTAGAAGTGAACGCATCCCACAAATAAATCACAGTACTACAGAAATCCACGAATAAATTACTGTTAACAATTCATTAGTCAGTAGACCATCCTTGACAGAATAATAGTATCTACCGAAACTTATTTTAATTTGGTTGCGTCTCGAAAAGATCGTGGAATAGACTATCTTAGCGGTTTCTATCTTAGCTTTGGCGAAGTCTTTTTTCATGTCGTACGTGTCGACGCCGAACGACGTCGTCGTGTGCGAGCGCGAACGCGTTTTCCCACTTCTTAGTTTTTAATATCGGTGTGACACACCGGCTGACAAGACATCCTCCAACGTCGAAACGAACATCTTTCCCTCCTTCACGCGCACAAGTCATTTCCTTTCATTTAAATAACTTTAATACAGACGTGTGGATGGCACTTGTGATATTCTTCACATGATTTATTCGCTATGATTGCACGCCATTCTCATTCTCTTTCTTTTGTCGATTTTTTGTCCTGTCACTCTGACTTGATTTTCACATTTTTCGGGTTCACCTTGCTAAATATTTGAATAAGAAAACCATTAGCTTTATGGAATAGAGATTCATATTCTTAATTGAAAACAAGATATTGTGTTCTCACCAATGCTTGCAGCAAATAGCCAACAAAATTATACGTTCACTGCGATGTAAAATTAATCTAAAAAATACATAGATAAAAAGCTGAACTGGCCTTTACTCGACTTTTACTTCCAATTACTATTATTGCTCTATTTTGTCCATCGCCATGAAAAAATATCCATATAGGTGATAACTAAGTATATGTAACATAACTTATATCAAAGGCGATTTTCAGTTAATGATACATTTTTAAACCTAGAAATGTAATATTAATTTTTATTCCGTTTTCGAGCTATTTAAAAAGTAGCAAGAGAAAATTGTTACTCTCGGTTGAAATATCTTTTTCAAAATATGAAGTTTTCTTTTTTGTAATAATATAAGTCTTACATTTATAATTTACTTTTGTTACAGTATTTGCTGTAGAGCGTTCACAGACCCACAGACTGGCATTTGGACAGACACAGTCAAACATATATACAGAACTACACACACACATACACATCTATAGGTGTCATTGAAAAAAGGAAATTTCAATTAGAATTTCAAAGTAGATTTTCTTTTGTGATTGCAATACCTTTTTTTTTATAATAGCGTATAGGATACAAGAAAAACAAACTATAAGCTAATAGTAGATTAGATATTACAAATAATTGTCCAGATTGTTTGAAGTCAAACAATGCTACCATTCCCACAACTAAATTATCGTATTCATTATACTTTTTTTTTCTGTGAACACTAACATTATTTGTCATAGAACAAATTGGATTATTATTTGTAATTTCTAATCTAAATTAATAACTGACTCGCTGTGAATCATCCTTAAAACTAAAATCTGCCCCAAATATATTTTAATTCCGGATCGTTTTAGATAAACGAAAGTTCTTTTGTACACAATGTACGACGATCTAACAAGAATGTATTCATTTTCATAATACAATCATAAAGCTCGCTCATATAGGCAAAGCTCCCATTACGGTACTTACCTGAAATACATCTTACTATTGCAGGCACGTAGCTTATAATTAGTGTAAAAAATACCTATTTTTATGAGTACTCAGACTACACAGGTTCTTCATTATCCTCTTCATATGTATGTATATGACACATTATTCAAAGATGATAATATATTCCGGTATATGCTTGAGGTACGCCCGCTATTATACTTAAATTATGTTGCGCTGCAAATTTATGAAAACAATAGCACTAACATTATACGCAAAGTAACGCTACGTAACGCAGTACGCGTAACGCAAACGTAAACACACACAAAACAAATACGAACTCATTACGCACTCGGCATATGTAATTAGCGCCTGTTACTCACCCATGGGTATAATCCGAGCATCCCTAAATACGACGAAATGACGCTTACGCAGTGGCAGCTCGCACAGGAGGCATAATGGATATTGCCCCAAGATTTGGAAACAAAAACGCTATTTAACACATTGACAAACAGCATTGCCGCAATTTTTAGTTTTACGTCGTTCTACTAAACTGCATATTGCCTTTTGACAAAAAGCAGATTGGTGTTTTAATTAATTTTTATGTTGGTGCTCTTAAATATACTAACAAACGCCATTTTTATTGTACGGTGCATTGTGTATGTTAAAAAGGATCATACATGTTATTTTGGTGAAATTATTACATGCTTATAACGTAATTTAGTATTTCCGAGTATTTTTCTACAAAATATTTCATGAAATTTTATTAAAATACAAGTATAGGTATTTGCACCATTACTTCAAACTCACCACACAGCAAACTGATAATTAACGAAGGCGAAAAATTGACCTTTATTTATTGTAGGAAGAAAATTTGTTTATAATTACTGATTTTTTAAACGAAATTGTAATTTTTGTTCTGTGTTACTATCTAGCAAAGAATTTAGCAAAATGTTGAAGTAACGTAAGATCCAAACTACTACTGCAGTAACTTCGAAATAATTAACAATATTCGGTGTAATGCCAAATCTTTGAATGTGCAAAATCACTAATTTTCACTTATAGGTGTTTTCCATTCAAGGAAAAATAATCTAAGCTGAACTGATTTTACGTAAATGAACTGCCTACGATGCAATTTTGGAAAAATGATACTGAAATCAGATCAGTTAGTACTGTATTATAGGTTAAGTTTTGTGAGGGGAAGGAGACGGAGCATGAGGAAAGTATAAGTGCAAATCAGTTCTGTGTGGATCAAATCGGAGTTGATCTGGGCATCGAAAGGAAAACCACAATTTTTAATAGTGGAAATTAATTATACCTATACCAGAAAATTGTATATTTAATGTAATCATCTGTAAAACTCAATTATTTCATAATTTAATTCTGTTCTTATGACATTGGACCAATGATATGGTTACCATAGATATAAAATATACATTAGGGCGTATACTTGTTTATATCTCATTATCTGTCAAACAACAGAAAGCATCTATTTCAAAAGTGACATATCATAGACATTCTATATTGGTGTAAATAGAAAATCAACTAAACAGCATGACGATAATTCAATAATTTTTCCTAATATAATTTTGTGTAGCGCCACTGCCACGAATCCTTCAGGGTTACCTTATGTATGTATGTTCGCGCGATAGCGCAGATGTCTGCAGTTGCCGGTGTCAAATTTAATATAACACACGACGTCTAAGATGTAGACCACAGATGTATATCTCTCTCACTTACTCGGTTTGTTCTGTACGTGTGTGTGTTTGTATGTTAACCGGTATATCTAACCGGATAATGAGCATAGCTTCCTCAAGATGCACTCGACACGTTAGTCGTCATCATCGCCGTGTACACTTACAATTTGTGTTGCTTGTTGATCGCATAGTTGTTTTAATATGCAAAATGTATTCGCGTCAAGTCGTTTCGTTGATCAAGATTAATATGTTGTAAAATGTTTTCATTTTCACAAAAGAATCTGCTTCTTAGAAACTGCAGTTTTATTATTCACCTGCATACATTTTTTATCAGATAAGATAAGATTAATATTCAAACATCTCTTACAAACTCTTTATAGAATTATTGTATGATCAAGATTTATTGATTCCAGATTCAAGAATACATTTCTGGAATGACATAACAATTGCTTTCTCCAAAATAATTTGTTGTAAGTTTATTCTTAAGCTCATCGTTCGGTAGCGCAAAATAACTATAGTAATTCTTCTTTCGAGGAGAATAAGTCATCCTCCAGTGCCTATGGAAGTGTGAGGGTCCCTGTAATTTTCACTGGAGCCTCATCTCGAAAATTATAAAGAGAGCAAGCTGTAAGCATTGGTACCATCATCTATGCTAGTTTTTTGAGCAAATTGCATAACTTCAGAAATCTTAAGTTAGAAAATGAAAGCTACGTTATATTTTAGTTTTTTTAAGGTACCTGTGCAAATTAATATGTTGTTATATTTGCAAATCCCATTGTTTGATGAGTGTATCGGAGTTTTGAATTTAATGGGCAGGTTTTTAGAATCTCTGGCTTAGAAGTTATATTTTATGTAAAACGAAATGCTGCTCTTTCTGGGAATGGCATATACGATACATTGAGAGTTACTCATGGTAATTGAAATTAAAAATTCAAATTGGTGTAACGTTGCAACGTACATTTCAAACAAGTTGTGACGGTAAGTTGGTGATTGTCTTAACTTCTTGCCGTCACCTATAATATGCATGGACGAGGGTACATGTACAAAATGCTTCATTTCCGTTAACTTGTCACCGTGTCATCAGTTAAAACCATTGTCTTGGGACAGGCGTAATATTTTAAGTGACTTTTCGTGGAGTTGTCAGCTACTCTCTAACGGGAGTCTAACACATCATATAACAGCTAATGCATACTTTCACTTTAAGCATTCCCTTAGCTGTGAACTTTCTATACAAATGAACATACGAATGTCGTATCTTCCTTAGATTTGGAAACATAGTTCCATTGTCTTGTTCATTATTATATGTAAATTTAATTTAAGAGATGCTTTATATGAAATTGCTCTGAAATCTTCATTTTATATATGGCGTGTACATTCATTTGCTATTTTACTGTAAATATTGAATTTGTGCCAAATTAATAGCCAATATGGAATATCTTTATAATTATGGAGAACGAAACTAGTGGATAATTTTCCTACATTAGTTATATCAATCCCGAAATTAATTCGCTTAAAATTCGAAAACTTGTTCTAAGGAGGGTGATAAAATGGGTTTTCGAAAGAAGGAGGGTCGTCCGATCGACTTAGTTGATCGCGATTAACTTGTTGGCCAGCCCTGCTTTAGAGCATTTAGGCAGACACAGACGTCATCTCGAATATAGTCAGATTCGATTCTAAGATAGTGTATTTCCGGTAATATATCGAGTTCGAAAATTTTCATGATAACAATATTTCCTTTTAGACTTCGTCCAAGAGAGTAGAACAGAAAGTTCCCATATGGTCTCTTTTATTCTACGCGCGATCCATCTAATTTTCTTACGGACAATAAACATGTTGGACAGGCAGAATGCGGGCGTGTGTCTACACATACCTGTGCCGTGTAGTCAGGGGAATGTCTGGCTTCTTCATTAATTGTTAATTCCGTGATGTACCAAAAGTCACAAGATGGATGTCGCGTCAACGCGAGTAAATAACAGCGGTGGAATTAGTTTAACACGAGAAGCCACAGGGGACATAATGTGCGGGCGGTGGTATGCCATTTCGCCTCCTATCCGCGTACAAGGGGACGCGCTGCTATAGTGCTGAAAACCGAACAGAATTTAAATTTATTACAGTGTGAAGATGCGATTTGTTACTTGTCAGATATAACGCTCCGTCGAATTTCGGTTTGATGGTGTTACATTTGATCAACGCCGCCATCGCGCCGGAATGCCCATAGTTGTTTCAGCATCATTTCATTCTTTATCTCAGCCGCCTTGCAGGAAACGACTGATCGCTGCAGCACGCTCCATACATCAAAAATACCATTAGTTCTAATATTTTAAACAAATTTTACGAAATGGACTTGCCATTCATTTGTATTTGCTCGCTTTTTACTTTCATGGACAAAATCTAAAAGAAAGCATTGTAATCATGTAAATTTTTAAACTCGAGATTTGGACGCGATGTCACACTTTGACCATCCTTGAAACGAGTCTTACTATTTTCTGCATGACTGTGTGTGTGAATCTTTAACACTTTTATATAATCCGGGTATATGCAGATTTGAGAACAATGTCTTAACTGGAAGTAACAGTTTTTCTCTAGCTACTTTTTCAATATTTAAGAAATGGCATGCGTTAGAGAAATAGTGTTTTAAATAAAACTTGTAGATATTTTAAAATTTCTAGCAACTTTTGTTTATTAACTTCTGTTGATAAATGTACCATTTACTGAAGAACCGCATTTGAAATATATTATTTTATATTTACGTTTCCCTAGTTACATTTTGCGTCATAGTTATCGTAGAGTGAATTAAATCAAAATATAAATACAGATACTGAAAGGACAAGAAAATCGAGTGAGGGCCACTCCAGTCTATTTAAATAATATTGAAGCAATGTACATTAAATAATGGAATTTTGTTTTTATGGGCTAGCAAGCATTAACCTTTATTTTATTATTCTTCTTTGCCATCAGACGAGTAGTCTTCACTTTTCCTTCTTAACACCGAGGGTGACCGCGATTTTTAACGCCGCTAGTAAGAAGGAACGTTAACTTACTGATTTAAGGTTAACGAGTGATTCAAACGCTAATGAAAAGAGAAGGGATACATTTTCTCAGTTGTATGATTTTATTATCGAATTATTTTACGTTCCTCTTTCTTCCAAATTCTACTCTCTGGCTCTCATTTCAGAATTTCAGTCAAGTGTTAAAATTAGTCTTAACTTGTTCAAATATTATTATGAAAACGGAAATAAGATTTACTAATTGTTAAATTGTTACCTCAGAAATTCCACTACCAAGAAACATTATACAAATTTGGAACTTGCCGTACAGTAGTACAAAAGAGCAATAGTGGGCGGTCCTGTATCTGTAACATGCTTAGAATTAAGAAAGATTTGCACAGTCATTTTTTTCACACCATTCTGATTACGAAAATGAATATGGCTCATATAAATAAATGTATATCGGTCGCTCGATCGTTATATTAAATTTTATAACCGCATTTTTAGAATATTGGAGCACTCAAACTTAGTTCAAATTTTCCTAGTACTTTCAGAGAAGATGCGACCAAAAATTAAGTTTGACTGAGCGAATATATAAGTAATAAATAATTTCGAAATCTGAAAGACATTTTAAAAGTTTCACAATATTTTTGTTGGTCAACTTACAGAAGGACGATGATTTTGAATTCGTATATTTTTATCGGTTTGTGCCCATGGCCTAAGAAAACAGAAGTCTTGCCTCAATTTTAATTAAATCAGTAACAACAATCACAAGATAAATTGTAAAAATATATTTCGTCGACGAGCGAATACAACGTACATATAGCACAATGTATTCAGTGCACATACAACAATATTTACCTACATACATTAATACATACATAAATGTAATGTATACGTAAGGAACGGTTGTTTAATACAAACATCAAGTCATGAATAACTTGTAAAACTGTCGTGGATGTCGCGCACTCCGTAGTTTCCGCGGGTATTGCATATATATATACACACAACTATATGACGACACTTAATAATCACGTTAATTATAAATGACATGACTAGAACTTCTTGTTGACACTAAATGTCGTACATATAAATATATTCACGTGGAAAAAAAAAATTCTCTTCTACCAAGGTGAAAAAGTGGAATAACACGGCTCTACAAAATAAATCACCGGTCTGGTGCCTAAGGTATTAATATGGTTTTTGACTAATTTTCATGTGCAAAATTCGGTGGTAATACCCGTTTTTTCCATTCTGGTCTAGATTCCCAATAACTTTCTGTTCTTGTACTTCCCTGTTAATGGCCTGGAAACCATAATATTTTCAAATGTGAAATGTATCATTTGAACCCCTATGTGCTTATTTTCGAATTTAGTCGTATATACACATGCGAAAATAATAATAATCGTAACAGCCTTACAAAGGATATTTCTGCGTGTTTGCTGCAGTAACCATATGTGAAAGAAGCCGTAAAACAATGGTAAATATAGTAACGAAATAAAAAACCGTTGTTTTGAATGAAAACAACATTACTGTGTTATATTCTGTTTCATCGGGCTACACTGGTCGGGCACCCTGCTGTGTGATGAATGTAAATACTCGCGCGATTCCCATATTCGCCGTATGTTTTTTCTCACTTTCACGCTTCTGAAAAACAGGCATGGAAACACTACCAACCATTGGAGACTCGTTACTTGCTTTATATCCTGTAGAATCTATGTTTTAACTGACAAAATAATACTCCTAAGCCATTTATTAGTGAATAGTTAATGTTTCAATATTTATCCACATCGATATTATCTAGTAGAATTTCGTTTTGCTTTTTCCGAAATTTTATACGAATGTATATAAAGCAATATTTTAATTGGTCGTGAGAGTATATGAAAGTCGAGTTTGTTATTAAAGTATATTTTTTCAAAAATCAATATCTTTCCTCTATTTTAGCTCGTCGTTTGGTACAAAAGAATTATTGTATTCGGTCGTATACCTATAGCATTGGTGGATTCAAAATAATATTGGATAGAAACAGAGCTGGGTAGGAATTCAAATTGAAAAGAATGAAAATGGGGTTGATTTCATTTAGGGATTTAAATCAAATAAATATATGATGAGGTCTTAAGGCTTTGGAATTTAATTCATTAAAAAGAAAATAGTTCAAATTATGAATAAATCAAAGGCTTCAAGCCCTCAATATGTCTTCAAGCCATTAATGGATTATTTATAATACAAAATCACATGCAAAGCGTGTAATAGTTAAAAATGCTTCAATTCTATTTGAATTATTATTACAGATTTGTAATTGTTAAATAGACTTTAGTTAGTTTTGATTAATAATTTATAACACAAACTAACTAGACTGGTAATTATCAAAGAAGCTTCAATTCGTTTTGAATTGTGATTTGAAATCAATTAATTGTAGGTGTTTTGAGTTTGTGAATTATCGATATAATTTTTAGCTGCATTGTGAATTATGAATTCAAACATAGTAATTTATTTTGTCCAGCTCTGGGCAGAAATTGCTCTACCTGATTCCATATATATATATATATATATATATATATATATATATATATATATATATATATATATATATATATATATATATATATATATATATATACATATATATATATATATATATATATATATATATATATATATATATATATATATATATATATATAACGTAATGGTTCCAGAGATTTCATCTTATCAATGTGAAACGCTCCGCTGTGAAAATATTTAAGCGCATATATCTAGTTTTTTATTCAATATATCTTTCACAAAAACCCGAATGCGGTCAATTCACAAAGCATAGCTTTCATTTCTCCCTAAGCCTTAAAACAGTGTTTTACTTTGCATTCATAAGTGGAAGCCACGAACCGCTCGGCACTATTTCATATCTTTCACGATTTTGAGCACGCGTGCGCGGCATGCCGTGTTTCATTTCACTGCGCCATCTTTCATTCCATTATTTCGACATTTACATTTTAACTGTAGTAGCGGCAAGCAGACAGGCAGCATTCGGTGGTAGCCCTGGCCTGGCCAATGAATCATTATACCCCCGAGGGAAAAAAAGATTTTCGCTGAATGTGGGGCGTTCACGCAAGGTCCACGCACGCCGTGAACGACGGACGATAAAAGGGCGCAAAGAAATACTGTATCTGTGTAGAAGACACAGCCCGGGTTTAGCTATATAAACTAAAATATCTTCTCGAAATCGCAAGGGAGAATTTCTATCTTACCTATAACAAATATATTAAATTATCCTCGGAAGTGTTATATACTTCTCTATTGATTAGATTTGGATTCTACGGAGGTGGCAATTAGGTAAGAGATACATTGTTACGGGCAATTATTAGTCTTAATATTTACCACCTGTCTTTGCTGAATATTTCAGTTGAAACAAAACTTCAACCAAGTTGTTTTACTTTCTTATACGCAGTAATAAATAAGACCTGTAATCATTAAAAATTTCGAACTCGGGATTTCAACGGATATACACGTATTGACCCTTCCTGAATAGAATGTGACTATTTTCGGAATGACGTCTGTGCGTCTGTATGTGTGTCTATGAATGTTCTAGACGCTAGAGTCAATATTGTCGAACCTAAAATTGTGAAACTTCAAACTTAATACTTGTATATGGTCTAGATGTGCACCTCTTATTTTTGAAAAGAATATTCAAATCGGAAATGCATGTTTACCCCATGTATCACCGTTATGAATTTGAAATAACAATGACATAGGAAATGCGTATAATGGACTAGTGATATAGTATTCTATTAAGAGTGGACGAAGGTATGTTCTGCTTGTGTTGGGCAGGATATCTTTCGGTTTTATATACGAGGGAATAGTGTACGCATACAGGAAATCAGAAATGTTTAGCGCCGGAAGAACTTTCCCCGTGTTTCAGATCCATATGCATGGGTATGCGTGCATGTGCTGTGCGCAAGTGCAAGAATACTTGGAATTGTATAGAATTGACTTTAAAATATGATTCGAAGGCGGCCAATATTTCTCCACTCCGACACATATTAACTCGAAACGTGCGCGTCGGCAAACTTAACACTTGGGGGGCTCCAACGAACACTGCGGTATTAATAATCCTACTGGCTTGCCATGTGTCATATAGACATAGCTCCCAGCGACAGATCCCCCTGAGCCCCCTCAATTCTCATCCACTCTCCACCTTGCATTGCTACTGTATTCTCTTACTCTCCTGATATTGGCCGATTAGTGTGATCGATTTCTAGCGACCAATTTCACGAGTCAGCGGAAACGTAAAAGAATGAAATATCTGCAGCTATTTTTAAAAATGTCTGTATTTGTGCTCTTTTCTTTGGTTCCCTTTTATTCGTCAGTGTGACGCATTTCAGACATAATCTTGTCTGAAATTACATTTGTCGACGGGATCTGAAATTTGGTAGTCAGATTTGACCGTATATAGAGGATTTTTTAGCCGGTGCTTTCTTGTTATAGAACTGAAATTTCTATTAGCTTTTCCATAAACAAAAAAGTGTCAATCTAATTTTCACGCCACGGATACAGTGTTTTCTGCAAAAAGTCGTCATTTCAACCACATATTAAAACACATATTTCTTGCGGATGAAAAGGATTGTCTACCAAACAATTTTAAAGCAAAAAGCTTATCCTTACACATTCAGACAAGTGATATTATATCTAAAGCTAAATTTGTATAGGTGAGACTTTGAAAAACCAACCATGTTGCAATTCAATTTAATGTATTGCTAACTTATTGAGAAGGTTGTAAATATATTGTGGAGGTATTGACGGTATTCCAATACAACTTGGATACACACTTTGTTTTTGTAATAGTTATTTCCTCGCTTCTGACTGTGGTAACTAATTGGGGTGGGTAGTATTTCCGATTTTAATTTCAGTGTCTCTTAAAATAAATCTTGTTTTTTTCTGTCATCGCTTCGGATATTTATTATCCCTTCATCAGAACTTTTCAAAGTTTTGTATTACATGTTTTGAGAAGATTCCCATTGCTCTCACTCCTTATGAACGATATCTTATATGATCTGCGGTACCTTCCACCCTTTGCACACTTGTTTCACAAGATCTACCACATACTCCACCATTTGTACAACTGTTTCATTAGATAATTTCACAAGATCAAAATGCCATAAGATCAGTGGTACTCCCACCTTTAATACAACTGGTAAAATGAACAACCTGTATATGTAAATCAATCTAGTTATCACGTAGGTTTTTGTTGAGCAGCGAATAAAATTAAAAATAAGTAATAGGATTTTGGCGATAGAAGTTTTTCTTTGGCGACCGTCACATTTTTACTGATGGCACCTTTCATAATTATTCTTATCAGATTAAGGCGGCATTAAAATCAGATTAGAATACGGTGGTTGGTTTCGCGTCACAGATTTTACTTTACATTATAAAGAGATCCTGCTACTATGTACACACACAGAGCCACCAAGCGACACACATACACACACACATAAACACAGCAAAGTTTCGACTTATGTGATTACTATAATTTGCATAAGCTTGCCGCGCAAAGTAAATATAACCAAGGTAATCCGTGCCTTGCGTTCTCTGACGCTGTTTCGTTATAACGTTAACTTCCAATCCCTTCTTGTACCGCTGCCCTAGCTGTGTTCTCCTCCTTCTGACACCCAGTCACACTTATATTCACCTATAGCTTACACCGGACCAACTTTACCTTACCTCTATGGTGCACAGTTTACATACCCTGGCAACAAAACGCTGAATTGCATTCGCGAACTACAAATGTAGGGTTAGTTATACCCCACCACCTTGCCATTGTTCGTGTTTTAAACTGACGTAATTATACAACTTACATTTTAGAAATGTATCCGTGTAATTAGTGACCATGTCCGATTTGTGTGCCTTTTAAGTGCCACAAATTGTCAACTCAAGCTTCAGGGTGTTTTAAAACATAATTTTATCTAAGTACAATGACGGAACGATAGAGTGCTTAGAGTCGTTGAATATAGTATGAATCGTGTACGTTCATTTTAAGCAACGATCCTCTCCGAATGCTGCGACGCTGACGAATGCACAACGTAGATGCTTACATTTATTACCCAAATTGTCTTATATTTTTCATATTTTTAAGCGTTATTATTTTCGCACTCGTCAATTTGTTCGTGTCGACTCGGTTTTATATTCGGTTTTTTCTTCAACACATTTACTTGGGAGAGTGCCATCATTTACTTTATACCATATAGTGCTTCGTAAAGCGTCTTGCTATTTTATATCTAACGAGACGAATATAAACTATAATGATTGTGGATTTGGTTCAACATTGGTTGAAGGCGAGAAGTCAATTGTAAAGAATCTCTTTTGATTTTTGTCTTCGTGAAAATGTACTATATAAGTGAGTGCAGGTTTTGTCTGTCTTTCTCTCACTTTCGTAATCATGTCTGCGCTGGGGTGGAATTCCATAACTCATAACAAGCCCAAATTACGGTGGCTCTTTTAACATTAGTAAACAATGTCAATAAAAACATTTATTACACTACACTGTAAATATTTAAGGCTTTAAAAGATCAAAACTAACACTTGCTAAATACATTTTGTACGTTTTTATATTCTATTTTAAGTTGATACCTAAATTACAGTAATTGTAACATTATCAACATTAAAGATTTTTATTTGTTACTTTATTAATCTTACATTTATGAATTCTATTATATTTCTTTTACAATAACTATCAAATGACTGTTTTTTTATAGTTTCTCTAGCAATTTATATCCGCCCATTTTAGAAAAAGTCAGATTGTCGATCATTACTAATTGCATTCATTGAAGATACATTCATTAGTGGGATTGTTTCTAAAGCAGCTACATTTAAGAATGTAGAGTTAATTGTCAATTATTTGTACACCAGATTGTAAAAGTTTTTTATCCCTCGCAAAGTGATAGCTATGGATACCTGGATTTACAGAATCCCAACCCTAGGGTTGATGAAAAATATGAGATATTAAGTGTAGATAAAATTATGGTACGGCATGTGGAATATGTGGTAAAATGTATGTAAAACAAAAGAGTCTGGGATCAAGAAAATAAATCTTCTCGTAGAATGTATATTTATTTTTATCTCTGGCAAAATTGTATTATTTCATTTCGTGTAGGAAATAAAAAAAGAAACCGCTGAGTATATTGTTTTTTCTTTGTCATGTATCGTTATACAAGGTAGAGTTGTATCAGCGAAAAATCCCAGCATCTCTAGACAATTTCTTACAAACACTGAAAAACACCTTCGAGGACATTTTAATTTCTGGCAGTTGGCAGAGTGCAGATTGTAATAGCGCTGCCTTGCGCACTTTCCGCAACGAGCCACATCCCTCCACAACAATTCCGTTTCCACACTGGCTATTTCCTTATATACTCTTTATTAAAATTATATACAACATACACTGATATAACTAGAATACACTTCAGTTTATAGATCTAGTTTTATGAATAAAACTTTCATTTAATTTGCTGAACTCTGAATATATATATATATATATATATATATATATATATATATATATATATATATATATATATATATATTTCGACTTGATATCATATTTGTATTGTTGAATGTTAAAATTAAGTATAAAATACTAAAAAAAAAAAGAATAAACCAGAAGAATGTATTTCAAATACTGCCCACCTCTGTTCTATGGTAATGACGCAGCACAGAATGAGTTTTGTAACATGTTTCGTTATTTTATGTGTATTTCGATTCCATTCCAACTATACATTCATTCGTTTCATTTCGTTCGGTCTCTTCTCATTTCGCTGGCACGTTCATCCGCCTAGAAGATGTCATGTCATGTCAACGGCGCGACAGACGCGAACCGCATCGGAATAAATGAAATTCTGATGTTTACTCGGTGTACAGGTATTCAGACATCGGAGTTCGTTCTATTTTATTATTATAAGTCCCAAAACATATGCTACTCTTACTACCCGGCCAACCATCTATACCTACCACCGCCTTCTTGATGTCACCAACGTAAACAAACAATCCTACAGATTCGTCCGACTTGAATAATAAAACACTGATTGAAAACACCCAGATTCAATAACTACACTGAAATAGTAACTGAAACAAAACAATATATTTTACTTTCTTGAATTAAGTCTAAAAAGAAATATTGTAATCATAAATAACATACTTTAAATGGAATTCCACGTTTTGAGCTTCCCTGATCTGATAATTGCTATTTTTGTGATGATGTCTATGTGTATGTGTGTAGCTGTACACTATAATATTATTATAATATTTTACTTAGTACATTTACCGTCTTTTTTATTATCATTTTGGATGTTTTATCTTTGCAAAACATGGAAGGAGATAATATTAAAGCGGAGCAAATCCCATTGGGATTTGTTCCGTGAGTCAATTAGAAAAGTACGAAATTAATCAGTTTTTTAATTTACGTTATTACAAAGATGTTATACGAAATTTTGTATTTGAAATTCAATTATCTACGTATAAAAAATACCATTTAATATAATTAGATTTTTTAATCTTTTTGTTGTTTACAACCGGAATAATAACTAATATTGAAGTGAGCGTGGCGTTATGACAAGTAAGAGTAAAAATGATATTGAAGGATGATTGAGTAATCATTTTCAAATCTAGCTTGTATCTGAAGATCACTTAAAGAATTTGTTACAACAATAACAAGAAATGGTGAATAATTGGACGTTTACTTATTCATTTCTCTGTTAATAAATGTGAATACTAGGAAAATGAGCTAGAAATTCAGACGAATTTGAAGCAGGTATAAAAAGATAATGAAAACTATATTAAATGTTGCACGTTCATCAAAATTCAAATGAAAAAGCTGAAAATTATCAATATGTACGAGCATCGTATCTGAATGCGAACAAAACATTGTACAACGCGTACTACGATTAATGGGAAATTTTACAATCGAGCAAACGCCAGAACGATCAGAAATAAACTTTTGTTTGATTGATATTTGAAGCACCCGTTGGGACGCGTTGTGAGTTTGGCAGGCGTGGTGTACGTGGTCCCATGGCAACTGGGTGGACACAAATGAGAAATAAACTCGTCCGAAGCCCGGGAAATATTAAACGACACGGTCGTAAAACAAAAAAGGAACGAACACAATATCAGTAGAGTGGAGACGATGGTGGTGGCGCGGTGCGGTGGTACCAGGATATTGGAGTTAGGTGGCGAGCGCGGTGATGAAATAGAGGACAGAGGATGGGGAGCATCATTTCACGATGCGAATCAGAAACGAACGTATACGATAAATACGCGTGTTTTGATCGAAAGTGCAGCGCTTAAGCTAATAAAACGCGATGCTCCGTTCTGGAAAACCGAAATGGACGCTTTTCTCAATACAGTGGGTCATAAAAATCACAGACGTAATATCTGATGCTATCAAAGAAATATGTTCTCATAATACGAATATCTTATATATAGAAAAATCTTGTTCATATTTACACATTTTATTTCAACTATGGTTATATAAATCATTACGACATGGCTTCATCTGGAAATATCTCGAAGAACTTATTCTTTCTTATTTTTATAGAATAAATAATAAGGAATGTTAAAATATTATTGTCACATTGAAATATTTAATTAGGGTCGTGCTTACTAGTGGCAAATAATAAAAATATTTATCATTTCGATCCTCTAATTTATATTGGTTGTTAAATAATTTGAAAATAAATATATTTATTTTGATATGAAACGAAACAATCTCACTTAGATTAAGTTTGTTTTATTTTTTCATTTTTCATTTTTTTTTAAGATAGTCTCGGGTGCAATTATAGTCCGAAATTAAAATTTAATTTTTAACGAAACTTAATTAAGTTGGTTTAGTTTTTAATTGCAATGAGCGAAGTTGGCTATAAGTGGAAATACTACAAACACAAATACAAATCTATTCACTGTCGGAGTCGCTCCGTTGTTGGAAAGTTAAACATAAAAAAATAAATTTAAATTAGTTTTGTTAAACAGGCATACATAAGAAGTACACAATCTCGTATTGTGGATATGAAACTTGTCGAGCATAAAATAAAGAAGTATAAACACAAGTGTGCCATGACGAGTTTTGTATTCAGAAAAACAAAAACAAATTGCATTTTAGAAGGAATGTAATCAAATCAGAACGGAAACGATTCTCATTGTGCGTCTTGAAAGCGAAACTTGCAATCAACTTGATACGAGTGAATATAGAACCTAAATGTAATGACGAGACAAGAGCGTTAGAATAGAACAGTCGTCTAGCGTCGGTCGGTTACAGTTAGAGCAGGAACAGGAAGCGGCGCTAGGGAAATAAAGATTTTCTCTTTCGGACAAAAAAACAGACTACTAAGGTAAAAAACATAGTGTACAAAAAGATACAAGCGCGCGGCAAGCACATGGATGTCGGCAGAAACGGCATCGCGTAATTTGACTGGATTGTATTCTCACAGCGACAGCGAAAATAATCACGATGTCTCCATGACAACGACGAAACGGATTGCCTCTTGGCTTTTACGGCGTTATATGTTAACATTTATCTTAGTCTAAACCTCTTTACGTTTCTTACTTCCAAGTGCAACATATATATGTACAGCAACAGACAGTTCTCAAACAAATCTGAATTTAACAACTACCCCATATAAGGTTGAACCACTGATTTTACAAACCTGTATTATTTAAACTATCATTGTTATATTTTCTACATTTGAGACTTTTTACTTTCTTATAGGCAGTAATAACTAAGTCTTGTAAACATGAAAATTTTCGAACTCGAGATTTCAACGCATATATACACGTTTTGACCCTCTCTGAATTGAATGTGACTATTTTTGGAAAGACGTCTGTGTGTCTTTGAACACTCTAGAGCCAAAACTGTCGAACGAAAAATTGAGAAATTTCAAAAGACTTGTATATGGCCTACATGTGCACGTACTATTTTTAAAATGAATATTCAAACCGGAAGTGCATGTTTATTCTATAATTTTTTTGTCCTTTATCTAAATCACTAGAACGACTACACAAATGACAAAAATTGTTTTACCATTATTACGTCTATATCCTTTGTCTTTTGATTAAAATAGTTTACAAATATTGTGCAATAAATTTTACGATTTTCCAAGGTACCTACATCATTTAACTTTTACTAGCAGCTCTATAAAGTTTTATGTATGCGGAATGAATACACGTGGACCAACATTTGAATAACTATTTAATTTATTATATTATTTGAAGTAAGTTTATTATTTAAATGGCATCGTAAAGAGTTCCTCTTGTTTCTGACTGTATATTTAATTAAAATAATACCATATTCAAACTCAATACCCAGCTTCCATAAATAATGTATGCTTCTCTATTGAAAGTTATTTTTATAAAAATAATTCAAGCATAAAATAATATGGCGTAGAACTATTTAAATAAATTTACAGAGAATGTAAGGTATATTTCAGTATTATTTTCAAATAATTTAAAGTTGAAATAGCGAAGATATTTAATTGTGAAGTAGATACTTGTAAATAGAACAAAGTAAAGAAACTTCTTTATTATAAGTTGTGCAACAGTTCAAATTATAAGTTAACCGAAGATAGGTAAATTAAAGATATGCATCTAGCTTCATACTTGAACTTTCATACACGAAGGAAAATGGACCAAAAAATAGAATTCATCAATTTAACTACAAAATAATATTTTTAGCCAGCAGTACAAAAGACCTATAGTGCTCGGTAATGTGTTTGTAACATACTCGTCATATACATTTTTGGAACCACGAAGTCGCTAAGCTTACATTTTACTTTCTTGTGCGAAGTAACGCTGAACAGTGCATACTGCGAAACAGAAGCCAAATTATTTTAAATACCAATTTACTACATTTATTAACATCTTTTTAAATAAGTATCAAATCTATGACAGTAAAATTGGTTATCCTAAAGAAATTAATAAGGTGCAACGTATTTTGTGAGCTCCAGAATCAAATACATTGTAGAAATTACATCGGTTATGAGAATAATTCTGTTCTAATATACTGGATTCTGACTTCATTCTGTTCAAATGAGAGATTTTTAACTAGAATATGGTCTTAAATGGAATAGTAATCTACATGGCGTCGTATGCAGAAAAACATTTAATTGAATATTAATATACGAAATAATGCAATTTGTCATATCTAACAATTTAAAAATCAACAATTATATTAACACTTCTAGTAACATGTCATAATATATAAAGCAAAATAATAAAACATAGCATTGCAGTTGATATGAAAAGTGAATTGTTATAATTAGCAATAATAAATCATTATCAGAATGAAATTACTAGAATAACTCGGAAACAAGATAATTGTCTTTTGCTTTAGCAAGTATGGTGGCAGTGGTTCGATTGCGAATGTGTTTGTGTGTTGATATACGAGACCGCAATACCACACGAATTATTTCCCTTTTAACAAACCAATAACCAGAGGCGACCGAAACCGCACGGTTGTAAACCAGAGATTCTAGAATTCCAACAATTATCGCGCGTCTCTAAAACCCGACCAGTAATAAATTGTGAACACGGCAACGGGAGCGAACACTATAAGACGATTTCATTCTACAATTGCATTTTCGGGGGGAACATGAACGCGCTCGGAAGTGAGAGACAAAATTTGCCAGATTCCACATCGAATAATCATGTCACATAGCCGAAACGGTGGCAGAATTGCGGCGGCTATGGAATTTGCCCATTCACTGATATCAGAGAAATGCAAAAGGTTCCAGGTAAATTCGTATACTATTTGTAGCCCTGATGCTTTTAGAAGCTATGCAAATTTTAAATTAAAGGACGCGAGGTATTTTAATTAATCTGTGCCGACAATCAATAATGCAAAGTTGTTTATTATTTATTTGTTAGGTTATTCATTCTTTCCGAATATGTTATTTTTTCTATTCTAATCTAATAAAATTTTAGTTATCCATATTCAGTGGTACCTCGGGTCACGAACTTAATCCTTTTTTTGCTCCGTTCGCGAGCCGAAACAATTTTCTTTGTAAGAACAACGAACGCAACGACATTGTTCACAAAGCGAACACTTGAGTACAACTAATCCAGCAATGCTGACACATCGCGGTCGAGTCAATATTTGTTCGGAAATTGTGTTCGTGGGTCGATTTGTTCGTGACTAGAGGCGTTCGTGACCCGAGGTACCACTGTATACGTATCAGATAATTTTAGTTTTTATTATTTTACTATGTAAGATAATGAGTAAATATGAATTTTCGAAAATAATTAATAACCTTCAGTTGAATAATATACATTTTTGCGTTAAATTGGTTTTTGATCCAGTCCAATACATGTGGAACAGGGCTCGTACATAAAGAAATATTAGGTGACATATCCACAAATTCGATATAGATCTTATCTCCTAATATGAGCAATCATATACCGCTTGCTCTTCTTAGGCGATTAAAGTAAACAATAACTCAGTATATTTGTAGGCATCAGATCTGTTGCCAATGTAAAATTAAGACCCGTTATTTTGGTGGGTTTTTGTAATAGTATTTCAAATAAATACTGCAAACACAACGAGGGTATTTATCGTGTAGGTTCTGCGTCAGACTCTATCTCATGCAGCCCTCTCCGCCTGGTAGCAACAACTTTATAGGAGAACCATACATAACCTCAATTTCTATAAACATTGTATAAGGAGTACCTACAGCGAAATTGTTCATATTTCACTGAAGATAGAACTGAAAATAGAAAATACTGCTACTCTCACGTTTGTATTAACACAGGAAATAAGCAATTATTCAAGTCCCAATGTATCTTGTCTGTTAATAAATAATTAATATATTTATTAATATACACCCACATAGACGACATTCCGCAAATCATAAAGAATCTTTAAAATGTGTATTTTCGTCAAGATCTAGAGTTCGAAAATTTTCTATATAGCAATGATCGCTATAAAAGATGTTGTCCATAAAATAGTAGGAATGTTGTATTACCGTTGATATAATATAATAAAGTTAAGAACACTAACCGTAGAGCATAAAAAAGGGAATGCGGATAGAATAAATTCGAAAGTTCGCTCGCAATATTTCGAGTACCTAGACATGGTTGGGCGCACTAGCGAACGTATTCGCTATATTGCTGGTTCAGGTTGCTCGACTCTGCCCTAGACATCAGGCATTGCTTTTACTCGTGTAGCGGAACGTACACATTTAAATAACTTTGAACACCGCAATAAAATAACGCTTGATTGCTTCGGGGAGGTCTGTCTGTTGCTGCAAATGGATCTATCAATATTCATCGTCTACGCACTTGGAATTGTTTAATTCCAACCTTACTTTGTTAAGATTACCTTTGACTCAACCGACGACATCAAATAGATTTTCACAGACTTTCAGATCACAGTTATTTTTCTGGTACCTATATAAATATCTTCTCCACTGTTATCGTTAAATTCCAACTATAAGGATTTAGCTAACTAGCACTTATTACGCCAATTTTGTAATATGGCAATTGCATTTTCAAATTTATATTTTAAGTTTGCAACGAATACCACGCACTTTAAGACACAAATCTCTCTCTTCAAGATAGGCGAACATGAAGGCAGGTCCTGTGCAAGACAGGCTAACTTTAACATCCTATCCTAAAGTATTTGTGAGAAAATAACATAAGAAACTAAAAACTAAATGAATCGGATTGTTTATTTTGACAAATCAATGTTTTGATGACAATTTTGCTTGGATATATTTTGCTTACGCTTGTATTTAATTCAGTCAAAACACAATATCTTCAGACTGTTACCTGGTACTACTTTCACACTAATACATCTTAAATACATAAACCTACCGTTTGTATAAGATTTGGGATAGGTGTGCTTGTAAATGTGTGAGTCGCTGTCATGCAAATTTGTCGGGAACAGCGAATTCGCTTTGTCACCGGGCTGTCGCTACACTTGCATGTCTTTATTCGGTGCGTAAGTCATATTAAATTACTTGTGTTCTTGCTACTTGTTATTTTGCTTGTTCCGTTCACCTCCTTCACAGCACCGTTCTGCCATTTGCGATAATCACCAACAACAATACACGATCAGAATAATAATTTTTATTTTACATTTTAATGATCTTAGTTCTCAATTAGTTTGCTTTAATTACTTGTAATTTTTAGACACAATCAAAAATTCAGATTCCTATTCAAATTTATCTTGAACCCAGTGCAAGAGGATGTAATCTTGAAAAATATAAAACTCAAAATTTTAACGCATAATAAACGAATATTCCTGGTATTGACCTTTAATTTATTATTTGTATGCCTTTTTTTGAAACGATATTCTAAACTAGAAGTAATTATTTTCAATATTTAGAAGAAAAGAGTTATTAGTTAGATGCAGTAACGTAAAAGGAAATTGTTTCCATTTAATTTCCTAAAGTAAATAACGAAACCTTGTTTATTCTTTTTCGGCGAAGTCTAACTTATTCGAACTCGAGATATTGACAAATATACACGTTCTGGGTGTCCTTGAATAAAAATAGATTATTTTCGTGATAACGTATGCGTGTGTGAACGCATCAAACGAACAAACAAATATGGAACTTTCTTTTGTTATAAGAGCTAATTCCGCTGCAACATTTGGACGTTGGTCGTCTCTTGAGTATCCATCCAATCAACGTATTCAAAGCGGTCGAACGATCTTTCTTTATATTTGACCAGACTCCACTTATGATCCTAATAATGCAAATGTTTAAGCTGCATCGAGACCATGCATTAGTAATATCTGGTGTGCCACTCGAAGCGTACATTAAGAGGTTTTATAATACACCGACATACCTACAGATGGCGCGCGCGTCGTCACATTGTATATAGGGGGAGGTTAGCTCGTGTTTTCATTCCAAAGCTCTTGAGAAAGCTTTCAAGCCTCTGTCAATAAGCGAGGTCAAGACGAGTTTGTCTTGAGCTTTCTATGTAGGCCGAAGGGCTGAACCGTCACTGTTTCGTTACCCTTCATCACTCGGTACCTCACCCTGCTCCTCGCACGTCGTCACCCATTTACGGTGTGTATACTTGAATTCTGCCGGTTTCGGTTGTAAAATGAATGGTGTTTCGACATAAACGCAATTGGGATATGTTTTGCCTAGAAGCACTCGCATGTTCGGTTCGGTTCGTTTTTGTTTCACCGAAAATACGGGCAAATATTCAAATTATAGTTACACAAAGTTTTTTTTAAATACGATTAGCCCCAAAGTATTTGCAAAGATAAAAACGTATCTTGACAACTGAGTTGCCATCTTTAGCAACAAGAACTGCTAGCGGACGCTACTGCCTTATTGGGAAATATTTTCGTAAGCAAATAAGTAAAGAATTCTAAATTTTACACATTTACTAATATTTATCTTATTCGTGATCATTTGCAACTCTCCATCTTAAAAGTTAAACTAAACGGGTAATATTTTTGACATCTATAAATATTTTTTTCATAAATACTTAATTTTTTTCGTTCCGACTAAAAAGAGAGATATTGTAAAAAATCACCTATGAACAGAATATTTCAACCGAAAGTAACGATTTTCTCTGATAGTTTGTAATATCTCAAATACGGTATAAAAGGTGATATTAAAATTAGTAGTAACTTTTGTTATACTATTATAATTTGCCTGATTACCATACATATCGATATTGTTGCACGACAATGTTATCTTGAATTAAAAACAAAATAAAGCAATATTATAATATAAATTTTTTTTCATTGATTTTCTGTTCTGAGAATGTGCAGCTTTGTTATGTAATAATATTTCGCTAGGTGGATATTTTATGTATTAAAAGTAATTTATATTATATTATATATTATATTGCAGCTTTTAATGGAAATGGTTTCTGTATTACAGTTATCTTTTAAATCCAACAATTTCTACTTTAACGGTTATGTAAAAGTAATAAAATTCTCATAACCTGTGCAAGATATACGGCAGATTTTTGATAAACTCGATTCACTGGCACCAGTTATTTTCCAAACCGTTTAACTTTACACCTATCGATTTGACCCGCCGAGACACAAATAATTCACTACGTTGGTTTGTTCCAGTATTTTCATCGCGCGATATTTTCCCCTATTTCACGCTTAAATATAGAAATTGTTTCAATTATCTACCTAATATCGTTCGTCAAGTATGTGTGAAATTCGCTTGGAATAATTGATGGAAGTAGTCCATTCGTTATTCGCGTGCGATTAAATTATTCCCAGTCGATAAGCCAACTAATTTACGCGAAGATCATTACCCCAAGGACCGTGTGGGGATGGCGTTTCATTTCTTCTCCACTCCGCTTCTGCCTCCACTGACGCCAAACCCTTTCCGATCACTTACAGGCCGACCCTTGCCACTGACTCCCTTCACTAGCTCGTTTAAGACTCATGTAATTAATGAGAGCCGCTTGGGGCAATGAGAATCGCGATAAACACCCCGCTCTTCCTCACTTCTCTTCGGCTAATTGTTCGAAGATTCTTCGAGATCAAAACATACGCTCACACCGTATACAGCAATACCAGGGCCGTGTAGCCACAAGCAAGAACTTATTGGGGTCCCTAAATACCCTAAGGTTTTCCGGAATCATTGTCAACAAATATAAAATTTTAATTATCTTAGATTGTTTTTGACATTGTTCAGAGCATAGGCTGGGAACAAGTGATTTCAAATGTCATGGGATGAATTAAAATACTTTTTATATCCACAACGTTTAAATTTTCTTTCTCAGAATTATATATATTATATTCTAAAGGAGAGAAATACATGTAATTTGTAGCCAGAAGGAAAGAATTACATTCTGTCTTGAGATATATATACTATTTTTTGCATGACCTCAGTATTGTATTAGGTAGGTAGTAGTGAGTAATCATTGAATCAATGATTGTTTTATGTTCCGGAACAGAAAGTGCTTAATACAGCACTGTGTGACGTAGCCGTATAACGTATGTGCATGTCGTTTTTCGACTTTGCCAACATAGAGCGAGCAAGAGAACAGCAAATCTTAACAAATGTGTTTGTGTCTCCGTTCATTGAGCCGCGTAAATTGCACTTTATTTTCGTTTTTGTTTTGTGTGTTCATTTTGCGATATTTGCATTTCAATATACCGGCAGTTCGTTCTTGTTGCCTCTCGCTGTATAAAGATAAATTTGTTTGCATTTATCAACGGTAGCTGCCTACTCGCGTCTGTGGTACGCCTTTTTTTGTTGCGCTACAACCACACCGAGCAAAAAGTTATATTGGTTTCAGTTAATGCAAGCAACTGGCGTCACAGCATAGAAATCGTTCAATTAAATCTTGTTCCGATTAGTCGAACGTTATCAGTGAATTACTGCTCGCTTCGAAATTACAACACAAATCCAATATTTATCTATACTATATCCACATTGAAAAATACTGTTTATTCAATTGCTTGTTATATTTTTTGTTTTGTACTAAAATAAGACAAATACAGATAGATACTTTAATTTCAAACAGAAATCGAATAAATTATTATCTGTAGCCGCCTTATAACAAACTTTTTTATGTATACTAAAACATACTTTCTATCGAAGCGTAGGTAATGGTCGGAAGACTAATCGGCTGGAAGTTAAACTACTCAACAAACTTATAAACTACTATAAGATCAAGTAAAACGTAAAGTGAAGCGTTCCATGTTTTGATTGGCTGAGTATTGTTTTCAAGGCCATTCATTCACAGAATCGCCAAAGTATTTTTACTTGGAAAATTTTCAATCGCGAGATTTCAACAGAAATTTTGAGGTTTCCTGAGTTGATATTAACTATTTTCATAATGACGTATGTTTGTGTAGCCATATGTTGTATTAAACTCTGTCCTCCAGAATGTACCCAAAATTATTGGGCAACTGAAGATAATAATATGATTTTTTTTTTAATGTTTCGTATTAGCCCAGAAAATTTCCCCCAATTATTTAAAACTAAATCTAATGAGTATAGCTGCATTCCCAGCGAGACAATTAGTAAATAACTATTGAGTTTGTTATTTGAGAAACAATCTTATAATTCACGGAGACGAAAATACGTAATTATATATTTTGTTGCTGTGAACATAAAACAAGCTTAATTATTTATTGTAATTTCCAATCTAAATGTAAAATTGGCTGTAAATGGACCCTAGTTTTATATTATCTCGGAATCCGTACGAAAAAAAGCGATTCTTTTAAAATGTTGAAGATATTAAAATATTTTATAAGTTATGTAAAATAGGTATACCATTTATTGGAAAATTGGTTTTGAAATTTGTAAATTTATATATTCTCGTTTATCAAGTTTTCTAAATTATTTCATGATAATCGCAGTATCAACTAATGTCAAAATTAAATACATTATTATGAAATCTTATCGAAGTATCCGGGCACTCTCTTTAATAAAATTATAAAAAATATACCACAAACTATCAATATAATTGATTTTATGTACAAAGTCTAGTGTATGGCACCGCAGATTTTCTTAGTTTCCAATTTGCAACAATTTATATTCCTGCAAGTCTATAAAAGACTATAAAAAAATATATATATATATATATATATATATATATATATATATATATATATATATATATATATATATATATCTATATATTATTTCAAAGTTCTTAATGAGTAAGAACATATAGTATTCCAGGCATCAAGAATTCAAATTTTAGAATAGTATTTAGTAGAGAGAGATAATAACTTCGCGACTTGTGACTGAAGTATAATAGTTCTTGCAGGAGCGTATAGGGTACGGTAGCATGAACTCCATTTATGAAAGTTTTGTATATATGTACCTATTACTAGAGGCTGTAGACAAGAACCAGTCTAGTGAAGATAGTGTTACCGTTACAAATTATAAGAAGAGTCCTACCTTTTATGCGTATTTTATCACGAGCAGCTTTGCCTTTGTGAACTGAGGCGTGATCTAGTAGTTTTTGCTCCCGTTTTTTTTTTGTTTTTGTACAGACCACTCTCGTATCTTGTCGTATCTCACACATGCGTCCATCCCGCCCTCTACGCCTGATGGTTCGCTTTTCTATCAACCCACGTAAAGTGCACATCGCCACCGTGTGCAGTGTTGCCAGGTGTGGAAAAATAAACTCTCCAATAATATTTTCAAAATTATCCAAAACTTGTATTTTCGATAAAATTTACATACATATATAATTATAAATTCCTGTTAGGAAATAAAAATTAAGTTATCGCCATGAGTTATAATATAACACACCTTTATTTACCGATATTCTCGACCCAAATGTAATGAATAAGTTTTCTTAATAAAATTCTAAAAATATCCTGCTTCATTTTTAATAACAAGCTGTTGGAGTGGCCTTTACTCGACTTTCATGTTCTTTCACTATCTGTATTTATTACAATACTTTATTTTGTATTATATTTACTCTTCGCTTACCGTAAAACAAAATCAATATGTATTATAACTAGGGAAACGTAAATATAACACAATAATTTACAAAGACAATTCTTCATTATATTGTACATTTTTCGAAAAATTTTCCTTACAAATTTTAATATAATTATGAGAATCACTTTTTAGTAACTCATGCCATTTCCGAGATAATGAAAAAATTGCATGAGTAAACTGTTACTTCCGGTTAAGTTTTCCAAAATAGGAAGTCTAGGCAATTCGCATGTTTTAAGTTTCATAATTTTGCCTTCAATAGTTTTGGCTGTAGAGCATTCTCAGACACGCACACATAGTTACGTCATTCCGATAATTACGATTCAGGGAAGGTTAAAACGTTTATATCCATTAAAATATCGAATTTAACAATTTTCATGATTACAATACTTCCTTTTAGACTTCGTCCAAGAAAATTAAAAGTAAAATTTCGCCAATCCAGCAAAATATCGCCAAATTCAGTATAAATTTTAATAAAATAATCGTTTCTCGCTCGTAATATTGTTTCCCCTAGATCTAAGGACGATTTCTAATGGCAACACCGCTGTAATGTACTAAGCTACGGCTCGCAGCAGCAGCAGCAGCAGCAGCAGAAACAGCTTCACGCGGCCACCGCCGTGTCGCTGGTATCGGTTCTGTTTTAGACTCCATTAGAGTAATTGCGAGACCACACCAAACCTTCTGGCTACATTTTGCTTCGCCATTTCACCCGCCACGTAGGTATATCTAGAGCCAGGTGTATTTATAAGCTCACATTTAGTAACACGTAACCTCCTCGGACGAAAACGAAAAGAAGAAAACTGTTGGCGTGTAATGTTCGTTTAATCACTATACGAATGAACATGGCCACTATATATTATATACATATACAAGTCTTAAAACCCACCCGTCCGCCCGCTCTTTGCCGCTTCCTCTCTCATCTATACGTACGTACGCGCGCTAAAATAGTGTACGTCGTATTGCACTAAAAGCTTTCTGTGATACATATTTCTATTGAATTACGTAAGTTTCAATTTTGTTCCCGTTTTACTTGCCATTCGTTGTTGTTGTTGCACATACTCAACATGATGAAATGTATATCCCTCTACAAATATACATTTAAACGTAATGTTTTGAAGAAAATATACATGTATCAAGGAAATATATATCATTTCTATTTCTATACTCATATAATATAAGTTCGTCTTTGAACTCCTAATTAATTATATTATTTTATACATTCCTTATATTGTACATACCTGCGAATTTAGACTATGTATGGTATTGAAAAACAAGAATTTGTGCCAACTACATCGAACTGTGAACGAAATATAAACCTTGTAAATAATGATGAACATAATATTTATTTTTACTTTCTATTGTATATAAGGAATTTTTCTAATTACAAAAAAAATCATATCCTAGATTTAAATAGAAATTCACGTTTTGGACCTCCCTGAATTGTTTCTAACTATTTTGAAAATTATGTCGGTGTGTCTGTCTGTCTGTGATCGCTCCGCAGCAAAAACTGTTGCTGATAAAATTAAAAACTTTTAACTTGGATAGGACCTGGAAGAAATATTTTCATTTTTAAAAAAGAAATACCTTAACAAGAAGTAATGGTTTACTCTTTTTACTTTTTCAATAAGATATAAGTTAGAGCAAATGTGTTATTAGCTACTTGTTTCATATATTTTTTACAAGTTTCTGAAAAATTTCATTTGATAATCACGCATATGAATATTTTCTTGATTCTAATTCGTGCTTTCTTCGAGATGTGCAATGATTTGCACGAGTAAACAATCACTTCCGGTTGAAATATTCTTTTCTAAAATAAGTTTTCTTTCTGGGCATATACAAATCTTAAATTCAATACATTATATTTTTATGTTCAACGGTGTTGGCTGTAGAGCGTTCACACATACACACCAACACGTGCGCGAGCAAATATATAGACGTCAGTGTGATGCTAATTCAGGGATCCTAAAACGAATATTTTCATTAAAATTTCAGGATCGATTTTTTTTGTGATACTTTTTTTTTTATTCATTACCTATAAGAAAATTAAAGGAGAAAAAGTTTAAGTCCAAATTAATGTTAGGTTTCATCCATAATGAATATTTGTTTTTATTCAATTATTTTATCTAGTCTAACTTATCGCATGGATATTAATGGGATTGTAATATTTATCTTGTAATATAAGAGGTGTAATATATGGTATATTCTATATAATTTTAGCATTAAAATCTGTGTGCTGTTGCGGTGTGAGAATTTCAATATTAGAGTATATGTGTAGAACGTGTATTCATTTAATTTAAGTAGAATTGCAGGTACGTTAAATCCAGTTGTAAACTTGATATTATTAATCCCCGTAGTGTCGCATATGGAAACATAAGTTATGAGGCCCCATCTAGTTTTAAACTGCAACTAGGAGCTAGAGAACTGCATCGGCCGACCACCAATTAGTAAATTATGTCACCCGAGGGTGGCATAGGTGGGACCAGTTGATCCCTGCCCATAAATCTTCACACACAAACACAGCCTACTAATACTCATTGTAACTATTTCCAAATTCAAATATATACATATGAAAATTTATAACCTAACTTGATCCATAAATTATAAAGTTATTCATATTTATTTTATTCATATACGTTGGCTCTTTAATTTCGATACAATGGATACGTAACCTTTTAAACCAACAATAATATTATTACTCGCACAAGAACAATACGAGATTATATGATTTGGTTTTACATCAAAAATTCGTTATTTTTTGCTTAAAAATACAGGACGTGAAAAATATGAAGAGAAAAGCTTCCCTAACGTTGAGCTTTTAATACATTTTGGGGGAAAATTTTGGATTTTTTAATACATTTTAGAAGAAAACATCTTTATAACAATTGTTAATTGAAAAGAAAATATAAAAAAAGATTATTTTTTTTATTTTCCGTTTAATTTAAATGGTGTCTAATTTTATAGATACCCGCATAATCTTGGATTCGACATCAAGAATTTGTCAATCGGTTTTATTTGCTAACCCGTTAATAATAGCGATTTTATATCAATTTTTAGTTGTTCCTTTTATAATTTCACATATATTCCGTACTCTTTGCTCAAAGAACCGCGAACTTATATTTTTCTTGGTCTAATCTACTAATTTCCAATAGTTATTAAATTAATAAACAAATTTCTACATTTTGTAATCGTCAAATTAATATATGTTTATTTGTTTCCATGTTTACGCGCACGCACGCCTATACAAGTTTTTTTTTTCAACAACTGCTTTCCTATAGTTGTTTTGTTCATACTGTACGACCAATAATCTGTCTGCCGATATTATTAAAAACATATCGATATGTACTTTTTTTAAATTTCCAGTTGATTTTTAGTCGGAAATCGAAAATTAATACCATGAATTATGTATTGCTCTACGTATATTAATATATATCCATCCCACTGCTTCAATTTTAGCTCTGTTTTTATTTCTCTAAAATACAATGCTAGTGCAATTTATATATTTATTAAAAATATTGTTATTTCACTGTAGATTACTGATCACATCAGTGTTGGCCTTTTCTATATTGAACTCTAGGTGGTTAATGTAACACGTTAGACGTTTCTTATTTATTTTAATTAATACTGTATAGCTGGATTCCCTTGTATCATTACTAGTGTACACGCTGAACTATATAACGCGGACGCTAGACTTCTATTTTGTAACGTTGACAGTGGTCGCGTTGCTGTCGTATAATGCATTCATAACCTAAAGAGTTAATATTCTTCGTGTAACAATTTCCATGCTTGACTTGTACAGTTCAGCAAAACAACTTCTTACATTATTTTGGGGAAGCTGTTTCATCTTCGAAGATGTATCGCGCAACAAGCTCAACCATGCCGATTATTTATTACATGTTCTTAATCATGGTATACGTAAATACATGCGGGCGGACGGTAGTTATAACTGGGCATTCATCTTGATATATTCGTTTGGACAGGGCCACACCACGAGCTCATTATTTGCCAGAAATTTCGTTCAAACAAATGACGTTGTTTATTTTTATACAAAATATAATTAAAAAGCTATGAATATTGTTTTTTTTTTCTCCTTCAATTAATTCTCACTGAATCAGTTCCATACAATCATCGTAAATGTATAAGTAAGTTATTGGTATTTTACCAGTAATGGTACCAACTTTTTATATAATATTTATACATTTTCTTTGATTATACGTAAAGGAAAATTCAGTGTAGATTATTTTCTTATGTAAGCGTATAACGAAAACAGAATGACTTTGGAATAAATACCTCTAGCTTATTTCAGGTCTCTTTCTTCCGTGTTAAAATGAATTTCCGTCAGTCGTTTGTCGGCGTATTCTAGAGAAAGTTATTGGGTCATGAAAGTCAAACTAATCCGTCTTTAGAACACGAGTTGATATTGTAAGAGCCAATATAAAAGTAAATTATTGCACATTTTTCATGTTTTTCAAAAACCTTTTTTAAAAGACAATTTTGTTTTTATGTGCGTAACTTATTGTATATCAAAGGAATGGAAAACTCATCAATATTAAACTAATTACAAAGTGCAGCTTTTCATGTGTTTTTAAAGAGAAAATTCCAATCATGTATTGAAATGATCAATTCGATTTTGACCACGTTATTTTTAACCTTTGTTTCCCTCAATAAACTGCCGCTATTTCTGCTGCAGAAAATAATTCGTTACGTCATAGAAATGAACAGTCGGGTTAAAACAAGATGACATTTGCATTATGAAAATATTTTATATTTATGCAGGTTTCTGTTCTGGTTGCACAAAGAAATAATCATCTGGTAGGACAATCATAAAATTTGTTTATTCGGAAATATAATACGATTGCATTGCATTTCGGAATACTGTGGTGTGACGATATTGTGAACATTGTCTTGAACCCACACATAATTTATTTTATTGATTCGCGAAAAACGAAAAGAAGTTTGCTTGTGTTGAAGACAAAAATTGTTACACATTACACAGCACCAACAAAAATAATTCCCGTAATGAAATGTTTCAGTTTTCATTTACTATTTTTAATTGTATTGGCATTATTTGCGATACTTTGTTGTTGTTCATTTTTATTACATGTCATTCTGGTACAACCAGATACTTATCTTTAATCTATATATTCAATAAAAACAGTTGATTTAATTGTTGACGTGTGAGCTGTTTTCTCACTGCTAATCAAGTTGCGCTAAATACAATAATTTATATGCAAATCAGTGAATATAGAAATGTCATAAAATTAATGAGTATGTATGATTAACTTCCGCAAGGCAAATTTTGTTCATTAATGTTTGTTTTTTAGATTTTCCCCCATTTTGATGTAATTTGTATTTTTTATTCGTCAAAATAACTTTTCCAATTTCATTAGAATCGAAAATTCGGCGATATATCGAGAACGCATATAAATGGATATACAAATTAAAATTGTTACGCCAATTTGGGTTGAATATCTGTCTAACATATCAAATATATTATTTGAATTAGGATCGTGGAATTAATGCTAAAATCGCATAAACCGATAAAAGGGCTAGGGTTTTGTTATTAAAGTCATATTTATAAAGAAGTGGCTATAATGCGAGCTTAGTAAATTTATCTATGCTATTAGAGTAACGTAAAAAGAGAATGGGGTCTGGAAACTTGAGAATGATGGTTTTTATAGACGACGAAGGCACGAAGCAAAGGCGAGCTGTGGCAATAGCAACAACCACAGAAACACCATTATGACGCGTGCTTTTGACTTACACCTGCAGGCTTAATTAATTAGTACGTTGTTGGCGCGTGGCGTGGTGTGGTGTGGCGAGGTGAGGCATTCGTGGACGCGCGCGCTTATATAAGTCGTATCACCCACGCTCGATCTTAATGCCTCGCAGTCCTCCCGCGAGACGGTGAACTATAGCCAATCTTATGAAATTCTACAGCAGCAGGTAGCCCGGGACTGGCTCGCCTCGAGGGGACTATTATATAGTGCCGCGCCGTCGAAGTGCAGCCGCGAATTGCAACACCCTGCTTGCTCTTGCCTGTCTTTGCCAGCACCGACGCCCCTAATATAGGCAGAGACGGATTCACCATTACGCTAAAGAAGCTACAGCTTGGGCCGCGCTTATAGAAATCCTACTGAAGAACTAATAATAATAAATCTATAAAAAAGCTGGCCTTCACTCGATTTTCTTGTCCTTTCACTATTAATGCCTTATTCTGTTTCAAATTCATCCTACGATTGCAATGAATCAAAATCAATATGTATTTAAAATAAAAGAATGCTCGCTGTAACGAACATCATAATTCATTAAATATATCTTAGTGTTGCTTTGACACCTTTGTGCTCTGGTGCATCTGTGTGTTGCACGTGACTGCTGGAAAAGTTTCTATACAGTCTTGTCTTATAACCCTGGAACCTTCTAAATAGCCGTAGTCCTTGCGATATGCTCGGGCCAGATCACACTTATGATATTGCTCTAACTTTCCAACTATGTACGTGTTTAATGTTTGTTTTTTAGCCACATGAGACGAAAATTCGTTTTTATTAATGTCCCGGTATTTACTTAGGGCCCTACGATACTTAAATCCAACCCTGCATATAAGTCTCATATTTATCTCCTTCCTCTCTTTCCCTCTGTTTCTCTTTCTCTTTCAGTGGTACATTCGCTCGTTTACAGTGGTCCCCCTTCGCAAACAACTTGTGCCACTGCGTTCATCAGCATTCGTATTAATTATTTTCAAGCTCAAGTTTTCGTAATTACTTTGCCACTGTGTTTGCTACACTTGAGTTCAAGAACTTGTTGTTTAGTGTGACGGTTTTGTGGTTTGAAATTATTGATTTCGGTTTTTATGCAGTTACTTCATTTGCAAGAAATTATACTTTAAAAGTGTACATAAATTATGTTCAAGATATTGTTGATACACGCCCTGTTTAGAAGCATATTATATTAGTTGAAAGAGGACCATCACAAAAGACTAGGTTAATGTGCCCATATCATATACAGTTCACTCCTCACCGATCCATCTGTGTAATTGAATTATTTGACGGGTGGCGAATTTCCTTGTAATTTTGTACTTTCTTTTACGACGTAATAAGTAAGACTTGTAATCATGAATAATTTTGAATTCGAAATTTCAATGGATATACACGTTTTGACCTTCCCTGAATCGAATGTGACTATTTTCGGAATAACGTGTGTGTCTGTGAACGCTCTATAGCCAAAACTGTCGAACGTAAAATTATACTCCAGATATTTTGTAAATGTAGAAATAAGCACATGAAAGATTTGCTTGATATTTGTCATATATATATTTGTCTGATGTCACTACATAAAACTACACATCACACAAAATACACATCAAAGCTTCAAATTCATATTTCAATAGTTTTTTACTTTTTTTTCTACAATAATATTATTTACTACGACATTTTATTTTGACATTTGCTTCGTTTTTGTCTATTTATAATAAATAACCAGTAGCGGGGCTATGCTTTAAATTTTACAGTGTCACCGCATTATTTAAAAGTGATAAATGGCCATGTGTTCGTTCTAATAATAAACATTTTATAATTTAATTATTTTAGCCCGCTAATAAATTGTTTACAAGTGTTTGGAATATCTCTTCAAGATTGTAGGACAGCTTAATTAAAAAGATACAACTACAAGAAAAGCGTTCTACATATACATTTAATCATACTTGTATAAGCATACATCTGGATGATTATATAAATAATTGTTTACGATATTAATTGCCTAATTGTCCTTCTTCTACCATGGAAGCTCAAAACCTGTTTTTCGATTACAATTTTGAGTTCGAAAATTGTCATGATTGCAATGCATTGTTTACTTCATCTAAGAAAGTAACAAAAACACATATTTCCCACATTTCGCTTAGACGACTGATAAACTTTTCGGAAGAAAAAGAATGATACGTAATAAAAAGATATGTACATATTTATGTGAGGTTGTATACAGGTATCTAAATAAGGTTCGGCGACCCCGACATGATCAGAATCCGAAACATCTTCCAGCACGTAATAAATGGACCGTGAGAGCATAGGAGCCATGTGATCGCACTCACTTCTTTCAGGGATGAAAAAGACGAAAAGTCCAACGATCCATGGGGCAGCCTATATATGTTATGTCGTAACAGATGCATTTGTAGGCAAGAGGTGAGGCGACGCGCTGACCAATGTATATCTACGAGGGTGAAAGACCGGGTACCAAACGGCGGGGATGACTTTGTACGATATATTTATTTGGGTGGCAAGTCTGGTCTGGGTGTTTGACGTGCTACTTCCGCTTCGTACTGAATGAGAAATAGGGCTTGATTTATCACCTTACAGCTTAATAGAAAATCGACGAAATACAGATCGTCAGCGATTTTCTCCATTTGTCCACGTCGTAAAGTAAATATGTATAAGATAAGGTTTATTGTTGTAATGCATATACAAGATAGTGTCAGCACCAATGCCTTCGGCTCGCCCTACGAATTTTTTTAAAATACCAATTTGTATAATTTTTTTTTGGTTACTTTTACTGCTTGAAAATAACTTGAAATTTCCACGAAAATGAAGCAAGTATTTAAACAGTATATATTTCCCGTTGCATAAAAATTGATCCCAAGGTGAAAATTCAAAATATGAAATAATAATGTTAATAATGCTTTTTCTCTCACGCACATAAATCAATTAAGATTAGACATCTTATTTTTCAGTCGGCATTATTGTCTTAGAAATGTTCCTGTTTTCAGGATTACAAAAGAAAAGCTTCTTAAAAAGTAATTTGATAATTAAAGATATTTTTAATAATACAGTGTTTTGTTATAACAATCAGACACTTGAGAGCAGCGTTCAGCATTTTCCAAACGATAACAGCGTCGTTATACACTTTCGTAATTTCATTTTCATAGAATTCCACTCATTTTACGATTCGCAGAGCACCACTTAATCGTCCTCCACGAAATTGCGTTCAATGAAATATCTCCACTCCAGATTGTGATTCTCTGTCTTTCTATACATATATATAGATATATACTATATGCAGGTGTATAGGTTCCATTGCACAGGTTACCCCCAGAGATATCCTTAATATAAAATAATTGCAAAGGTTTCGTTCCACTCGCATTTAACGTAAGTGAAATTAACTGCCAGACATTATTTTTATTTTCTACGGCGTCCACTTCGTTTTATTTGTTGGTCATTTTTACTTTCAGCCATCCAAAAAGAATTGAATTTGCTATTACAAAACACGAGTTTTCTTTGTGTGTTTGTAATCATGTATACACAATCTAATTTTTCGCGATGTTAAGGAGTAATTAAGTAAAAGTAGTAAAATATATATACAGCTGTAGGAAACCATTATATTCGCTTTGTTATCAAGATTAGTCACTTCAATGTGTTTGCGGTGCATACCTAGTGGCTGTGAAACGAGAATTTTAAGACTTTTAGTAAAGCATATAAAAACCTTGTTACTTGAGATTTATGATAATACGTTTCTCTCATACCTCATTAAAAATTACTATTAAGGTTATTATTAATAAGGGCTGTTTTCCTCGGGTTATACAGTCAGTTATTTAAACAAAAATTATTAGCACGTATCAACGTTTTGACACCACGTGTCTTCAGGAGTATAAGAAAGTAAATAAGCTGAAGTAGTATTCACTTGACTTTTATGTCCATTCACTATCTGTATGTATAATAATATTTTATTTTGTTTTAAATTCACTCTACGATTACGATAAAACAAATGCTGGAGAGGACTTCACTCTTTTTTTCCACTAGCTGTATTTATAGGAATGCTTTGTTTTATTTTGAATGTACTCTACGATTGCTATGAACAATATCATAATGTGTTGTAGCTAAGGAAATGATATAATTACCAATTTTTCAGTTAATGGTACGTTTTTTCGGAAAAAGAAATATCTATAGTTGCTAGAAATTTTAATATCTTCAACTTTTATATGAGTAATATTTTTCTAACTCATCCTATTTTCGAGTAATTGAAAAATTAGCAAGAGTCAACTGTTACTACCGGTTATGACATTTTTTCAAAAGTAGGAGGTGCACACTGAGACCGTATGCCAATCTTTATATTTTATATTTTTTCTTTCTAGAGCGTTCACACTCACACAAAAACACACACACGCACATAGATATATATATTACAAATTTGACTGAGTATATTTAAACATTGTTTTGATGAACGCTCAATTATGTATATCAAATTTAATTTATGTATGAGTTACTTCCTTATTTGAACTTCCCAATGTAATTAATTATATTTTCATGAATATTTTCCCGAACTGCTTTTAGCGAGAAACTCAGCCTTTATTGTTCTATGAAAATTGATAATGGATTTTAAAATATGCTTCTATCGAACAGCAACGTACATACGCCCACCCATGTAAAATATAGGAGATAATGCATCGCATCCTGTCTCGGGCAAAAGTTTCAAATTACATCGACCAGTGACGTACAGGCACGAATGTTCGGTGGATTTCAAATGAGAGATTATGGATACGGACAGAATGTAACTTCCACAGAATCAATTATGATCGAAAATAGAGGTTTGGTTCCAAATATATTGCAATTGTAACTAATTCTGCGACTTTGATGATATTCTATAAAGATATTCAGTAGAGATATTTAACCCTTTATAAGGACTATGGTTAATATTAGACCATATTTTTAATTTATCATTTTATGTTTTAGACAATAAAAGTCTCCCAAGGATCTGTTATTTTTGTTTCATATAACTTAATTTATTATAATATTTATTTATTTAATTAATTTATTTATAATTAAAATAATATGAGTTATATACATTTCTAGGTTTAGGAAGACTTAAAACGAATGTATGTGCAAAATTTGTTTGAATCTGTTAATATTACAGATGCACTATTTAATGCCATCGCTCTTTAGTACTATAGTACAACGATCTAAAGACAAAAATCAACGTAGCAGTATAAATAATTTAGAATTACAGATTTAAAAGTATTTACATTTTTGACTTTATTCCCAAAATTATGAAAGTAAGGATTACTTGCAGAATTTATTCTCACTCCTTTAGAATGAGAAGTACAATTTGCAAAGAAATCCCCCTGCAATCGTTCTGTTATGTTGATGGACTATTGTGACGTAACAATAGCCTTATCAGTAGCCTTTTGTCGGTCCCTGGTCACATCTTTGTGGTTCCCAGTATAACATTTGTCGCAACCACACTGATACAAATCATCCCAGCTGGGGTGCGCCTTACAATCCAAGCACACGCGACCTATACACACATACAGATAGTCACGCGGTGTCTCGCTCATACTACAGCATAAAATAAACTAAGGTCTTCGCAGATCGTAAATTTCCGCCGAGGCTGTCGCACATGATCGCCTTTAGTGTCAACATCGCTGTAATATTTACGTCATTTTGCTAATTTGATCATTTGTCACTCTGTTCCGATCGTAATGCGTCACACTGATCGATTGATCAGAGGAAAAAATATTATCGAGTTACTTAATATCATAAAACATTCATCAGAGTTCACCTACACTGTCACTCATATGTATTTGCCCACTTTTTAGAACGATATTACACACATATAGTAGAAGATATATGGGATCCTAATTCGTACAACTAAGATTTCAAAAATATTTTATATTAGTTAAATTCTATTTAAAATATTATTTTCTAGAAAGAAATAACTACATTATCTAATTATGTAGTTATATAGTTATATATAATATATGTTATGGTACGTTATTGAAAAATCGTGAAACTGTGAAAACATATTTTATAGATAGATATCGTTTTCCATGTAAATATCAAAAACATCTCCACTATTTGACTACATTTTTAGATGCATTTTTATTAAAATGGGTATTAAAATACTTTCCAAACAAAAGTTGTTTACCATCATTCATTTTGAATGCAACCATATTGGAAATATTGAAAAATCGCTCTTTGCAAATATAAGTTAGGTTTAAACACGTTTATACATGCATACTCATACCACTCATTATTGAGAAAATATATTATTTTCATGATCCCTATAGTTACATTATTAGAAAATAAAACAATTTTTAAAATCTCAATGGAAATCAGTGAACTATATTAATTATTTCCTGATTTATTATATTACTTTCATTTAGAGATTTATTTATTTTATTTTAAGAAATGAGAGTGCATTGTTGCTTGTACCGTAGCATAGTCATAGCTCAATTGCGGACGGATGCAGAAACAGTGTACTGTATTCCCGTGTGCATCTCAGTTGATTGTTTTCCAGGAAATTTAACGCGATAATTTTATTCATGGTCCCGTGGCTAATTCCGGACGCGCCAGTAGCGAAAGGGCGGCGGCACCTCCACCATTCTACGCCTCCACGACGACGAACAGGTATCCCGAGCCGACCGAATTCAACCCAGACCTAGGGCCACCCCAAATGGGATTTGACCGGGGACCCTCCTTCACACTTAGTTTCAATTTTCCGGCAGGCCGCGAACCTCCGTGTTTCCCATGAATTTTTATCTATATTCTTTGAAAAGTTTATCCCCCATCGTATACCTAAGAGTTCCGCGTGTAATATTAGTCCCGTAAAGTATATGCATGCACTTACCGGCGGATCGGCCGCGGATGTCCTAAGTACATTACCTAGTCCCTGTTCACACATGGGACCACCAACAGACTTTATCTCAACTCTCCTCTCTTCGCCACTGTCTCCTTGCAAAAGATGGCGACATTAGCGCTGCTTCAACTGCCAAGCTCTATTAAGCCAAGTGTATCAAAAGTGCTTATTAATTCAGTACAATAATTACGACAGTGGAAAAATATATATTTACCATTTGTTTTATAGCTAATGACATCATTTAGCGTACATTGTCAAAAATAACTGAAGTGGCCTTCACTCGACTCTCTTGTCCTTTGATAATAGTATGAATATACTGTTACTTCCAGTTACGATAATATATTCAATAATAGGATATGCAAACCTGGACTATATACAAGTCTTAAGATTAAAGGTTCATAGTATGTCCTGTTTTGGCTCTAGAGCGTTCACACACAGCTACACACAAACGTCAATCCGAAAATAGTCAGATTCGATTAAGGAATGGTCAATCAAAACGTGTATTTCCGTTAAAGTTTCGAATACGCTAATTTCATGATTACAGTAATAAAAATGCAATATTAATATTTTTACTTTCTTATTAGTAATGTGATCACAAAAGTAACTGACCTCGGCATTTATATATCTATTTTGTAGGTACCTGAATCCATTTTGACTATTTTCTCGACAACGTTTGTACGCGTAAAAGTCGCTCAAAAATATTCATTAGTAGTTTTAATTCATACGAACTGTTCTCTTCAAACAAATATCAAGCTATATTGCGGAATAATTTTCGTCTGTGCAATGTTGAACGCACAATGCTACCTCCATTTTTAATTAATATTTTTCTCGAACAAAATATCAAATATCATTTCCGGGTAGAAACAAAAGAATGAAGAATATATGTTTCTAAACCGTTGAATAATTACTATGTCCACATATAGTATTGAATTCTGAAACGAAATTTAATTCAATCCATACATACTTTCCCGTGTTTGGGGTGGCAGACAACCCTTTTCAATTTTACAATCATATTCTTACAATCTTCTTCCATTCAATTTTATTCTTGCAGATCACACGCGCTTTATTTACATTTATTAAACCTTTCATACCCGCCCTTTTGTTCCGATTGCTCACGACTTGCCTTACATAATTCACAATTATATTTATTTCGGGGGCGACCCCGCATTCTTACTCCATGATATAAATCTTTTTTGTTAACCTATCATTCGAGATTCCCTCAACATGATCAAACCATCGCATTTGGCAATCCGATCGCCAAATATGCATACGTATAGGTAATTATTACATGAATACAAGACTTCGTCTAAGAAAGTGTAAAAACACAATGTAGTGTTACATTTAGCTATCAAATTAAGAAAGGTATTACTGCGCATGTCTCATATCTATCTATTTAGATCACGTGATATAATTCAAAGCATTGTTCACACCACTCGTAATAAAACTGGGACTGGAATGAATCAGTCTGCGTTTTTACATACGGTTTACAATCCAAAAAATTGAACTCAACACTGATCTCCATACCGCATATGAACATTGTATACTTATACGTGATTTGGTCCGGAATATTTCCACATGGCTTGATATCAAATGGCAGTATATACAAACAGGTTGAAAAATTAGATCCGCGGCTGAACAGGATTTTTATGTATGTTTATTTTTTAAAAGGAATTTTTATGCGATGAGTAATACGGTACCATTAGGGCGCTTTTAGCTTTTGCCAGGAAGTGGTTGGCTGCTTGGCAAGGCGCACGCGGCCATTTCCCGCACCCGCGCTACTGCCTCACCACCACTCTCCGATTCTCCGGTATCGTACACACGAAGAGACGGGATTTTTGCTGTTATTCTGGTGGCTTCAGCGGCCAAACTATTTTTTTATGGGCGATGTCAACGAGCGGCTTTGGTCGTGTAATGCTAATGGCTTATTTAGTACGAATACGCATGAAGTTTTTAAAACCAGAGATTTGCAAATTAAAACGTGGCACGATTGTACACTCCGCCTAAAAGAAAACCATTAGTAGTCTACACTGAATCCCTGGTTCCATTTCCATTCACATATGTATTTATCTTTATTATTAAGGTCTTATATATTTTTTAGTTTATGTTACATATTCTGCATCAAAATAGTTTTAATATGATTGGATTTATAAATTCATAGTATTAGTTTTCTAATAAATCAATCAAAGGATATTTGAAAGGAAACATCGATTTTTTGTTAGTTCTGTGAACACAATGAATAATTAAACATCATGTTTAGGATGTTTGCCAAGTTAAAGCAACTGGCACTCCAGGAATAGAAGAATTTAGAATATTAATTTCAATTTCTCATAAACAAAACGTGAACAAACAAATTCTGCTATATTTCGAGCGAGTGTACAATCCCGTTTTTAAACCATTTCTCGCGTGAACGACACGGCCCATCTACTTTCCTAATACATATTCATTATGCATGAACAGTGACCCTTTTACCCGTGCCCCCCTCCACTATGACATTATAACTGTCTAACGCTAATGTACTTTTTAATATTGTCTGTTTATTGCTATTTAAATTAATGAATCCTTAGAATCGCGAACTTTGGGTGTCTTCTTTTCCAGGAAAATTTAATTCCCGTTCCTAAAAGCTTTCTTACGTTATACATATTTTAAGCGTTTTATTACTTCCTTTAATCACGCGGTCCCCTGCCCCAGTTCCTCTGCGACAGAGTGCATGAGCCCGTTCTCTTATTCTTCTTCTCCTTCATTTCCCCGCACTTGTGTGTGTGTGTGTGTTGGTGGTGTATCAAGCAACCAAGCACATCACCCACGACCCGATCGTACCACTTTTTATTACTTTTTTCATCAAAATCCTACCGAAAATACGTTACACCATAAAGTTGTTAATTGTGTTCCGTACGGAGTGTGTCCGAACAAAAATCTCAAACTTTTATACTAACTTTGCGTCACTTCCAACACTGCACCTTGCAAAACTCTTCATAAATATAACAACAACATACAATGACTTGCCAAATTATTGACGACACTTTTAATTTTAGCCAAGTGTACCGGAAGGTAAAAGTTTGAGCTTTAAACTATAAGTTTAAGAAATTATCACTTGCTGCATAAATGCTATGTGGTTTTATATTCAAGTTGGCAATTGCTGCTGAATTTACAATCGAAATTAGAAAATTAGTTAAATTGAAAGTATATATGTTGAATAATTAATTTATAACAACCTTTAGCTTATTCTATTGTTTATTTCACAATAGCCATCAATGTGCTAGAATTATTTATAGTTTCTCATCCATTGTTTTTCTCGACGGATCTATAAATAATTGGTTGTGGCCAGTACAACACTTTCTTTTACACTAGGTATTAATCACAATTTTGTGGATTTTATCGATTGTTTTGCGTTGCTATTTTCAATAAACAATACACTTGACACACATCTTGAAACACAGTCGATCTATTTAAAGAAATTACAGTTAGGTATATCTTTTAAAACATAAAATATTAGTCGCTTCATCTATATGAATTAGAAGACTGTAAATCAACTGATACTGTAGTAGATTACTCTAATATGTATTTTCTATTGTTATATGGTGCTTTAGAACCGGATTTAATGTATCGTGTATTATTTACTATTTCAAAGGCATTCATTTTTGATACATTTCAATTTAAATCTAGTGTTGTATGATACTGCGAAAATTTGTTGTCACTCACATTTCAATTTGCGAAACACTACCCGATAGCTTTCAATAGACAAAACATGCAAATACTCTATTATTTGCATGTGTAGTGGATGCATTTCTGGAGCTAGTGTTTTCAAATCGCCCGAGAATTCACGCAACAACAAAAGGAAAGATTTCAATGATACAAGACACTTTGTTGCGACATAGCTAGAGTTACATTGTCTGTAGAAGTATAAAAATAAGCGACGGAATTGATTTATAGAACAAAGCATGAAATTTTTGAATTAACTGAATAAAAAAACATGTTCTACAGCTAATATCATTGGACATAAAATATAATGTATGAGAAAGTCAAGTGAAGGGTAATTCAGTTTATCATAAAAACGTAATATTTAATTATCGTTCTTTTTTTATTTTATTTGTATTCAAGGAAGCTCAGAAGGTGCATTTTCGTTAAAATCTCGGGTTCGAAATAATTCATGATTACAATATTTTCCTTTAGTTTTTAAAAAATCATGAAACTCTCATCGGCCAAGCTCTCATTGTGTCAGTAATAAATTTATCAAGTGACTATTCCCTGGCTGTAATTTAACGATTCTTTAGACTCTAGAGGAATAAAGTAATTTCATTAAATTGTTCCATTGAAAGCACTTTTTGAATTTGGTGAATTTTTACTGTTGCGCGATCACGATATTTCCGTGTTACTTATAATGGCCGAGTGAATTTCTTTTTTCTAATGGTGGGTTGCCATTAGAGGGTTGCTGGCTGCTTGGTGCCATTCGGTGATCTCACAGTTTGTCGAAACTTTCGATTAATGAACATCCGGGTTCGTTCTCCTTATTGTACCCCTCACTCCTCCCTCCTTGTGACAACGGAAGTCCAGATATTTCTGTGCAGCTGCGCGATTATTCAAATTCAGTCGTGCATAAGAACTGTATTTACATTTAATCCACACCGTGGCATTTATATTCCATTATTATAACAGGAAAATCATCGAGGAAAATTTCTTCCATATTTGCATTCCTGTAGTTTATTTTTTCTTCGACCTTATCTTACTCAATGTTGTAATCATGAAAAAAGTCAAGTTAGATTATACAACGAAATATCCCCTGAATCCCATGGCTTTTATAGTTTGCCATTTGAAAGAACTGCATATTTAGAATAGATAATATTCCATTATATGTATTTCGTTTTCACTTTCTTATACACAGTAATACAGAACTCGAGTTTTGAACGATTATACTCGTTTCGCCCTTCCGTGAATCAAATGTAACTTCTATATTTGAATTTATGAAGTTAGCTACTAATTTATTGATATGTCATTAAATGTAATAGTTTAAATTTTCTCGGAATATCTTCAATCTTAGCTCAATGCATCTTTGCTTGTAATAACAGTTTCAAATTGTCATGTTAAAAATAGAGGAGGCTATGGGATAAGTGAGTGCATACGGTGCTTGAGTGCAACTCTAGCAAACAGGATATAAAATGATAGTGTTGTAGTAGATTCGTTTGTAATATAGTAAGAGTTCGTTACGTTACACAAGATGCAAACAAAGATACATAGAAGAGCGTTCTCTCGTTCGCGTAATACGATTTTGCGAGCCGACTTTTAGTAGATTTGCTCGGTCCTTTCAGCACAACAGCTGATCTCAAAATAAATATTCACGGCATATAAAAGACGTCCTAATATCATTTTATATATTTTACTTAACTGTCTAAAAACATTTCGTAGTAAAATAATAAGCTAAATGGTACAATTTCAAAGTATTACTGTGGAGTATTGGTTGGTTATCAGTTTCTTTTGGATATATATATATATATATATATATATATATATATATATATATATATTTCTAGTGAAAATTTGTATTAGAAAGGGCCACTCCACACTTCCCAAGAAACAAAATGGTGAAAACTATTAAAGCGGCAAACCGGGAAGACCTCATATGTGCTTCGAAGCTTCAAAAGACAAACCACGAACAAAATGATTAATTATTCATGAAAGACCGGTTTCATTAGTGAAATGACCAGTTGCTCACGCTACAAGTGCGTTTAGACGTACAGAGAAGAAGAATTATGCATACGAAACACGGACACACGTTTCTGTTCGGATACAGAACGGTTCTTGTTGCTTTGGTATAAAACTAAAACACGACTTCCATGAATTTCCCTCTTACAAATAGAATCACTAATGTGATTATGTATCAGTTTGTTTTGAATTCAATTAAAACGAAACCTTACTTCTATATTATTTATTGAATACATTAAAAGCTTTTTCTTCCTGCCCTACCATTTAGGGACATTTCCTTTTGATCCCATTGAAGATATATGGGAAAAACTTAATTAATACGGTAGACCTATATTCAAGCCTCTCTAAAAAAAGATCTTTGTCGTACCAGAAAATTATTCGTTCTTTCTAATTCTGAAAATGTATATAACTTGAATGTATGTTGCTAGTCGGACTTAAAACCTACGTTTGTGACTGCAACTCCTCTGAAAGTATCAGGCAGATTTTAAGCAGATTTGAGTGCCCTCTTTGTTCTCTTTTAGCTGTTAGTAAGATCTAACTTAACCATATCTTGTAATCAATGTATTTTGTGGTTTATTCAATGCTTTTATGGAGGGACTAAACGTGTATATCCGTTGAAATCTCCAGTTCGAAATGTTTCACGATTACAAGACTTACTTATTACTGCATATAAGAAAGTAAAAATTAATCTATGATGATTATTATAAAAAATCAGTGGGGACTCCAACCAGGAATCAGCATATACGCTCCTGGCGCGAAAATCTAATGCTTACATTGTTCTAATTCTGATTTTGTTTTAGAATTCATAATTATATTTAATGTCATTCATCGTTTTTTTTTTTTTTTTCATTTAGCAGGTATTTTTGTGTAATCTAATAGAATACAAGAATTATTTATTCAATTTTTGTGCATATTTGATTCCTGAGAGTCATATTGCTTTGATAAATTTGTGGACAACGTGTCATTAGTAAATAATGAGTAGTTCATTGGTGAGTGCTAAATACAGGTTGGCTAGTTTTACGAATGACGATAACGAAATCGCGTGTTAGTTTTGGGGACGAACGTTCGTGCTGACGTGGCATAATGTCACCTTTCAACTGTGCCACAACTTCACGGGAATTTCATAACGCACTGTTGTATAATTACACTAGCAAACTTAATTCAAAAACTCCCTCCTGAACTATACAGGTGCACATTATCTTAAAATATAACACACAGTGGTTAATTGTTTTAGTTGTAAAAGTTTCCCATCAGCTAACTTTCGACGTACAGTCATCTACTACCCGGCAGCTACCTGGGTTTGTGTAGCTATACACCTATAATATAGTAAACCTATAATGTTCCTCCATTTACATCTATGTACTTAAATATATATTCAGGCACTGATTAATTTTCAAGTGCTCCTTGATTCGATTTTGTATAAAAGTTCGTTAATTTCCCGAATCTTCAATTAATTCTCATTTGCGATTTTACGTTTTATCGAATAATAAAGAGAAAAAGTACCATTAACTTCTGAAGAAAATTGGAATTCTTTTTGCCGTAAGATGGCTAATTACTGTATAAAGTTTCGATTAAATTAAGCGAACAAGGGGAAATTAATTAAGTGCTTTTAATTGATGAAATAATTTCGTTGGCGAATTCAATGATTTTCCGCTGTTTATTTTGGCAGCTGGTTTATCATTGGCAGTAAAAATAATTCTGGTCTCTTATTATTTGTTTTTATTTATTTTTTCTTATACATTATATATAAAAGAAAGTATTGTGATTCTCTAAATTGTAATTTTCGTTTTGAAGGTCTCTGATCCATTTTCTCTATTTTCACTGAGTCTGAGTGTGAATACTCTACAGCCAATACCGTTGAATATAAAAGTTTTGTTTTGCATTTAAGATTTGTATATCCCAGGGAAATTTTTGACAAGGATATTTCAACTAGAAGTGCTTGTTTACTCGTGTCATTATTTGTACATCTCGATAAGGACACAAGTTAGAGAAAATGGGAATCTTATAAACGTTAAAGATATTAAAATTTCTAGTATATTTTTGTTTGATAGTTATATAGTCAGCTTTAGAAAATAGCCATGTTACATTTACGTTTCCCTAGTTACCACACACATATTGATTTTGTTTCATTGCAATAGTAGAATGAATTTGAACCACAATAAAGTCTTATTACATATATAGTGATCACTTGTTTCTTCTCTTATAATTGAAATAGAAGATCTAATTAAATATCATACACTAAGTGAACTATATCGTAAATAAATGAATAATGTTCTTCTAGAAGATATTATTTTGGTCCGCCTTACCGTTCTGTGAGTAGGAAGCGGAATTCCTTTTGGCCTTTTGAATCATAAATATTTGATGATTTTGTGATTATTTGAGCCATTTTTTTCACTACGCCACTGTCTCCATTTAGCTTGTTTAACAGCCATACTGTCCAATTTCTATACTCTCATAATGTTTGTTTGAACATACGTATGCGGCTACCCATGTACAAAAATGTGTTCCTTTTTTCCAATTTAGCCTTCTGTGTGTTCTGGTAATTGCAATTACGCTGTAAATTTGCTTTGCTCTTGTGTATTTACTTCAATTGCATTGCACTGGCAAATAATACGTTCGTGCTATATTGATATTACTAGTTACAACTATTCAACATTTTTAGTATATATTCCATTATTTTAGTAATGTTCAGCAAGACCATTTTATTTTAATTAAAATCTACGAAATTTTATGCTTTCTTCCTTTTATGCTTTCTATTTTATTATTTATTCATGACAACAATTTTTTACGAAATTAACTGAGAATATAAGTTTTATAAGATGAAAGCATTTGTAAATTAATGTATAACTGAAAACGGTTGAGTTTTTGTGTGTTTATGTCTCTGTGAACGCACTAGAGCCAAAATTATCGAACATAGAATGGTGAAACTAAAGACTTGTATATGGTCTAGATGTGTATCTCATATTTGTGATAATGATCAAACCGGAAGTGTTAATTGGAAGAATAATAATGAAATCAGATCAGTTAGCACTATATTTTTGATTTGGTTTTGAGAGGAAATAGCGGAAGCAAGAGTTTAGTATTAGATCATGTTTTTATTTTCGAATGGACCGTATAATTACAGATCAGTTCTGATTGAATCAACTCGGCGTTGATCTGAGCGTTGAAATGAAAGCGACAATTTGTTGTGTTTAGACCCAGAATAAATTGAATTGAATATTCAAGGATAGATTTTCGATAAATCATTATAATCAATACAACTCCTTTCTCCCTAATTGAAAACCTGGTTTTTGTGGAACATAATATGGTATATACTGTTCATCACGGATCTGGGGCACAATACAGATTTATTTCGTTTTTCTGCGGCTTTTAAGAACTAAAGTATCATTATTTCAATAGTAATAACGAATAAAAACGTCACTATTGCCAATTTATCTCCGAAATGCTTTCTGTATTCGAGATATCCGATATTTTATAGCTAACTGGTTACCGTGGTACAAATTCGGAATACAAATTAGATTCACTTGCTAGAATTCTAATTTAGTTTATATTTTACTTGGTGACGCCTGTGTCTAATGCAGCTGTGTAAAATATAATTGGAATGGAATATTAAAATAAATATTTTTGTACAAGGTATGGTTCAATTTTGCAATGTAATTAAATATTGTGTTTTCTTTTCAGCGGATAAGCTGCCACCTGGGTTTCCATTAATTACACAAGCACCGACAACGAAGGTTGTAGAAATTGGTCACAATGCCGTGCTGATGTGCAGTGCGACAGGGTCACCGCAAGCACGGATCTCCTGGGTGCGAAACATGTTACCCGTTGATACAGCTGAAAATCCGCGATACACAATACTCGACAACAACATGCCAGGTATTACATCAAACTTATCATTATTTTTTACTCATTCAGTAATAGGGAACCAGTAAGATTTTACTACAGAGAAATTAATCCAGTCATGAACTGAACTGTCTGTACAGGACCCAGGACAAGCTATTGTATATGTAATCCAATTTTGTTGGAATATCGTATCGGCTACAGACTGTTGTTTTGAATCATACATTTTTTCTTTTCTCATTTTCTACAATTGTTTCGTTTCCGGACGTCAAATGCCGACATCACATAAATCAACACTACTTGACGTTCGCCTAGTCTTGAATCTTGGTTGTCATGATTGGTATACCGTTCTACATAATTTTATCGGTATTTGCGTGCGGGCAAATTTGCATATGATATTATTTGTCCGCGCCAGCGGCAGTGTTTCGTGATTATTACTGCATACCAATTACTGTACGTTTGCTACTGTATTTAATACAATACCGTTGGGTATCAGCCACGTAAACAACTATCCAAACTCGCAGATTAACGCACCCCTGCTACCACACCTATTTTCGTGAAACGACCAAACTATGTAATTTGATTGTTTTTATCCACCGATAATTTGCTGCAACCACTAGTTTTGTGAAGAAATAAGTTTAATCTAATGGTAACCGTTAAAGTATTTTCGTAAGAAATACTTTTAGATGTATAATTTAGCTAGAATATAAATATAAAGAGTTAGAATTGCTCCTGGATGGGTTTACAACTTTCAACCTAGAAATATTATTTCCTGTACGTCCTTGAGCAACGTAGAATCAATATGGGAGCCCAGGTATACCTTTACCGCACCATCCATCCAACATCGCATATAAAATTTATGAAAAGAAAATTTTTGCAAGACTAAAAAGTAGAAAAACAATGTTGCTTGTTACTCTTTGGGAAAATAAGTTTACATCCTGAGGCCGTCTGAGTCTGTATATATAACCAAAATAAAGCAACGAAAGAAAATAGCGTGTTTCTTGTAATAAAAATTGTTTATTTTAATATCCAAAAGGAGCTGCGTTCGTTTTCTTTTGTTTTACATCATTGCTTTTACATACGTAATTTTTGTTTGTTTGTTTCAGGTGCGTTGCAAATCACAAATAGTCAGGATGAAGATCACGGCAAGTATGAATGTGTGGCAGAAAACTCAATTGGCACGGAGTATTCAAAATCAACTACTTTATATGTAAAAGGTAGGATTTTTGATTATATTGTTAGAAACGTTCCGAAAGATATATTTGTGAAGGGTTAATTTGTTTCAAAATTAAAACTATTAAAGATTTTTACAACTTGTGCGTCACAATTATCATATATTCAAGCCTGTAGCGGCACCGGGATCGACCTCCGTCTGTGAGTGTGTTAGAAATATTTATTCTATAGCCAGCGTCATGATATTTTTATTGGTATTTCAATAATATCATTTATATGTTACCTATTTGATCTCTGTATAATATTTACATTTATTTACTGGTAAATTTATTTTGTTTTGTAATTGTAAAATGCAAAATAGAATAACTAGCTGTTATTTAAAATATGTAAACAAAAACATTGGTACACTTTAAAAATATATATATCAATATCAAATATTTCAATTAATAATTTTTTTTTATGTTTGAGGTTTAAATAACAGAGCAATATATTATTTTGTTTACATTTGAATTTGTGCATTAAATTCCTTTAGGCTTATGTTTGTTTATACAGAATTTAAGATTTATCAGTTTTAGGACCAGTTTTATAACCGTTTTAATATATCAGTAACATTTAATTAGCAAATAAAATAAATCATAAAATGACAACAATATTGTTTTTCCATAAGAAATATCATTTTGATTTGATATGGTTTATTTTAACGTAGTAATACATTTAATGGTATATTAAATTTTGTATAATACCGGTCCTTAGACGGTTAATTTGGAATATACAGTAAAATCTAGTATTTCTTTATGAACCCTATACTTTATTGGACACTCAAATATACTATAAAGTTAATTACATACTTTAAAAACTAGTACAATTTGTTTTTATTTTATTTTTCAGTACGGCGTGTACCCCCAACATTTTCAATTCCACCAGCTCCTGTTAACGAAGTCATGTTAGGTGCTGAGTTAAATCTTACATGCGTAGCTGTTGGTGCGCCTATGCCATTTGTAAAATGGAGAAAAGGCCAAGACCAAGATCTTACACCTGAAGATAAACTACCCATTGGCAAAAACGTTTTGGAACTAACAAATATTCAAGAATCAGCGAACTACACATGCATAGCCGCCAGCAATTTGGGTGTTATAGAAGCTATCGCGATGGTGAAAGTTCAATGTAAGTAACATATTTTCACTAAATATTGTGAAATTTACATATTGTATTAAGGGAACGATATCTAATTTTGATTCAAACGATTATTCTCATTTTGAATCATTATCCTGGTAGTCTTTGTATTATGTGCATTATAGAATGTTAATTTGAGCTATTTGCAGCTCTTCCCGGGCCGCCAACAAACGTTAATGTATCGGAGATAACTGCAACATCTGTTCGGCTTACATGGTCGTATAATGGACCCGAAGACTTGCAATACTATGTTATACAGTTCAAGCCGAAATACGCTAACCAAGCTTACAGTGAAATATCGGGGATCATCACCATGTACTATTCAGTACGTAATTTGAGCCCGTATACGGAATACGAAATGTTCGTGATTGCGGTGAACAACATTGGAAGGGGTCCGCCAAGCTCGCCAGTTTCCGTCACCACTGGAGAAACAGGTAATTTCAAATATGCTGACATTGTTGTCACTTGCAGTAATTTCCTATTAAAACTTTTTTGCCTTCTATCTAATTGGTTTATCTTGTTCATGAAATTACTTATATTTTTCATGCCATCTATATCTCACATTAAATATCTGGGAATACGTTATTACTAATGTGTAAGTTTATTTATGTATGGAACACTGTTTCACAGATTTTAGATTAGATGTAGATACGTAGTTAGTTGACAATCCTCGTTTTGTGGATATATTGCACTGCATTTTTTTATCAGCACACCGTTATTATAGTTTTTATTGCGGTTTAATTAATTTATATACAATAGACACAAGATATACATTTTTTTTTTGACAATTGGTATTTATTCATTGATTTTTACTATCGTTGTTTTGTGAAATTCCACTATAAACGAGATAATTAAAAAATTAATTGATTCTGTTTCAGTTGTTTTTTGTAACACTAGTTTCACGAACAACGTAGAATCAAAACAAGCTTAGGTACAACGCACCTATGCGTCCAGCTCGCCTTATAAGTAATATATGCGATGCGAGCAGTTTTTAATAATTTTGGCCTTTTGGTTAACTAATTGAAAAAATGTTATAGATATAAAAAGTCTTACATTTAATTTAAGATTATATTAAAAAAAAAAAAAAAAAAACAAATTTTGAAATTCAAAATTATAATATTTAATAATTTTTTTTGGGCTTTGGGTTAACAAAATGAAAAAATCTTGTAAATAAAAAATATCTTAGAATTTTTAGTAGAATTTTTAAGTGTTTCAATTATTTTTATAAGGGCAGTATTAAGGGGGGGTCCAAATTTTGGGGCCCTATAACTCGGGAAGTATACGGGCGATTGGATTTAAACTGCGAACGGATTCAAATGGGATGCCAAATAATATGTGTACCAAATTTGGAGTGAATCGCTCCGGTACCTTCAGAGGAGTAGAGGGCACAAATTTGGTCTTACGAGCGACCGAGCGAGCGAGCGAGCGAGCGAGCGAGCGAGCGACGACTAACATCCAAGTATATAAGTTATATACATTTTCGGAATCAGGGCGACGAGACGAACACTTTTTCTTAATGAAATTTTTTGATCCGAGAATGCTACAGACACACGACCGAATGCTTTAGCCTCTTCGGTACTACGTACGGCGAGCTAAAAATATCTGCTCTAATAAAAGAATTTAAAAAAAAACTTCCCATTAGCAAATATGTTTTGGATTAAAAACAAATTATTCTCTCTGGCTTGAGTGACCCAAACAATGCAAATTGTAATCTAGATTTTATATTAGGTACTAACCTCAGTTTAACAATTTAATGTTGCACATATTTTGAGATGTTTTTAGTTTTTGTTATTCCAGCAACACATCTACAATAAAGTTTTATCGAATTACGCTTCCTCAATGTAGTTTTAGAGTTGTAGAGTTGCCAGAGTTCTCATAATATATGTGGCGTTTTATTTGCACCCTAGATGAAATTGTGTTACTTGAGTCTATGGTGTAAATCGAATGGTCGCGAATCCTAGTTATTGGTTTGTTCTATCTCCACTGTTATTATATTGGTAAACGCTTATTATTATAATTATTATTTGCAATATTGTATTATATTATAGTATAATAAAACCTAAAATCAAATCTGTATGAGCTATTTAAAGAAACGGTAACCTTTAGTTCATTTCGAGATAGAACAAAGCATTTCTGAGAATTGTTTTTCATTTAATTGCTACATTTCGCTATCCAGACCAAGTAATATATTCAGTGCCACGTGATCTTTTAGACTATTTAGCTTTCTAGTACCCTTTTCACACGAAGACTGTAAGACATGGTCACTTTAAGTTAACTGATCTTGAAGTTCGTTTGTCGCTCACACTAGATATTTACATCACTAATATTGCCATCTATAATAACATATGGCACTGTATTTGTTGAATAATGTTTCGGTTATTTGATTTTGTTTCTATTCTATAATATTAAAATAAATATATTTCATAATATAATATATTAACCATATATAAGTCTTCAACATAGGCGAACTTAAAATCAGGTTATTCGTCATCTTAGTTTCTTCATGATAGGTTCAATTTTTTTCCTAAATTAAAGTCTTTGTGTGAAAAGGGCATAGAACACATCAGACATCTGTACACAGGCGAATTTAAAAATGAGCCCATTATTTCCGTACTGCGTGACGTTTTAAGTGGAAAATCTTCCATACCAGTTAAAACTATTATGAAGGAACCAACATGAGCTATTAGTAAAATATGGCCATTTAATCATTATTTATTTGTATTTCATAATTTTCAATTTTAATTAACTATAATTAACAATTTTGCTTATTGGGTATAGTAGTTGCCTAGATACTGAATCTATTCAACTCAATATATAATTTATTTTATATATTGAATTACAAATGTACCTACTCCATATTGTATAAAACTGGCAACTCTATTTAGTTGTGTTTCGTTTGATTAGAGTATTTTTGTTTCTGTAAAGGTAATTAAAGTATACTAAACCTATATTTTCTTATAGCTGACTCTTCTTTTGGAGGTGCTAGTAAGTAACCATATATGTGTGTGTGTGTGTTTGTGAATTATTTGTACTAGAGGACTTTAAATATATAAATTACTAATTTTACTATTTTCAATATTAATAACACAATTTTACATTTATTAAATTAATGGTTTAACAAAGTACTCTAAAGCATTATAATATAAAAATATATGTTTTTTAAAAACTAATATTTGATGCTGAGACATAAATATATGTAATACAACAATTTTCATTATTTTATAGAACCTGGAACTGCTCCGAGAAATGTTCAAGTAAGACCGTTGAGTTCCAGTACCATGGTTATACAGTGGGACGAACCAGAAACACCAAACGGACAAGTGATGGTAAATACCATTAATTATATGCCTTTTCCTGTTCATCAGCACGTATTAAGAGATTAATATTAATATCTTTCATATTTAACAGGGCTACAAGGTATATTACACAACGAATCCACAACTACCGATGGCATCATGGGAATCGCAAATGGTAGACAACAATCAGCTAACAACAATTAGCGATTTAACACCGCATACAATTTATACAATCAAAGTGCAAGCATTCACATCAGTAGGTCCAGGGCCATTAAGTGCTCCTGTACACGTTAAAACCCAACAAGGTACTCTGTGCTAGTGAAATTCCACATTAAGTGCCATTTTACATTATATTTGCATATGTAGGTGTCCCTAGTCAACCAAGCAATCTGCGCGTGTCCGATATTGGCGAAACTGCAGTAACGTTACAATGGAGCAGACCGAGTCATTCTGGCGAGAATATCGTCAGCTACGAGTTATACTGGAACGACACATACGCAAAAGAGAAACATCACAGAAGAATCTCGATAGTAGAATCGTATACGCTTACTGGTCTCTACCCGAACACGCTGTACTACGTCTGGTTAGCAGCAAGATCGCAGCGCGGCGAAGGAGCTACCACGCCGCCAATACCAGTGCGCACCAAGCAGTACGGTAAGGCAGTGTACCAATGACACGGTAGATAGATCTAGTATGTATCTTAGATATTGATCCTCCTGTCAGTACTGTGCATACCACATATAAAACACTTATTTTTGGTTCACTTTACCAATATCAACAAAATGATGTGTTTCTTTTCAACGCATTATCCGTGGGAGTGACAAGTGGCTCCACGGACACTAATGTTGGTTGATATTACAAATGAATGTACCTTTATGACAGTAAATCGATCGAACGTGTTACAAAAAACACCAAACACATAAAAGTATGAATAATAAAATAACTAGGTAGGTTTTCTGTTGAATATAAAAATATGTTTTTGTGTCTCAGAACGTGTAGTTAGCTTAAAGTATTTTATTTACTCTTCTAAACATATCAGCAATACGTATGTTATCATCAGGAGTATTTCAGTCATTAATATACACATTTATCGTAACATTTCATGAATATATTAATGTATATAAAGAAACTTTAACATTAAAATTGTTATAAAATGTTACATAAGAATAATTTTAATATTAATGACACATACCACACGTGGCGTGGAAACGTTGAGAAGTGAAAATAAGATGTTTTAAAATAATTGGTGGAATTTTCTAAGAAACAAAAACTTTTTTTTATATTAAAAAAGTATGTTCTTCTGCCGGCCAAGTGATATATCCACGGATTATATCGTATTTAATTATATTAAACAAATAATGAAATGAAGAGTTTTTGTGTGCGTCTGTGTGCGTGTGAGATTTTTATGATGCATTGCATGTTTTATTAGTTATTAGAATGTTTGAGTTTTATTTATTATTATTCAGTGGATATTAATTTGTTGGATAGCACTGCACCTCAGTAATGCTATGTATGCATTTACTCGACATTGTGCGTGTGTCTGTATGCGTGTGCGTGTGTATATTTGTGCATACTGCACTTTGTTTTTGTTATTCTACACCAACGTTATTGTTATTATTTGTTCTAACGTATGTGTTACATACATTCGTAAATAATATTTTTGGTTTTATTTTTAATATAAATTTTGTTGTAAAACAATGAAAACAATGGTTTGATATCCACTCGTCGCTGTAATAAGATTAGGCTCAGCTAAGCTTATTTGGCTTTTCAATTGATTAAAAATTGCTAACCGCCACCAATATAGTCCCGGGCGCTCCGCCCAGCAACGTATCCGGTGAGGCGGTAAGTCCGACATCGATACGTGTGAGATGGGAACCACCGCCAGTAGAACGCTCCAACGGGCATATCGTGTACTACAAGCTGCAGATCGTCGAAGCAGGTCGCAGCGACAGCGAAGCATCCGTCATCAAATTGAATGACACTAGCTTCTTGCTCGATGAGCTCAAACGCTGGACGGAGTACCGCATCTGGGTACTAGCCGGAACCTCTGTTGGGGACGGCCCACCGTCTTACCCAATCACCGTTCGCACACATGAAGATGGTACGTTCACTAGTGTATTACCTCTCTCTCTGTCTGTTTATATATTAACACTTAACTACTTAGGCGTCCTTACTACTAGACTTTTGTCTTATAAATATCTCTAAAAAAATTATATTGAGCATCATTTGAATAAATCATGTGATATATTCTATTTATATACACATTTAAAAATACTTTAATTTAATTACTCATAGAACGTGATTCATTCAAGATATTTTGTTGTTTCAAAACTTATTGGTCTTTTTTTTTCTAATTTATAGTAGTTTTCATCACATTTCTCAATTCTAATTACTATAAGCGACGCCAGTTACTATACAGTAATTATGTAAAGGCGTTGCTAGTATTAGTAATTTATATAAAATAAAGTAAAATATCTCTTTTAGCCAAAGATCAATAAATTGTATCAAAATTTAAAGTCTATAAAATTAGAAAAGTTCAATTTCTATACAGTGCAATCTATGATTTATAATACCATCTCATCCATATCTTCTCTAGAGTCTATAATAATTCAACCTAATTCCACAATCACATATCCTGTATAATTATTTCTTACTTTCTTTCTGTATGATTTATCATTTATTTCGTGTATTTAATTCGTTGACTGATTACAACCAAAATATTTTCATTTATATCGTCTCACCATGTTGCTTTCGTCGATTATGTAAAGTTGTATCTTATTTCAATTTTTATTCGATTATTCGAGTTGATTTTTTGTTTGTGATCAGTCTCTGATGATTTTTGTAGGTTTTTGACATATCCCACAGTGGTATGTTAACCGTCAACCGTGCTAATGTTTTTACAGGCCGTCCGTGGTGGAGTTTTTGAAGCTGATGTAATATTTTTGTAGATTTTTTTGCAGCATTTTTGATATTTTTCTACGGCTGGTGGCAGTTTTGATGTGTCATGTTGTAATTACTCTAACTAATGACTTCTTCTGTCTACAAAAGCGTTTGCAGGAGTCCATCTTACATAAGGTTTTCAATTTAAGTTCAATTGTTTAATAATTGTTTCAATTGGAAAGCGTCAATATTGCAAAATTATTAATATAGACAGTTTATGTCCAATTTTTTTATCATTCTTTATTTTTGTTGATAAGTGTTTAGCTACTCACGTTCACATGTAATGATTGCTTCATGAGTACTATACTGGCACAGAAAATTGCATTGCAATGGCACTATTAAGTCACAGTCGGCACCGTTTTTTATAAATTTTATTTTCTATTTTCAGTTCGTTATCGTGCACCGTTTTTTGGTAATCTAGACACTCACCAAGCATGCTTTTGATTTTACCTGTTTACTACCCTCTCCCATCAAAGAACGTGCATATTCTATCTTTCCAAATAATATTTTTATATAATTGTACATAGTAGTAATCCACACGAGATCTGAGTGTTTCATTAAATAATGCACTTGCGCATAGCTTATCTATCAGCAGCTGATCAACACTGATTACTGCGTTTTTATGCAAGACTAGCAGTAACTAGCATTGACTGGCTACTACTGTTATTCTGTTGGTTAAATTAACTAATGTGTTTGCGCGGAGCAAAAAGATACTCTCGCGTAGACCTTTAGATATATATATATATATATATATATATATATATATATATATATATATATATATATATATATATATATATATATATATAGAGACATTTCTAGATAATAAAACGTATGTTCTTTTAAATGCAAACACTAAGATGAATATAGTGTATCCACGTTCGAATCTTTCTGAACCTATCCGATGATATAACCCAGCGCTCGCTAGGCAGCACAGTTATATCTCACGTAGGATGACATGGCGCACAATATTTAATATATATTTCGCACATTTTATTAATCACAATTACCTCACTGTGTGTGAACTACACTTGCACCATTTCATTATATTTGTGTGTGGATGTGTGTGTGTGATGATTAAAATAGCTTTTTAAAAAGTTAATTTTAAACATGCTTAACATTTTCTGAAAAAAAGAGATATATTAAAAAAGTTGCTACCTAATATATTCATACCATAACAATAAAACTACTTTTAAAAGTACAATATTTATATACAATTTCACTTAGAAAATAATTTATACAAATTAAGTGAGTTACACACTTTTTAATTACATACATATAATTTTCACCATTAATTTACACCAATACACAAATATACAGTATACAGAATTTTCACGACAATCATCAAAGTATAAGTAATGTGTTTGACTTCATTTTCAATAATCACTTTAGTCGATATATTCGACTAGATATCAAATAGTGTGATCGCACAGCATCACATTTGAATACCAATACTTACACTAGCAGGTGTTCTTCAATAAACTATAGCTTATATAGTAACCGAGTTATTTTATCTTCTGCATGTGATTTCTTCAATTTAACAACAGTATTTTTTCATTGCAGTAATATTGTATTTCAGCTTTAGACTATAAGCATTAACCCTCAATGCCTAAACATAAGTATGTTACATTTCTGAAATATTACATTCGTAAAGAAGAAGAACCATTCTCCTAACTTATTTCGTCTGATGTACCAATATTGCAATTATTGAGATATAATCATAAATGATATTTTTACACATTCATAATTTAAATTAGTGACCTAAAATTGTATAAAATTATACATTCTTAATAAAGATAAACGATTCTCCTACCCTATTTTGTCGGATGTACCAATATTGCAGTTTTTGGAGTTATCAGAAGAATGGGTTAGTATAATGTAGCAGATGTGTAATATATGTAGATATATTTGGGATATAAAAGTCCCTTATATTTTTGTGATTTGATAACACTATTCGTAAAGTGATATAACACCAAAGGTTCTGTGGCACGACTTAGTAAAGTTCTTGGCTATCATTTTATATATTTATATTTGATATACATTTAAATGTTGACAAACAGTTTTCGGATGTTATTCTTTAATATGTTTTGTTATTATGCATTATTTGGTGCATGTATTGATTATATATACTACAAATGTAAGTTTTATCTAATTTGATAACATTTGCATATGAAAATAATGGAAATTAAGAATATCTAAATTAATTACAGTTTATATTTTGTCTTTAAGCAAACTAATAGAACTATAAGAACATGAACTCATTTCCAGTATAATAAGTATTATTTATACATAAATAATGGAATAAAATCTAATATATTGTAACTCCTGAAATGTTTAAAATGCATAATTAATTGAAAACAAGACTGTATTCCTAAAAATTAACACTCAAACTAATATATGCATAACAATTGGCATAGTGTGTAAACAGGTAACGGACGAATGAAGTGTTAGTTCCATATAGTCGGCGTTATGTTATTTCACTTTACGAATTATTCTTTGCAAAGCTGATTAATATGATTATTTGATTTTTGCGAATATTATATTGAAATATATTCTATTGCATTTATGTGCACATACATACATCCGTAATGTACCAATTCTACAACTAAAATGAAAAACTCTGAAGAGGATGGTGCTTTGCAACACAGTGTGTGTGCAAGTTTTATTTTTCCCATGTATCGTTGGACAATGTGAGCGCGTGTGTGAACATATTTTTGTCTCAGTTACACTCCATAACAACATAGATGACATGACCTTAGCTAACGCGGTTGTTCTTACCTTTTTGATACTTTTCAGAATCCAAATATTCCCTGGATTATTTCTAGCAAACATTTTTCATACATAACCGACGACTGTTTGATTTTTAATTTTAATAAATATATCGTGATTTTTTAAGCTAACCAAAATAATGGTTACAATTTTTGAAAATCAATACATGTGTGTGAGTATATTTCTTCGTACCAATTTATGATATATTAAACCATATCTATATTTTTTTTTTGAATATGTGAATAACATTTTTGTTTTTGAAAGAGACCTACCTCCAAGCATTTTTGTAGCGGAGAATATATATCTATCTATTTTTTATACATGCTACTCTGAAATATTTGAATTTTGATTCTATACCTACTAATAAATGAGTGCTGTTGTGATATTTTACAATTACATTTTAAATTTTTCTATGACTTTTTGCCCGTGACATGGTACCGCTGCAGAACGGAGTGAGTATTCGACTATTTGTTGTGTGCTCGTAGTTGCCTATAGTGCATTTTTTTTTTTAGAGTGTAGTTTTATCAGAGATTCTATATACCTAATACCAAGATGTGTATAATATTGTATTTTGTGCTTTACACATGCTGCATTGTTTGTTTTGATTCTACACTTTTGTATAAAGAACATTTTATGAAAAGAAAACTCAGTTAACAAGCCATACTTATAACTTTGAATTTTTAACCAGAAGTTTTTACTTTCATGCAGCCGTATGAGATACATAACTGTTTAATTCTCTTTTTCAACGTAATTCATCTTAGATGATTATTTATATATGTTGGCTGTTATGTTCCATTTGTCAAAGGGATAAAAGGTAACTATGTTGACATTGACTGACAGTGATCTATGTGTTGGTATTCAAATGTACTACAAAAATGACCATCGATATATCGCGACAAAAAACAATCGGTTTTACTAACAAATACAAAAAAAGAAAAATGAAAACACAATCACGTGTGGTGTGCATGCATGCCAGATTTCCACAATTTATACGTTTGTTTGAGCGCGACATGTTCTAACTCTGAATCATTTCACAGTGCCTGGAGATCCGCAAGATGTAAAAGCGACACCCGTAAACTCAACTACCATTAAAGTTGCGTGGAAACCGCCACTCGCAAAAGACCGAAATGGGATCATCCGTGGCTATCATATACACGTACAAGAATTAAAAGAAGAGGTATATATTAATTTGTTTATAAAATAGTAGACGGGGCTTGGCAGTAATACAGGATACATGCACTCTGTGGTGAAACTATAGTTTATTTTGAGTCCCATAAATTATTATTCTTTCACATGATTCATTTAACATAATTATTTACCATTTTAGGGTAAAAGTTTATTAAATGAACCCATGCGATTCGACGTCTTAGATAGCTCATTGGAATTAAATATTAGTGGTCTTCAACCTGATACAAAATACTCTGTGCAAGTGGCGGCATTGACGAGAAAGGGTGACGGAGACAGAAGTCCTCCTGTAAGTGTCAAAACGCCAGGAGGAGTACCCAATCGACCTTCATTAACACTTAAGTACGTACATTTTAACTATGAATACAAACCTGTTACTAATTATTATACGAATCAATATATACTTGTAGAGTAATTGAACGAGAACCAACTGTAACAATAGAATTAGAATGGGGTCGCCCTACGCAAACATACGGTGAATTACAAGGATTCAGACTCAGATATGGCGTTAAAGATCAAACGCTTCAAGAAGAAAATCTTAAAGGTCTGTTAAAAATCTACGCCAAGGAATCGTCTATTTTGCTAACTTAAAAAATCCAAATTATTAATTTTAACATTGCAGTTTTATTAGTTTATATTATTGTCTGTTTTAGGGATGCATACAACAAGTTACCGAATAAATGATTTGGAACGTGGGGTTGAGTATGAATTCAGAGTAGCTGGCCAAAACCATATTGGTATTGGCCAAGAAGCTATTAAATATATGAATACACCTGAAGGCCCACCAACTGGACCACCTACAAATATAAGCTTCCACTTCCAAACTCCTGATGTAGTTTGTGTTACCTGGGATCCCCCAAGCCGAGAACACCGAAATGGACAAATCACTCGTTACGATATTCAATTCCATAAGAAAATTGATCACAGCACAATAGTCGAAAGAAATATCACACAAACAAAGGCAGTATTTACAAATTTGGAAGAAAGCACTGATTACGTATTTCATGTCCGAGCGTATACAAGTCAAGGCGGTGGACCTTTCAGTGAGAAAATGACAGTGACTACTGAAAGAGACATAGGAAGAGCACCAATGTCTGTTCGGGCTGTTGCTACTTCAGACTCAAGTGTGGAGGTCTGGTGGGAATCTATGCCTTCAAGAAATAAAGTTAGTGGCTACCAGATATTTTACACGATGACAGCAGTTGAAGATCTGGATGAATGGCAGCAGAAATCAGTTGGATTGACTGAGTCTGCGGATTTAGAAAATTTAGAAAAATTTGCTCAGTATGCTATTGCTGTGGCAGCTAAAACGAAAACAGGATTAGGCCGATTGTCGGAAACTGTCACAGTTAAAGTAAAACCTGAAGATGTACCACTTTCGTTACGTGCACATGATGTCAGTACTCATTCCATGACATTGTCATGGTCACCGCCTATCAGACTGAACCCCGTCAATTATAAAATATCTTACGATGCTGTTAAAGAGTTTGTTGATTCGCAAGGAATTACACAGACTCAAATTGTACCCAGGAGAGAAATCACTTTGAAACCTAGCGCAAGAACTTATACAATCAACGAATTATCTCCTTTCACCACGTATAATGTGAATGTCAGTGCAATACCCACAGACTACCAATATCGACCGCCAGCAAAAATCACTGTTACAACTCAAATGGCAGCTCCACAACCAATGGTCAAACCAGATTTCTATGGCGTTGTAAATGGTGAAGAAATTCAAGTTATATTACCACAAGCATCTGAAGAATACGGACCTATCAGTCATTATTATCTGATTGTAGTACCAGAAGATAAAGCAACGATTCATAAAAATCCAGATCAGTTTCTGACAGAAGAAATGATTGCTAATAAAGGACCTAAAAGCGATAATCCGAATTCTCCATACATTGCAGCTAAATTTCCTCTCCGAAATATACCATATACATTTCATTTAGGTAGTGGTGAAGTTTATGAAGGATTTGTGAATCGAAAGCTTGAACGAGGCAAGAAATATCGAATCTTTGTGCGTGCTGTTGTCGACACTCCTCAAAAACATTTATACACGAGTAGTCCTTTCTCAGAGTTCCTAGCGCTTGATATGCGAGAAGTTCCTCCGGGAGATCCCCCATTAAGACCAAATCCAAACGTACCTAATGACAATGATGTTAAAGTGAATCCTAATCATAAAGAAGCAGGTGTTGTGTGGGTTATTGGACCTATAATTGCCGCGCTCATGTTATCAATTATGTTAGTGTTATTGTTTATAATTAAGAAGAGGCGTCAACCTTGCAAGACACCAGACCAAGCTGCTGTTACTCGTCCCCTAATGGCAGCAGATCTCAGCAACAGTTCAGCTCCTACCGATCCAGTTGAGATGAGAAGACTTAATTTCCAAACACCAGGCATGATATCGCATCCACCGATTCCTATCTCGGAATTATCCAATCATATTGAAAGACTGAAAGTAAATGACAATCTCAAATTTTCTCAAGAATATGAAAGTATAGAGCCTGGACAACAGTTCACATGGGATCACTCTAATATGGAAGTCAACAAACCGAAAAATAGATATGCTAATGTTATCGCATATGATCACAGTCGAGTGATACTTCAGCCAGAAGAAGGTGTGCTCGGCAGTGACTACATAAATGCAAATTACTGTGATGGTTATAGAAAACATAACGCTTATGTTGCAACTCAGGGACCATTGCAGGAAACCTTTGCCGACTTCTGGCGCATGTGCTGGGAACTCAGAACTGCCACCATTGTTATGATGACTAAATTAGAAGAACGTACACGAATCAAATGTGATCAATACTGGCCTAGTCGTGGCACTGACACATATGGTTGCATGACTGTATCAATAACAGATATCCAAGAATTGGCTACCTACTGTATTCGTACATTCCAAATCCATCGGCAAGGGCACAGTGAACGACGTGAAATTAAACAATTACAATTCACCGCTTGGCCTGATCATGGAGTGCCTGACCATCCAGCACCATTTTTGCAGTTTCTACGTCGCGTACGGCACATGAATCCAGGAGACTCCGGCCCGATTGTAGTTCATTGTTCTGCGGGTGTTGGACGTACTGGATGTTTCATTGTTATTGACTCAATGTTAGAACGAATGCGGCATGAGAAATCAATTGATATTTACGGACATGTTACTTGCTTACGTGCTCAACGGAATTATATGGTGCAGACCGAGGATCAGTATATATTTATACATGATGCGCTTCTGGAAGCAGTGATTTGTGGCATGACTGAAGTACCCGCTCGTAATTTGCATTCGCATATTCAGAAACTAATGCAAACGGAAATTGGCGAGAATATTACTGGCATGGAATTAGAATTCAAGAAGTTGTCTAATATTAAAACGGATTCGTCGCGGTTTATTAGTGCTAATTTGCCATGTAATAAACACAAGAATAGACTGGTTCATATCTTGCCATTTGAAAGTACACGTGTTTGTTTAACACCAGTTCGAAATGTAGAAGGTTCTGATTATATAAATGCTAGCTTCATTGATGGATATCGCTATAGGAGTGCATATATTGCAACACAAGGTCCTCTTACTGATACCACAGATGATTTGTGGCGCATGCTGTGGGAGCATAACTCTACAATTGTGGTTATGCTTACAAAACTGAAAGAAATGGGTCGGGTATGTATTTATATAATATTTTACTCTAATGTTTAATGTCGTATTTAATGTATGAAATTAAGATGTTCTAATGATGAACTTAATATAATTGCAGGAAAAATGCCATCAATACTGGCCTAGTGATCGTTCGGTGCGCTACCAGTGCTTCGTGGTGGATCCTATAGCAGAATATAATATGCCGCAATATATTCTCCGTGAATTCAAAGTAACAGATGCACGTGACGGTTCATCACGTACCGTGCGTCAGTTTCAATTCACAGATTGGCCTGAACAAGGTGTACCCAAGTCCGGCGAAGGGTTCATCGATTTTATTGGTCAAGTCCACAAGACGAAAGAACAATTTGGTCAGGACGGTCCTATCACTGTGCACTGCAGCGCTGGCGTTGGCCGCACTGGTGTTTTTATAACACTCAGCATCGTCCTGGAGCGAATGCAGTACGAAGGTGTCGTTGATGTATTCCAAACCGCTCGTATATTACGCACACAACGTCCTGCTATGGTGCAAACGGAGGTAAATCATAGATTAATTGTACCAACATCTAATAGGAAAATAACTATTATCTATTTGCAATGCCCTAATTTTCACAAAAATTAAAGAAACCAAAGGGGAAATGATATTACGATCAATTTAAACATTTATTATATTTATATATTTTAGGATTATATTTAACATTTCGTTTTATAAGCGACGATCATATATAATGAATTTTAACTATCTAATATATATTGCCTGTAAATCAGCATTATTGAAATATTAATGAAATTTGTGAATATGTTTCAGGATCAGTACCAATTCTGCTATAGAGCTGCTCTGGAGTATCTGGGTTCGTTCGATCACTACACAAATTGATCACCATAAAATCTAGACCGTGTACTTATTATGAGCAGACAATAAACTGCCACGAATGAAATTTGAAGTTTTACCAAATTTGCATCTGCCAATATGATTTTTGCAACAACTACTGCCAACTTCTCGACAATTCATGCAGCCCAGCAGCTACAGCTAACATTTTAATTGAAAAAAATAAAAAATAATAAAAAATTGATGAAAAATAGTGAATTATTTAAATAAAATGAATTGTAGATAGTGTGCAAATGTGTGCCTACGATAGACAGTCGGTCGAAATGTGTGAATTATGTGCGTTTAATAGACCAAGTTACCAGCCAGCCAGTGTAGAGGAACTGTTTACTTTTCACTTGCCTTTAATATTTGTGGTTTTGTGCAATACTTGAGTCAGCGATTTTACGTTTCCGTTAGCACGTTACCTAAGAATATTTGAAAAGGTGCTACGTTTCTTTGACTTTTCCCTTCGATATTTCACCAGTTATACAAATATACTTTAACTTTTTATCGAACTGACCCTATCTTCTCCCATTTTCAGTAGATTTTATAAAACAGAATGCTTTTTACTAATCAACTGTTTTTCATTCTGTGTGTATGTGTATGTGTGGTTTTGTATTTGCTCTCTTACATCGTTCTTTGTTTAACTATCATACACATTTTTTACCATCTATTTCTGGCTGATTTTTAAGGTGCATTGATTTCTAATCACTTAAAGGTGTACGAAAATTATACAATTTGGTTCGATATTTTACTTACTCATAAACTTGTAGTACAGTTGAGACGAAACTACATATAAGATTTTTATTAATATACCTACTTGTGATTATTTTCAACTCTATATCTAGTTATATGATTTCTCTCAACTGTATTTTTATATAAATAATTAGAATGTAAATGATATTTTTTAACTTAGACTGATATTTTCATCATATCATTTATCAATATTGATATTGTTTAATTTTTTATTATATTATATATGCATAATCATTTATTTGGACACATTCATATGTTTAATATGATCTAATATTGCTCATATCATGGTGTTATAATAAATTGATCAGTTTTTAACATAGCATGTCTAATTGTATATCATTTAAGACACATGTAGAACCTGTAAAATAGATATATATATATTTTTCATATTTACACTAATCCGTTATCATGCATGATCCTCTGCAGATTGTATCAAGGGATTGCCATTTATATTAAGATTGTTTTTTTTTTAATTATGTATGTATGTTTATATAATGAAGGGAAGGAGTCTATATGTGTCTTAATTCTTTAGTCTTTAAATCAATATGTAAGAAAATTTGTATTTCTTTCATTTCATATTAACAAGGACTATGAACGTTTTTTATGAAACAACATGCTCTAATCCCCCTATAATTTTCTGTATTGTATGTTTTATATTACCATGTCTTAGTAGAACACAAATGAATGTAAATAAAATAAATAAAATAATTTGAACTTTGTTGTATTATTCATTCTTTACGTACTAATTTATCCTAATAGGAAATTATTAGTCCCTGGTATCATACATATGTCTTCTTCAGAAGCGTAGTGAGTAAAAAATAAAATATATTTAAACAAATAAATTCTATCTGTGTTAAACAGTGAATAATTACATACATTATTTATATTTTGTTTATCTGTCAATTATATTTCAGGCAAAAGTAATATGATGACTATAACGAAATTCCCTTGACAAAAATGTAAGAATTTTTAGATTTTCCATAGCGGTTTTCTCGTAACTGCCACCATTTTTGCCATAAGTGCAGCCGTTCTAGAGATATTGGACAATGGACAAAAATTGCATAGAGTAAACATGCACTTCCGGTTTGAATATTCTTTTCAAAAATAGGAGATGTACATCTAACCAAATGCAAGTCTTAAGTTTCACAATTTTACTTTCGACAGTTCGGCTCTAGAGCATTCACGCATACCCACACATACACAGACGTCATTCCGAAAGTAGTTACACTCGATTCAGGGAAAGTCAAGACGTGAATATCCGTTGAACTCTCGAGTTCGATTATTTTGGTGATCTCTATACTTATTTATTACTTCTTAAAAGGAAGTAAAAATATTAAAGTGCTATTAGCAGTCGTTCTATTGTTTATATGGTTTTAATACATTTGATCCTGCAGTTCTTTAAAAAGTACTTGTATTGTATTGTATATTTTTTTAAACTTCTCTTAGACTTTATAATGTTAAAGTTCTACATGTCAATTTATCTACAGTAAGAAAACATACGATTCGCTTTAGCTTTGGATTAAGTTAAAACAATGTACATGCTTTCTCATAAGATAACATACGATTCTCGTTGAGTCTGGATAGCAGAAATTACGCATACCAAAACATACATTACTTGTCTGATGTGACACTTTAAACGTATGTAGTTTTAGCGAACAGTTAAATAATATTTTATAATGTTATCTTCACCTAGTACCTATTATTTGCTTGAATACGAATATTATCTCTGTTTAGGATGAATATGTTGGTAATCTTAATTTTCTTATTATTAAAGTTCTTTTGGGTAAAGCCAAATAATTTAAAGATGTCTGTAGTTAAAATGTTCGCTTCATACATCCATATTTTCTCCTCATATTTATTAAGGTTAAAGGTAGTAAAAAAAATTACGTTATTGATTTTTATATAAATTACATGCAATACTCATGAAACTATTTATATTTTTAATAACTTTTTTACTGGAAACTATATAAATCACATGCAGCAGTTAAGAAACTAATTATACTTTTTTACTTGGAAGTAGACTGTCATATTTGATATCAGTTATCATAGATGATATTAAAATTAATATGTAGATCTGAACTATGTGTCAAATGTCGTGAGAAATGAAATTTTTTGTAATGTGAAACGTACGTTCGCCTTTATAAGCATGTAGTTAAACGTAGGACGTCGCTTCCCTTGTGCATAATATATTACAACATTCTTACTTTATGGGAATTTCGCTAGAAACCAAAAACTAAACGAGCAAAAAATTATATCTATATTTCACAGTTCAACGTAATCTGATATCGTTCTCTAAACTATAAATTTTCATTTAAAAAGAAAAGTAAAGTAAGCAGAAAGATTTTCAGAGCTAACTATTTTTATCTTTAATCTACAAATTTTATACTTGGTAACTCAAATAAGAGTAAGTACAGTAATCTCACTTACGAAGACGTGTGCGCCATTAATTTTCGAATAGAAGAAAAGCCAATTTGTATTATTCTTTATTTCTTACATACAATGCGGACAAAAACTGTTTCTAGCTATCAAAACTAACCAATAATCTACAGAAATCTTCTGAAATGTCATTTATCTAATTCAGTCTACTTTGTTTTCCTGTCGAAATATTGACAGGCGCAGATGATCCGATTAATTAAGCTACATTCGAATCCATGACAACGTAAACAAGATACTTATGATTTTTAGTAGCAATTTTCTCGTAACTGGTACATTTCATGAAGAAACTTTTCAAACAATAGTTGTGCGAAATATTAATATCTTTCATTATGAACATAACTATTTTTGCCGTAAGTGCAGCCGTTCTAGTGATATTGGAACAAACATGCACTGCCGGTTTGAATATTCTTTTCAAAAATAAGAGGTGCACAACTAGACCATATACAACTCTTAAGTTTGAAGTTTCATAATTTTTCGTTTGACAGTTTCGGCTCTAGAGCGTTCCCCACACACACAGACGTCACTCCGAAAATAGTCACATTTTTTTGTGATCAAACAAAAGTTACTGGATATTTTTATATATTTAATTTTTATAAGATTCACTTTTTCCTTAACTCGTGTACTTTTCGAAATGTGCAAAAATTAGACGAGTAAATAAGTACTGCCGCTTAATATATCCTTTTTACTTTCTTTTTACGATGTAATAAGTAAATAATAACTTACTTATTACTTTGTAAAAAGAAAGTAAAAAGGATATATTAAGCGGCAGTACTTGTTTACTCGTCTAATTTTTTGCACATTTCGAAAAGTACACGAGTTAAGGAAAAAGTGAATCTTATAAAAATTAAATATATAAAAATATCTAGTAACTTTTGTTTGAAAACATTTTTCGAAAAACCTAGCATTTACAAAAATAAAAAAACCACTGAGAATTTGATTAAAACGTAATATTTTTATGATTATTTCATATTCGAGCATTTCAATTTTCTTTTCCAATTTAGAAAAGAACTTGATATCGCTCAGAAAATGTTATTACCGAATTAATATGTAGGTGTGCAGAAATTGATTCGTAGTTCTAGGAATTGGTTTGTGAGGGTAATAGAAATGAAACAGACAAAATTGTCAAGTTCAGTTGAGATAGCAGCATGTTGTTATAACCAGTTGTACGAATACTAACAAACCAGTACCTACTCAATCACAACATATAAATAGATTACCAGTTCAGATTTCAGAATATTCACAATAAAACGAATTTCAACTGCATTTTCTCGATTGAATACGTGGAAATGGGAAAACGATGAATGCAGTAACAGCATCGGCAGTGATGCTTATTCAAACAGTTATAGGTGGGTATACATAAATACTACATATGCATATATTCCCCGTCAGTTTTCGCGTGGATTTCTGTCCAGGGGCGTACTGGCTATTTGGAAAATATAGATACATCCACATGACTCGCTTTTCAAAAAAAAATTTTTTCCCAATATTTTGCAGTGGTTTTGCCTGCTACTCGAAAATAAAAATGCCTGGTTCCGGAATCAAATTAACTACTATTATATATGCAATTCTGTATTTTATGCTCATAATTCTTTATTATTTTAAATTAATTGAACGTTGGCAATTCGTCTATTTCAATTTCACATTGAAATTTAATTTCCAGTTCGCCTCTGTTGGTGTTATGGATAAGTAGGTACTGATATGTTATGTACATATTCGTGTATATTTATTATTTACTTGTTTTTGTACCTTTGTAAATGTGCAATCGTCAAATATACATCCTACCTAGAAATTATTTCTAAATAAAAGCCAACATGTGGAATAATTTGTTTGCCTGCTACAGTCTGCAAATATAAAGCGTAGATCGGAGATGATTTACAAAGAGTTAAAGAGACGTTTATTCGAGAAAATTCAAATTTGCTATACCTTTCACCAGATCAGATTCAATGCTTGTTCAGATTTGTTGTTTGATATTACGGTATTTGAATATCAATTTTATGATATCTTTTTACTTCCTTATACACGTATGTATAAAAAAAAGTTTGTGATTACAATAAATTACCTCGAAGTTTTAAAGAAAATATTCATTTTTACAGTCCCAGAATCCATTTTAACTATATTCGCAATGACGCCTATCTGCATGTATGTGTGAACCTTCTACAGCCTGTTGAATATATAAATATGATGTTCTGAAATTAAGATATGTATATCCTGGGAAAGAATACTTCCTAACTGCCTGTTTGTCCGTGTCATATTTTTTATATCTCGATGATAACACGAGTTAGAGAAAAAGTGATTCTATTAAAGGTTACAGATATTATAATTTCTAGAAACTTTTGTTTGAAGATTATTTTCGAAAAATGCACCATTTACTTTGAAAACACGTTACCCTAGTTACCACACATATTAATATTATTTCATGGCAATGATGCATTTATAACACAATAATGTTATATTACATATATAGTAAAAACTATGTATAAGAAAGTCGCGTGAAATGCACTACAGATTTCTTGATTTTACTTTTTAGTACGAAATTTAAAAAGATGTATTTATTTTAATCATGTAAATAATCTCGAGTATTTAACGGAGATATACATTTTGAGATATCCTGAATTTATCTTGACTATTTTCGAGATGGCGTCTATGTATGTGTTCGCATGTGTGAACTGTATAGCAAAAACTATGAAAGATTAGATTGTGATTTTTATAATTGACACTTTAAGAATAATAATAAATCCACCTATTTTTGAAAATTAAATCTAAACCGATAGTTAAAATTTTTGCTTGCTAACAAGACCATAACAAATTGTTGTGGAGCCATTTGATAAACAAACATTGGTAAACAGAGTCATAATGAATACCTGAACTTATCAAGACTTCATAACAAGAGAAGTTATGGAAGTTAGGTTTCTTATTATTGTAACAGGTGCGAGTTGGTTAGATAAAGGCAAGCACTGAATCACCTGTAGGTTAATTCAGTTCTCTGCGCAACCAACGCGCTTTCTCCGACAGATTATTTTGAATTTATATACTTTTTATCATTTTAATAGTTTCAATACTTTAGCAAGCGGCTTCGTTCATTTCACCCTTATCCTGTTTATATATATATGCAGATACAGTATTTTGCTAAGTTTAATTGGAATGGACCTTTAGTATAGTAACAATTGCACTATCTCCAAAATAGTTTATTTAGGACCCTTGCATTTAGGTCAGTTACGCTAGTGCTTTTCAAACTTAATTATATAAGGAATTCCCAAAGCCTTCCTTATGGGAACAGAGAATTTAATACGTTCACCAGTACCGGATTAAAGCTCCAAGCCGAAAGGATACAATGCGATTCTTAAGAAGGAGGTGCCCAAAATTACGCTTAAACCAGAAGAAACCGAAACTATTTTCCTCATAGGAATTAATGCAAAATGGATTAATCCATTTCAGGACCCCAGATAATTGCTTAGCTAAAAGTTAAAACAGTATACTTTCTGCACAACTTCTAATTAACCGAGGTTTGATTGTATTTCAAATTATAAATCTGCAGCTAGTATATATATATATTTTTTTTTTTTGCTGCTTTACCTTATGTTTTGGTTAAAATATAAACTGGAGTGGCTCGTACTTGACTTTGTCACACGCCAAATATTGCATCAATTTCTTATTAGAAACAACACTTATTACTGTTTTAAACATATATTTTTTTTTATACTTACTGTGCTATACCCTTTTACATCATTGGTGTTTATACTTGCGTATGTTTTTCACTGTTCGTTGTATGAGTGTGTGTAGGATGTTGTGCGATGTCCTGCGCCCTAACAGCCCCAGCGTAACCGTTTATATAAGTGCGGGTCCGTTGCGCGCCAAACACATTCGATATCCGTGCGGCGCGACGCCTGTTATACACTGTACAGAGTTATACGAAGTTTGAAGAACAAGACGTGCTTCGAAATGGGGTGTACCGACACACCAGCAACATTCAAAAACATCGCTCGGATCACATTGCTTATTTTTGGACTTTTGGTCGTTACGGTAAGTCACTTTTACATAGTTTTTTCGAAGTTTTGGAAAGTTATATTTCAACAAGTGGCAAACCAAGTATATACACTTATTGTTTGATGATCTTAAAAGAATTCTAATTATAGATTTAAGACAAGTATTACAAATTGGCGGATTGTGGCGGCAACTTATAAAAATAATATTCGTGATTAACTATAAAATCAAAAATTTCCAAGGTACATTTTTAGCAATCCATAATTGCTAGGTACACTGTAAAAATGTTAAATTACAAGACATTCAATGCAAAATTACAGTGGAAACTCATAAAGTTTTACAGAATCAAAGAAAATTGCATTAAAATTGAAGTAATTTTCCTTATTTCGTTAAAAATTCATTGTTTTTAGTTTCAGTAATTTATGTTATATTTTTTATCTGAGACAAACACAATGTTGGTTAAATTATTCAGCTAAATTAAACATATTTCTAGTTTTATTTGATAGTTAATAAAATACCAATAAAATTATACCTAATAAAAACACCATTAAATTTAACCGAGCATAAAAATGTTTTCCTTCAAGAAAATATATAGTTAGTGTCATAATATTATCACAAAAAATATAGTTATTAAATTCGAAATGTGTTTGATAAAAGTTTGTATTTCATTTTAAATTGCAAGAATAACCAGTACAAGAAATTATATAAAATTATCATAAACTATATAAATGTAACTAAATTTTGTAATAATAATATAACTAAATTAACTTACCAGGATACTAATAACTCACGTATTAGAAGTACTTTTAAATGCATTTGGTTCTTTTCAAAATTATAATGTAATATATATGCAGTAACCTACCTCTCAGCACATAGGAATAAAAATATATACTATTACGGTATGCTATTCAATTTTTAATAAAAGACAGAATGTAATTGCACCTTTTGTAACAAAAATCATAATTTATAAATTAAATTATAAATTAATCTTTTAAGTTTAATATTATTCAAAAATTTAATCGTACGAAAAATCGTAAAATATAATCGAATAAGGGAAAAATAAAATGATAAAGTATTTGGATACTTATCAATTGATAAGTATCCAAATACTTTATCATTTTATTTTTTCGTACGATTAAAATTATCAGACGTAATTGAAGAAGAAATATATTTCATTTAATCCCAAAACTATAAAACGAAATATCATTTATTCTGAGAGTGTACACTGGACTTTCATGTATTTATTAGTAAAGAATTATTTTTACTAAATAAGATTGAAGATTATGTCCTATAAAAATATTCAAAGTACATCAGTCAATTACAGTAAGATAAATGTATAAGATGGAAGACATAAACCCTGTTATGGATTGGATAAGAAGTAGATGGTTGAAGCAATAACGTCTTATTTCGAGAACGTTCCAACGATTTTAATAAAATTCGCCATTACTTGCAACCAATAAGAAGAGTAGAACATTTTGTTGTAGAGTACCAAAAAATCACACACATATTGTTAATAGATAAATATATAAATTAATATATAAAATAAAAATGATACCACAGAATGACGAATAAATTCGTTGCTTTTTGTTAAAATTTAAAATTATAATAAATACTCTGGAACGATGTGAAATTAAGACTATTATTTCAACCAACCCTTTTTAAATGGATATGGGATACGAGGGAAGTACAAAATTAGGATATAACTGCTCGAGTTACTTTCAATATAAAAACTTTGTGATCCCTAACAACACAAGTTGTATTACGTAGCTGAGTTTAATAACAGCATGAAGCAATGTAGGAAAGCAAATGAATAATTTTATGAAACAATTAAGCTACTAAAAGCGAATAAATTTAATTGACATTAAATCACATACTTTTCAAACATATTTATGCACTTTTAAGTTTAATGTATAGAACTTGGTTTAACGAGGATATAAAAGCTATACAGAACTAGGTAATATTCAGTTTGTAGCTGTTATAGTTTGTTTTAATCACAAAATGAAACAGCTGCCCTTAAAGAGTTTTAGTAAAGTTGATTAAATGTGATTAAGCATAGAACCCGCGTACATTGTTGGATCTAAGCGGTTTAAAATATTTGCATTCGTTTTAATTAAAACTTCTTTTAAAAGATACCTGCGTTTAACGTAAAGTTTTAAATGAATTTTGAACATATATTACGCGCATCAACATTTGGAAAAGTTCCAGCTCAGTTTTTATACTTCTGTTTTTATGAAATCTTCAAAAATGAATTATCTTGATTTTCCATTTATTTACTAAGTATTTTTAGGGGTAAGATTTAACACAATGACACGTTTTGAGCATCCTTGAATCGAATGTTACTATTTTCGGAATGCAGTTTCTGGGTGTGTTGCCACTCTATAGGAAAAACTGTCGAAATAGTTATTTATGCAACTAGTTACGAAATAAATATCTTTTTGGCAAGCGACGCTAAAATTATCCGACGAGGCGAAGTCGAAAGAGACAAAGGATATAGCTAAAAGTTTCCCTTTTTGCAACGTGTTGCATACAAATTATATATACAACTGCTTTGAAAATTTATTTAAATATATATTTCAATAAAGCTGGAGTGGCCCTCATTCGACTAACAAGTCCTTTCAGTATCTGTACTTATAATAATGCTTTGTTTTGTATTCATCCTGCAATTCCTGTTAATGAAAATCAAAATGTATTGTTACTAGGATAACGCACATATAAAATACATACAATGGCAATTTTACAATAAAAAAACTACTACTTCCGGTTAATATATTGTATTCAGAAATAGGTGTTCACCCGGGTTATATAGAAGTCTTAAGTTTTGGCTCTAGACTCTAGAGCGTTCACACACAGCCACACAGCCGTTATTTCGAAAATAATCAGATTCGATTCAGGGATGGAAAAAAGTGTATTTCTGTTAAAATCTCGAGTTTGAAAATATTCATGTTTACAATACTTTATTTTAGACTTCGGTCAAGAAAGTAAAAAAGTGGCATTTTCAATAATGTTTAAGTCGTCATGTCAGCCTGGTAGTTGCGTGATAGTTGTTTACTTCAAATCATTGTTATTTTTACGCACTAGTGTCATAATGAACTCAATAAAGCACTAGCGCTATAATGAATGTCACTAAAAAGACAATAAGAAAGTAGTCTTTTCGAAATAGTTGTATATAAATCAAATGAAACTTTAAATTTAGTTTCTATATATCTCAGAGGAAAGCCTCCTATTTTTGTATATTTAATATAATATTTTATTTTTAATTGATATATAATTTTTTTTTTGAAACTGACCTATTAATGTTATTGAATCATTTTTATATTACTACCTACGTAATAAGTTTTTCTTTACGTTGTATAAAAATTTATTTACTATCCTATTTTTTCTACGATTATTCCACTTCGTTAAGAATATAAGTAACGTCATTATATATTTCCAAGAAAGCATATGCTGCGGGCATTGAGTTTATTAAGTATACTTCATATTTTACATTTATATAATGTAATGTCGATCAATTTTGCAAAATAACCTATGCATTGAACTGACATATTGGTTCAGAAGTCGTTGATCCATAAAATTGACAAGGGAAAGCAGCTATGAATATTAAACATATTTGCTAACAGATATTGGAAATTGGAGGATGAAAAAACAAATGCATGAGTGACACCTCATTTCAGAACTTATACGCTTTTTTATAATTTATTTTTCGAGTATATCCAAAGTCCTTGAGCTATATTGAATTATCCATATTGCAGGTTTAAATCATACAAATCTGCGTTATCCTATACTTTTTGGTACGTATAGTCAAATAATATGTATACATATTTTGTAGTATATATGTATAATTTTTTTGAAAAAAGCTGAAGTGGCCTTCCTTTGTCTATGTTGTACTTCAAAATAATGACTGTAATGATATGAGATACATAATGTCAAAATTAGATGAAATCGGTTCTGTTGCATCAGGGAACGAATTATAACCAAATATATGATTTATTTTTAAATCAAGAAGACGAATACGAATTACATGTAAATTTACAAATAGTTCTGTAACTTGGATTCGACACTACCGAGCAGTTATAAAAATGCATACGTTAGGATTCTTATATAAATATCCATCTCCCTGAAAATACTCATATTACCAGACAATACTACTGGAAGCGATTTGGAAATTGTATAAATGGAAAGATCGTATATTTATAATAGATGTTATATGAATGAAATAATATCTATAAATACAAAAGCTTTCACAGAAGTTAAAATTAATGATCAGAATGACACTGAATTGTGTACAAAGAATCACAGGGGGAGAAATAGATATTGATTGATGCCTAATGTACGTATTGCGTTTTATATAGATAGAATGTGTATTTTACAATTGTGGTTAACCTGATATTTAGAAATTGGAAATTGAAATCAATCTATTTTGTACAAACGAGGTATACGCGCAGACAGACAGACATAGGCGTCATTCCGAAAAAAGTCGTATTCGATGCAGGGAGAGTCAAAGTGGTTATTTCCGTTGAAATCTCGAGTTCGAAAATTTTCATGATTACTGCGTATAAGAAAGTAAAAATATGAAAAGTTGATTTTAGAGCTTCTTATTATAAAAACCGCGCTAGTATATGAGATAGCATTCGCGCATAGAGCATATAATTTCATCAATTATATATCTGTTCAAAACAGATTCCTTGAACCGAGAACCACACTGTGTTGACGATGAATAAGATTTATATTCAACTAGAACTAGGGATATGACGAAACAATGGTTGGCAACTCGGTTGGCAATAAATATAGGTAGATATCAGTCAACTATGCGATATAAATTTGATTGTGTTATAGAACCACATGTGATCCAATTATATTCTGCGGGAGCTATTTAAACAGTATTCAATTACAGACGCATCTAACAAGGAGTGGGATTTTAATATAATTCCACTTCTCAATCATTATTAACCGTCAATATGCTAAACCAAGAAAAAAATATTATTCCTTATATGTATTAAATATTTCCTATGAAATGTATAACAAATAATAATTTAGCCTTTACTTGCTGATATAAAAGTTAAATAAAGGACAGCCTTAACATAAATCCAAATATAGGAATATTTTTATTTAAATAATAAAATATACAATGTAGCTAATATATATTTATTTATATTTCATGACGTTAAAAGTATTATTTTTTGTATTAAAAGTATCAACACGCACCTGTTTACATAACAATAAATTGTAGTACAGTTCGTGATGGTGCATCCAAATTAAAATACGTGAAAAGTGTAAATGTTTGCATCAATAAATTTAAACCGGAACGGGTAATAATTCAACACTTACAAGAATACAACGTTGCTTGCTGTAATAACAGTCAACATATTATGAATTGTTTTCAAATAAATCAAAACATAATTAATGTTTATTGATTTCTATCAATCATCATCCCTTAACACTGTTTACATTCACGGCATTTACAGAAATATGGGTATCCAAATTATTAAATAAACATTTTAAAATGTTTAATAATTTATAGATATTCTTGGAAATTTCTAGAAATCTCTTGAATTCTGTGAATAATTCTATCTACAGGTGTGAGATTCTACTATTTAATTTACATTGGTAAACAAAATCATAACTATTGCGTACATAAATAATGGGTGTAGATATAAAAATATTTTGCAATCCTTGTATATCTCTAGAATCTGTGGAAATCTTGAGAAACCTCTATAAACCCATCGTTAAATGTGAAAAACAAGGAAGGCTCGTTGAACTTTTATATATGATTCATGAAAATTTCGAAATATCGGATGTCGAAGCCAGGTAACAACATGTGGAAACCGCAAACGAAATTTATATTTTATTAAAATACAACGAGAACACTGAAGCCAAATTTAGAAAAACGACCTTTGGAGAATAATGGTTTCTGTATGTTAGCATTTTATTTCAACTTCATAAACCAATACCATTAACTGAAATATATGTTTTTTTTTTCTCTTTATCGGCGTATCAATTGTATTACTCCTTGTGGCTTTTAATTAACAAACCGCTTACTAGAGACGAAAAACAAAATATTGAAAAGATACATAACATTTCAACATTTCCATTAGTTGATTATACATGATGAATGAAGTCATTTCAGGGAAGTTTTTATTTATATGCTAAAGAATAAAATGAATTTTTATCCCGTCGGTTATGAGAAATAAATATTGAAAAACAGTGCATATTCAATATATTGATAAGGTGAATATTAAAGAAACAATCTCCATTTTGTATTGAAGAAACAATATTTGTTAACGTAATAAAATAATAAGCTAAATGATACAAATTCACACTATTACTGTGAAGTATTACTTTGTTTGACAGTGTGTTTCTTCTAGTGAAAACTACGTTTAAGAAAGTCGAGTGCAGGCCACTCCACATATTTAAAATTATACTTATACATTTTACAAAATTTGTGCTCTTAGAACCAAATATTCAACCAATTGATTTGTTTGAAAATATGGTACAAATAGTACAAAATTACACTGTAGGACATATCACCTTTGTGCTCAAAGGATCTCTTTACATATTTTGTATTTAGCGCATTATGGACATATTAATACAACGTTTGTTCCTATAAGGGAACATTTTGCTTCGAGTTTTCGTGTCAAAACTTTAAGCGAACATAATAAAGAGTAAACTAGATTCTGTGCATAGAGGTGAATTTTTGATGACTACAATTCATTAAAGAAGTCATTACAAAAGCTTTGTCAAAAAGAGTTTCAATTCGCACAAGTGAAAAGCTGAATTTACAATTTCATTTTGTCATCATTTTTGGATTAATACGTTTCTTGGAGTTTTACTCATACGCTCATTTATTCAAGTTACCCTATATACGATATTGCCCTCCAAAATGTGTATCGTATAACGGAGTTATATTTCCATTACGGAGTAAACCGAGGGGTAATCAATGAAAATACGCCTTTAAGTGAATTTCTGTGGACAAATGTTTTAGTATATTATACTACTACGCATTTACTGGAACAAATCATTTACAAATGTGGTGTGCATCTGACAGCTCTTAATTAAAAATAATTATCCTGCCGTAATCACAGACCTACGACAATATTATTTTATTAAACATGCCAACAGTTGACAAGCTTCTATACAATAATATTTAATTTAAAATAGCTAATTATATGCTAAGAATCTCAATATAATTGCCTATTCTTTGCAAATTAATATATTAATTGTGTAAAACAGAACGAAACTTACCTTATATGGAAATTTCATTATGTTTTCACGAAAAAAAATATAAAAAGGCATTTTAATTTTGAAAAACTATTAGTACAATATACTATCGTTAGTTCGATTCACATTAGTTTAAAATCGATAGAATTAATGAAAATACCAAAATATATTTTAAGTCACAAAGTTTCTTCTAATTGTGAATCCAAACGCCATAAATAAGCTGGAGTGGCACTGACTTGACTTTCCTTGTCTTTTATCTATCTGTATTTATAATGCTGCTTTATTTTATTTTAAATTCATCCTTCGATTGCTATGAAACAAAATCAACCTGTATTGTAACTGGGGAAACGTAAATGTATAATAACCATTTTCATACGCGAATTTTCAGTAAAAAATACATATTTTGAAAAAACTTTTTGAACAAAAGTTGCTAGAAATTTTAATATTTTCATTTTTAACATTTTTTCTGTAATTCATGCCTTTTCCGAGATCTTAAAAAATTAGAAAGAGTAAACTGTTTTCAACATACCCAGGCCATATACAAATCTTAAGTTTAAAGTTATAATTTTGCCTTTAACAGTTTTGACTCTAGAACGTTCACACACACACATACATACAGATGCCATTCCAAAAATTGTATTGTTGGTCAAAATGTGTATTTTCGTTAAAATCTCGTGATTGAAAATTTTCATATCTACAATACTTCCTTTAAGACTTCGTCGAAGTATGTATAAATAATAAATAATACATATGAAATTTAATATATTCATTAGAAATATTTAAAGTCTGTTTATAACTATAATATATTCAGATTGTAAGCCCCAAATTGTGTAACGCAGGCATGTGCTAAATTCAACTGTCATGTATCGACCAGCGCAATTCACATTAGCAATTGTTGCAATCAATTCTGTGTTTTAATTTTGTCAAAAAATGAATCTCAATTGCTTTTATTATAATAATTATTTCTTGTTAGTTCTTCTCTTCAAAATAAAATGGAAAATAGGTTTATTAATTAAAATGTGGTTACATAAATACATAAAAAAGGATATCTAAGGCTAGCTGAATGCATTGGTGCCTATGTTTGTTACAACATTGATGCTGCCTTATTTTCAGCTGTACTTTACTAAATCTCATCTATTACCGGTTTTTCATAACAAAACATTAAGCCTAGATAAACTAAATAAATATGTTTCTCCTTTTGTTAATGTTGAATATAAGCTGTTTTCTTTTCAGGCCAAATTTCAGCTCATTTCAGTTAAACGCAGATATTTACCGGTTCTTTATAGCATCACATAACTAAGATATATTGAGTATATTTGTTTCTATAACATAACACAAAACGCTAGTTGAATTAACAAAATCAGTTCGAGGAAAATTTATCTGATGAAATACGAACAAATAAAATATACTGATGAAAATTCAGCTGACCTGGGCGTATTTTGATTTGAGTTGAGTTTGAAACGTATTTGAAAAGTACAACTTTTATTTTCATTATTTCAATCAATACAATATTATGTTTGCCAAAATTCATTTATATTTTCCTCTGTTATATTTCTTATTTCAATATTCTTCATTAACTTCAGTTCCTATGAATTTCTCAGATTCCCAATGGTTTGCTTGTAAAATTTTCGATTTCTTAATTAACATTTTCTGTTTCTCTATTCTCTTAAATTTATTCAGCTAGCGTCAGAAACTCGAAATTGTGTAATACACAGCTAAGATATTTAATATTTGTTTTTGCGCCAACTGGCAGTATCAAAGTTTGACTATCAAATAAGTTTCTATATTACAATGCAGGCTTCGACGGAACAATAACCAGTGAACTCCAATAGTGCAAGTTTAATATCCTTGTTGTGTGAAATATATTGACAATGTATAACATTTTCGACATTTTGGTTGTTAATAGTTTCTATTATGCAAATTTATAACTTTAGAGTCACAAACTTCGTATGTTTCGAATGAAGTTACATAATAACTGAATGGAAATACAATCCTTCTCTTCACTTGATTAATTATTGGTTGTTTAGGTGCGATACTATAAAGGATATATTCACTGATACATGGTATAAAATATAATAGAATAAATGAGATTGTATAAACAAGTTTCATTTATCAATATAAACCTTGTTATTGTTATTGGTTCGGGCCATAATATTTAAATTGTATCAAGTGAATATTTGATCGATTTTAATTGTAAACTGAGTCATTGAGTGCAATACCACCCACGTATCTAGATTATAACAAGAGAAATAATTACAATTGACAGATTCGCAGAAATGCACATCATAAGTAGGAATATCTGCCAATTACAGTGACATAAATCCGTTTAATACAGAATTCTTTTTTATTTGAAATTAATTACTATATTGCTAAGTACTGTAATAAACCATTGTGCGACGTATTTTAACAAACCTCGTATTTGATAATAGCCAATTTATGTCGATGTACATTCTTTCTTTCAATAATTGTTTATTCTTGCACATTGGTATAAAGGAATAACATAATTTTAAAATTTAACGAATAATTAAAAAGGATCACTATTCCTAATCTAAAATTTTTACTTTCTTGGACGAAGTCTAAAAAGAAGTATTGTAATCATGCACGTTTTGACTATCCCTGAATCGAATCTGACTATTTTTTGAATGACGTCTGTTTGTTTGTCTGTACAGACTCCAGAACTAAATCTATTGAAGGTACAATTGTGAAAGTTAAAAAAAAAATCATCGCCTAAATCGGGGTCAATGTGAAAACCATATGAAAAATCAAAGACGCAAAATGTCTATACATCGTAAATCGAGACGACAGTTTGTATATTACATTCTCGTTGCAATACGTTATATGCCTAGGTTATATTACATTCATCCAAAAAGACACAACAAAACACGTTTCAAAATGTCAAAGTCTTGGCTATCAAGATGAATTACAGGAAATGAATTACGTCAGAACGGAAACAGTGTATGCCATCCAATAAAACCACTCGAACAAGTTCACAGTGTAAATATTTATTGGAAATACCAACTGGGAACTGTTAGTCAAGTCAAACGATATTGCCTTCAGCACGTCACATGGAACCGGACATTACAACACTAGCACTTGGTTATATTTTGGCCTGAACGTGGTTCGCATTCCTGATTCTTTAAGCCTATTCTATATACATATTATCCGAAAATTGTACCAAATACCAGGGTACCACGGCGCATCAGGATGACGCTTTGGTACCAATATAGAAATCAATGCCGCCCTGGCTCTTGCAGTGTGACCGGATATCTTATAACTTATAGTAATTGAAATAACATTGAAAATTTCGATTTCGTTTTGAATTGAACTTTCGTAGCAAGATTATGCTGGATTACACCAGGCCCATCCAGTCAAACATGTAGGACAAGCACACTAACAACCAGCCCCCACGGACTAGATGAATATAGTATACGTAGGTATATTATATAGATATACAATTTATTTATTTATTTTTAAGGGGGATTAAGTCCCCACGCTGAACAAGGCACTCTAGCCTATAACTACATCAACATATATCAGAACTTTGGATTGAAAAGGAATACGAGTATATTTGAAGTTTAAGTTTTTAACGAGGTTTACTCCTCGCCCAACGGTCGCCTCTTACGACCAGCAGAGGTACTGCGGGTGAATTCTAACTCCCCCCATCCCGCTGGGGGAATAACTTTAAACATATCTATTCTTATTTTTATTAGTTTCTTATACGAATATATATATATATATAAGGAAGTACCATGAAAGTACCAATTATTTTTGAAAACAATAAGATAGAGAAAATGTTATTTTTATAATAGTTGAAGATTATTTTTATTTTTTTAATAAATTAATCATTTATTGAAAAATCACCTTTGAAAATAATCATGTTACATTTACGTTTTTCTAGTTACCATATTGATATTATGTGATTGAAATTTTAGCATGTATTTAAAACAAAATAAAGCAATATTATATTAAATAGATAGTGGAGGATAGTATTTGGAGCATTCTTTTATCAGGGTCAAAGTGTTATTTCTATTTGATTTATGTATTTTTGGTCACTCCACGTCAGCGGAAAATAATATAAGCAAATGTTTATATCATACGTATGATATTTGTCAAATATGTCACTTGGGATTATAAGATATCTCAAAGAATGCAATACGGAGTTCATATAAAAATATAACACGAGCAAATGAGACACTTAAAAGTGATAAATAGAAATGCTCTGTTATTGCGATATGCGTAACAAGGGCAAATTGTATATAGATGAGCTAGTATAGAGAAAACCTATTTTTACATAAGTGCGTAGGCGCCTGACATGACATGTTTCCATTAGAAGGTTCATTTACTGTCCGAGATTACAGAGGGGTGGCTGGTGTCGCGACAGGGCTGCGGTGTATAATTAGAGTGAGATGAAGTTCTTGGCTACCAGGCATATAACAGCTAATCTAGAAATTGAACCGGATTTGCGAAGACTTGCGTGACAATTTCCATGGAAATTGCGGCAGCATTAAGTAACTTATGCAGAATTTAATCCAAGATTGCCTTTGATTCAAGGAAATACATAGATATACCTACTCAATTAATGAAATTATCAAAATGGAATTTAATACACATGGCATTTATTAATTATTTGACGTTTAAGAACGTAGCACTTGTGATTTTAAAATATAGACTATTAAGTTAAATATTTAATAAATTCAATAATCATCTGGGCGTCGGGGTAGGATTCTCGACATTTACGGTTTAACTTGGGATTCGATTCCTGCCTATGCCATTTTGCATTTTAATTAAAATAAAGAAAGAATTCTATAGATAAATATAAACATATGAACATTAATATAAACATATACTCACATACATCTGGGTGTTTATATACATAATTGCTATGCCAATAAGCTTGTTGATATATAGACTTGATGATAATGTTCATTTTGATATTAATTTTTCTTATATTTGTTTTGATGCAGGTAAAGCCAGACGAGGATCAAGACGCATCCAGCTTATCAACTTGTGAGTTAAGTTTTGCGCAGTTATTGCTTTTGCTGCCAGATTCGATACAAGTGAAAGCACTTAAGCAAGAACTGCTTAGGTACTTAAAAGAGAAATTGGACGACGAAGAAAACTACACAAAACGATCGTATAGCTCGTTGGTAAGGGATAGCAATTTGCCGTTCTGGCCCAAACGAAATGTAGCTGCGTTAGCGCGAGCAGGTTATCTAAAACCGTCGGGCGACGACGTACCGGACAGTAACGAAAGTTACAAGCGTAGCATCGCAAATCTGGCGAAAAATGGGCAACTGCCGACATTCTCGCAGAAATCGGACGACGGCCAGACAAAGCGAGGCATCGAGTCACTGGCGAGGAACGGCGAATTGCACGGAAAGCGGGTGATCGACAATTTATTGGGAGACTTATACGAGAAAAAGAACATTGGTGCGTTAGCTCGTGGATTTAATTTCCCTGTCGGCGGCAAAAGATATATTGGCGCACTGGCTCGAGACGGCGACCTACGATACATGAAGCAAAATGACGATCTTTACGATAAACGAAATATTGCATCCATTGTCCGAAACAACGGAAAACGAAGCGTTGCCTCTTTGGTGCGATCTAATAACTTGCCGTATGGAAAGCGATATATGTTTGATGAGTTGAAAAGAAATTTAGCGTCCATTGCGAGAACAATGGGTTCACGATATAACGGCAAGAGAGCAGTCCCGACGGCCGCATTGCTGCGCCAAGACAGTTATCTGAGTGGCGGCGACAACACAAAACACTATGAAGACGAGACACCGCATCGGATGACCAAGGATAACACTGATAATGACACTAACGAGAACGAAACCATCGAGAAGCGGAACATCGCTGCGCTTAAAGCGCAAATGAAACCCAAGTTTAAGAGATCTGCGAATGAGAATGAAACGAACGCGACCCGGAACAAAAGGCAAGCAGACTACTGGGAACCGAACGAAGAATACCCTGTGCCCGTTTACCAGAACAATAACGTTTACGATTACGAGGAACTGATGCACGAACTCACCGGCGAATACCCGAACACGGAGAAAAGATTTCTAGGTGAGTTAATGCAAATTTTATAAAAACAAACTCTAATACATCATCTGTACAGGTGAATTACTAAACTAAAAATAAATTGACATTGAAATGGTACAATTCTAGTTAATTAACAATATAACTATCATATAGTGTTCCGGTCTTTATCTTAGTTATGTTTTATAATATGGCAGATTGTGCAAAATTCACAATAAATAGAACAGTGAAGCAATATTGTACAATCTGTGCCAATCAAGGAGTTGTAAGTGGATAGTTTGTGGATATATAGTATGTTCAACTATATCAACCGGTATTTTGGTTTCGATTAATGTTTTCTGAACTGATTAGCAACGCATTTACGTGTTGACCACAATTAAAGGCACTGTTGCGAAAATAATCAGAAAAATATATATATATATATATCGGAAGTTTACATTATTGTTATAGAAGTAAATAACAATTCGGTGACTTTTCTGACTCCTAATATTAGTCTCATTCGTATAACAAATATGATTAATTATACCAAATCTTAAATAAATGGAGCTGCCTCCATTTTACACCAGTGTCTTCAATTACAATGAATGATAACAACATTCTAGAGTTTATGAAAAACTGTTTTCATCTTAAAGTTCAGAATCTGATGAAGTTTAAATTCGCAAATTTCAATGACTTCATACTGTAATAATCCTTTTTCATAACAAAAATATCAAGGAGATATCATCGCATCAGTTAAGAAATATGCGGTTAAAGAATTTCAAGGGAATTCTAGAATTCTAAACTGACGAGTAAAACCAGAAATACGTAGCGGTTGAATTCTTGCGCCTGGCTGTGTATATTATTCAATAACTACATTCCGTAAATATTTATTTTGAAAATTTGATAATTTATGATAACGCATAACGAAGAAACTGATTAAACTGGTAAGTTTCTACCGGTGTCGAAATGATAAATAGTCTATCATTAACTATGTACGGATCATTTGAGACAAGACACTTAAAACTTTCTCATTAGAGCGCTTTCAAGTTGGTAATTGAATGATCCGAACCGCAGTCCCCAAATCAATTGTAGAAACGTTTCTGCTATAGTAAAACGGAATAAATGTGATGCTGATATCAGTTTATGATTGGATTCGAACAAAGTAGTTCCATTAGAATCAGGATGTATCACGTTCTCAACGCACACGTGCATCTTACTCTTATTCCATCCACTAGTCTTATCGAACCATGTTTTTTCGCTAGCATCGCATTACAAGCTGGAAAAACCTTGTTTGTGATAATGACGGTAAAATGGATTTTAAGGGATGTGATAAAGTACTCGGGTGACGGAAATATAAAAAAAGTACGTGTTGATTTTGAATGATGGCGGAACACATTGATTTTCTTTCGGTTGCATTATATATGTGTGTGGTATAAATCATGCAGATTTTTCTATGCTTCAGTAACTTTAGTGGATTTTTGCAATAAGGGATGACGCCGCTCTATTTCAAAGTCACATTGATTACAATTTCATAATCTATATTATTCCCAATTACTTTTATACGTTATTGATATGTTTACCGATTTTATATATTTATTGAAATACTTGCAAATAAACTTGAATAGATTAATGGTATTATAAAGTTCGGAAATGGGTATTTTAATTCGACACACACATTAGTATGATATATTAAGTTCGTGATTGATGCGGGCACTGTTGAATTATTAGAAGGATAACTAATATTTGTTTAACATTATTTCATCCATCCATAAATGGTTAGCGAATGTAATTGGAAAAATGATGAAACATGAAAGAAATTTAATACATTTTATGTGCAAATATCTGAAATTTGAAGGAGACATTATAGATTTTTCCGCCTAATCTTTAATGCTACAACTGGGTAACTCGAACTTTGAGTGTTTTCAGTCTACATGTATCTGTTCAGTTTTACGATCTTTTTAATGATATAACTAGCTAGGTGCCACTGTATGTTTATAGTACAAAAATCTAGCAGAAACAAAAATATGCAAAATAGTGAATAAGTGAAGTTATTCACTTGCACAACTAGATATATCAAGTTATCTAGTACTAGCATAAAAGTCTTGCAGGATTTGGCTAATTTTCTAAACTATCAGCAATACCTCCATACAAATTTGCCGGCCAGGGTCTGACGCTGTGTGAGGGTATTCGTACAGATTTTTAGAAAGCTGAAAATATTCCATTATCTACCAGATAGCATTTTCAGAGCTGCAAGAACTAACACTTAATATAAAATCAACATACTCCGATACTGTAGATACATTGCTGTGTTTTTACATTTATTCAAAAAATTAACAAAACACAAATAAATAAACCAGGTCTGAAATACGAAAAATATATTTCACGCAAACCCCAAAGTCCATAATCCCAGCTAGACATTTATAAAAACAGATGCAGATCCCTGTAAAACAAAATGTTCGTAAAATAGTAAATATATGGTACATATTGGGGAATGTTACATTAAAATAGAGCTCCGCCATTGTTAATGGCGGAGAGAATGGAAATGTAAACATACGGCCGAGAAAACTAGACGGGAAGTAAATGCATTATTACCCTTTTTGCCTGTGACCTGTGACAATCCACCCGTACAGGTTCCGTGGCGAGAAGCGGCTGGTTTCGAACCCCAAGCTCCTCGTCTAGTCGGTTTCATAGTCCAGCAAAACGGCACATAGGAGCGTTGGCTAGACTCGGCTGGTTGCCTGCTTTCAGGACTGCACGCCGATTCAACAGATCCAGTCGATCCGCCAGCGAGCAACAAGTAACGGACTACAGCAGGGACACAGACGCCACCAGGTCAGCAGCAGTGCCACCAACCGGAACTGATTAAAAACACACCGCCTGTCTATGTCGCGTTGTTTAAAAATATACCTACCCCTCTTTCCGTTCCATCAATGTGTCTATGTTTATTTTTGTCTGATGCCTGTTCATCAATTCTGTGTTCCTGTTTGTGGTTTTGTTATTGGAAAATGTTTTGTTCAATAGGAACTTGTTTGTAGAATAAACCTATAAAAACAATCATACACAGTGGCGGCACCAGGAAAATAAATCTGGAGTAAAAAATTGTCCAGGGGAACAAGTAGATAAAATAGTTTCTTTCTACGATATAATTATAAGACTGCGTTCGATGTTCTCTTTGGCGGGAAACTTTACATTTGGTATTCAAATATAGGTAAAAAATTAAGGGGATATTTACATCATATTGGCAAAAAAAGCTCTTTTATTTTTGTCGAAATCTATTAGTTAATTTTTTTTTTTTTTATTCCCATGCGTTCACAATGTCAGAATTTATGAGCTACACACAAGTAAACGAAACAATAACGATAGTTTATGATGAGTAACAATTTGTTTATAATGTGATCAAAACCCACATTTACACGTAATAAATAATTCAACGCATGAATTATTCATAAACGACTCTGTAGAAGTACATTTAGATTAAATAGATATGAATTTCTATGCAACTTGACATGCTTGTTGTTTTAGGTAGATGGTTTTTGGTAATATAGAGTAGATTAAATGTAGAATTTAATATTCAGAGTTTTTAATGTTGCATGCAAATTAATTTCGTTAAAGCACACCCGATTTAACATTGCATTAAATTTACTGTTATAGTGTATCATAGAATTTAATCATATCATGAAAGGATGTTCGTTGATTTTGTGAAAGCGCATTAAAATTATCCTGTGTTTATGGTATAAATTGAAATGATACAGTATTAATTACATTTATTATTAATGTTATCAATATTCTAATCATTGCAATGTATCGTACTGCTCAACTCAGTTTATATTAACATTTCAGATAAGCATAAACGATATGTTTAAAAACAATCCGATACAAAAATTATGTTATCAATTCGCGACTTTTTTGCTCGCTATACGAAATACAGAAGGGCTAAAGCATTCGGTAGTGTGTCTGTAGGATTCTCGGTTCAAAATATGTCCTTAACAAAAAGTGCTTTTCTCGTCGCCCTGCATCCACTCACATACTTGGATGTTAGTCGTCGCTTGATTGCTCGTACGACCAAATTTGTACCATCCATTCCTCTAAAGGTACCGAAGCGATTTGAACCAAATTTGTTACACATATTCTTTGGTATCCCAATTTTATCAGATCGTAGTTCAAATTCGATCCCCTGTATACTTCTGGAGTTATAGGGCTCAAAAAATTTCAAACCCCCTTAATACTGCCTTTAGAAATAAAAATTAAAATAATCAAAACATTGCCGAGATATTCTAAGTTATTTTATATCTTCTAAATTATTAAATATAACAATTATGAATTATAGAATATCAAATAATTTGATTTTTTTGGACACATAATTTACGAAAAATTCTAAGACTGTTATATCAACAACATTTTTTCAGATTATGAACTCAAAGGCCAAAAATAATTAAATTTAAAATATTATAAGCATATATGCGAGGAGTGATGCGGATCCATATTTTTTATTTGGTACGCCCTGCGATGTTTGCATTAATTCAGTGTCACATACGTAAAAATAAGTAAGATCAACAATGTGTTTGTTGACTTAAATTATTGCTTTTTGTGTTAGTACAAGCGATTTTTCTGAATAAGGTTTCGTTGAAAATTATTGTTTTTTTTTTAAATTAGATACAAAGAGTTCCGATTCAATGTAAATTTGCGGTACTCTAGTAGGCTTCTCTTAATTTAATTTGATAAGTGAAGTAACAAAAGCAACCGTTATTTGGCCAAGCTCGCACCCGTCAACTGGCTTCATTTGTCGAAAGATTTAATTTTAAAGTAAAACTGTTTTTAATAATATGTTTTTAATTAAAATTTAGCTTGAAACTTTTCATGTTATTATTTTACTCCCATCAGTCACTCACATCTTGCCAAACAATCCAATTAAATCAGGAAAATACATATAAAAATATGTTCTATGTTACAATTAAATGGCATTTTTATCTGATATATTCGAAGTACTATTGGAGGTTCAGTATATCGTGGATTAGATGTACTTCGTATTCGAGTTCGTCCCAAGAAAGTTAAAACCATTTTGCATAATGTATATCTTGAATATCAAAGAAACATTTTGGAAGTGCATCATATGTGATGTGGTAAAGCACACACGTACGTATTTCAAACTTTAGACACACAATGTGGAAAAGAGCAATTTCACTTCGAAATAAGATAATATTTTCGAACAAAGTTCAACTTAAATGGAAACTGGATTCAATTTCCGTTTAATTTCACAATCGATTATATCAAACCACAAAAAAGTTCTTGTTTTAAACCATTATGCCCCCCCACAAATTCACATTTACAAAATCTAATGTATCTAATGTTCAGGCAATGAATATTTGGTACTAGATTATAATTAAAAATATTTATTTTAAATTTAAATTATTATACGTATATATGTGTATGCGCGGAGTGGTTTTCTATTTGACGAGCTGAAGGCATAGGTGCCTGTACCTAAGATGCTATTTGAATCTTTCATATTTTCACTACATTTTCACTAAGACGACATTGGTGTATATATAATTTGAATTTATATCGAATCTGTTGGTTTTAGAGACTAGCGCATGATGTAGATATTAATTAGTGTCATGTTATCTGTGTATCAGATGATTAATGTTCTTGTTCCTATGGTATATAATTTAAATAATCTGCTGCTAAGCGTGTATGAATGATATACGCAGTGGCGTGATGGTGTCTGCATGGTGTATGTGTTTTAAGGTTATGTCTGTTTGGCTATAGATAATAAAGAGTTTATGCTATCAGGTCGGATACCGCAGATGGGACGGCCGAAGACGACACCTCCTTCACGGAAGAATCACTAGTCGCATCGAAGCGTTATCTGTTGCTACCAGCCGTAGACAACATACTGTTAAGGAAACTCTACTCGTCATCGAACCAAGAAACTCTATAACATATTTTCCCTCTAAACTAAAATACATTAGGTACCGTCAACAAACATGTCTGCACAATATGAACTTAGCCCCTATTAACCTGTTTTTATGATCCACATTTAATAATGATTTTGCAATAAAAATATTTGAAAATATCACATCAAATTTTATAATTTTCTTTTTTTACACTTAAATAAAATTTATACTGTAGCTTATTTTTGATGTGGTATTTCAAAATGGTTTTTATATATTTATATTTGGTTAGGGCCGACCTTTTCATATTCGAATATAGTTACAAACTAAGGGTTATTCATTAATCGCAAAGTATTTTAATACTAAATATCAACGGCACCACTGTCGACTCTCTTTAACATTAGCTTAAATTGAGCAAATATATATATATATATATATATATATATATATATATATATATATATATATATATATATATATATATATAAAAATATATAATATTGAAATTTTAAATGATGTTGATTGATTGATTGTTCGGAGAATTGCAACAATATATTTTGTACTCAAACAATTTCTATTGTTTATTATCATTTATCTCTTCAAAAATATGTAATTATAATTAGGGTTTCTTGTTTAAAAAGTGCGTTTTATATAAATATACGACGAGGAGTAGGTATTGGTGCCTACACCTATGTTTGTTATATTTGGTATTTGATATTTATTGTTTTATCAAAAACCCTTGGTTCTTCATAGTTAACTGACGTTGTTAGCTTATAGAAATCCTGTGTCAATATTATATTAATATGTCAAATGCTTATTTGGAAGTGGAAATATTGCCCCTAAATATAAGTGGTTCAAATGCGCAGACGATGTTACAAACATCCATATCTCTGATTATATCAAAATTTATACAAATACATATATATATATCAAAGATTATTAGATCTATAATAGTAAATACTCGAAAGACGATCAAATTAAAACACTGAGAATTAGTTATAAAATTTATCTACTAAATATTTAAATGAAAAATCAGATAGAATCGATGTTTTCAAGGGCCAATTGATGTACACCTTTTACGTACAAGATGAATAGCATATGACAATAATAAGCACATGACATCAAATCTCATTGTGTGTCTTGTTGTTATAATACGATGACATTCAGAAGTTTATCATTTTTACTTTTACAGGGATTGATATATTTTGGAAATGGCTGGATATATATTCAAAGTTTTCAATTTGCTGTGTGTGACATATAAAGATAATGTAGTCGTATTTTATTCTATTTACTGTATAGTATTATTATTATTGTATATTTATATTAATTGGAAACCAAAAGAATTATGACAATAAATTGCATAGCACCACGTATTTTGTACTGTTCGGAAGACAATAAAATCCTTACAGCACCCGAATTTTTCCAACGGGTTCTTAAATGTCGCAGTATTTTCTAGATCATTATTATACTGTCAAACTGTTTCCCTGATAGTCAAAATGTATTTGTGTAAATGTATTGTGTAATATAATATACTATAATTTAAGAACGACTTCCTTTTCTTTTCAACATACTATATTCCTAAACAACTCCCCAAAAAATTTCCATGATTAGATGGGAAGTATGATAAATTTTTCCTGACTTTTCTATGACTGTCAACGACTAGTATATTTGAAATAGTTTGTCGGTCGATACCTGATTTGGTCTTGATTTCGTATCGGTACCGGTATACCGAACAATCTAAAACCAAGTTAGTTACAGATACTAAGATGGGAATCTCGGTTGATAGTTTCATAGTATGTATGGATTCATGGATTTAGGTCAAGATGGAAATGCCACTTTCTAGCGACTTGCTGCAATATGTTTAAGAATCTAAGCAATATATTTCTTTAAGAGATGATCTTATTTTGAAACATGGGGTAAGAATATATAAATGTATTTGATTTTTATGAAAAGTTTCAACATAAAAGATAATAATTAACAAAAACATGTGGTCATGATGACGAAAAACTTGTGATATAATCTACTTAGTATTATAGTTTTATTTATTTAAACTAATACTATAAAAAAATAACCTTGACTGAAATTCGGAATACCGTTGAAAAATTAGTATATTTTTCAGAAAATAATAATGAAATTATTATGGAAAGTAGAAATAAAACTACAGTTACTCTTTACGAAAATAACATCAACGTACATTATTTTGCATCCATAGTAATGTAATAAAGAATATTTCAATTTAAATTGACGTAAATATAAACTCAGAACGACATTAAAATTTTTATATATATATTTAACAATTTACCATATTAAATTAAAATACAAATAATTTTAACACAAATAATATCAATGCACAGAATTTCACTGTTGTAAGGAAGAAATAATTATATCAATTTAAAAATTATTCTAAACTTGTGGAAATGAAATAATGCAAGTTGCCATGTGGATATCAAAGACATACCCTTCTGGGCACCGTATATGTTCGGAAACCCATTTCAATCCTTCTTTCTTACAAACATAATACCATTCTTCATTTGATGTATCCGGAAACGATCCTTTAATTTTACAATCATATCGACAATTTTGCAGTTTAGCATCAAATATAACATTATCCCCAGGACATTTGTTGATGATAGGATATTCTTGGCAAAAAATATAAATTGATTTATCCAACGGATGTACTAGAAACGTATCAAGTTTGTTACGGCATAGTCCGTTTGTTGGCGAGAAGTTGTAACATGTTGCAGACTTTTTACAGCCAGCGGGTTTTACAACATAATTTCCAATATCGCATTGAGAAAGAAATGCGTTTCCTTCATGACAAGTGTAAAACTTTGTGCAATCCAACGGATGCGGATAGTAGCCATCTTGAATTGGGCAAACAAATGTGTTTGGGTAACACTTATCTTGTTTGGCACTGCAATCAACAGTTGCTGTGTCACAATATGGAAGTACATTGGAAGTTTGGGTGGCGCAATCTAATGTTATCAGAGTATCACTTAAACAGAGTTGAATCCCCAAGCAGTCTTCGGAACATCCTCTGTTAATTCCTTCAGTGGATTCACATGATACTTCTGTATATGGTATAATAGGCAAATTGCCACATACGGAGTATACTAACTGGGTCTAAAAATACTAACAATTAACTGCAATATTCGCTTTTGAAATGGGTTTGAATATCACTTACCACGAAAACCGTCACCAAAAACACCCAATTCATTTTAACAATTTTGTTAGTTTATGATAAACATCTTTTATCTTTTATATATATACGAATTTTATGAAATAAAAATTGTTAAGCTAGCAAACAATTATATCATTTTGTATACTTGGTTATAAAATATAATCTTATTTATGAAGCGAAAATATATATGGCTCTTTTGACAAAGAAACTATAATTCAATTTAAAATATCCAAATCATTAGTTTTAGTTGATAAATTTGAGCATTATTCTTGTACAGTGATCAATTGCTTATCTATGGCTTCCCTACAAACCATTTTTTAAGAATTCTATTTATTTCACCATAACTACGACAAATAGTATAACTCATATAGGTATCAGAAAAATTACTAGAAATGATTTTGGTTTTCATTCTAACAGCAGTCAACATGTAACATGTTTTACTATCATCGCACATTTTGTTAACATGATTGTAAATATTAGAGAACAAGCAGTTGTAGAAGAGACACCCTCTTCGTTTTTGCCAGAGCATCATACTTTCTACAATTTTGCAGATCCGGGTAGTAGCCACTTGCTTTTGCATTTGAATCCAGTTTTGTATTCTTGACATTTATCTCTGTTGTCTACGCATTTGTTTTCTTTCACATCGCAGAATAGTTGGCCTGCGAATTAATCACGACAATTAATTGTGAATTCACTTTTGTATATTATCACAGTCGGCACATTGGAATGTATCTCTTTGTAGCGTAAATTTTTCATTTTGGTTGTTCTAATAAAGCTCGTACACTGAATACTAGTGGCCCTAATGCCTTGTAAAAGTTCGCCTGAGGCGCACAAGCTAGTTGTACACAAAAGAAAAACAACCTATACATCTCCACACTTATTCAATCATTATATTAGAAAAATATTGGCATACGATATATTTAAATGTTGCAAAATTCTACATGCAGCATTTACATGATTTATTTATGTATCTACAAATAATGTTATCAGTATATTATATATTCTTTGATACTGCTGTTACCATGACACCAAGTAATGGATATAAACTATAAATTTACTAATTTCGAAAGTAATTACCAGCATATTTTGAAAAAACTTTTCGCTCAAAACATAAGATGTTTTAATATCTTATAATAATTACTTTTTCTGTAACTTGTGCCGTTTTTTATGTTCTATGTTCTAATTAAATTATTATGAATACGTTAATGATAACATGACGCTGGAAGAATTTTTTTTTAAGAAAATCTCCGAAATTTCATTTAATATTATATAAACCAATAGTGTATAGTGCAATATTTAAAATAAAAGTTGAAACAATTTTCCAATATGTATTTATAAATAAAAATTACTTACAAATACAACACCAAACAGCCAAATAAAACCCATTATTAATTGTAGAATACTTTTGGTTCTATGTAATGAAAAAAAAAAATCATTACTAATATACTCCCAAAATTTAATAATGTCAGTACATACCTAGTAATACAATGGTAAATATTTTTTATTTATTTAATTCATTACTAAGAAAAATAAGGTAAATATTTAGATTAACTAATAAGAGATTTATGCGGAACTACCTGGACGAATTATATATATTTTCTAGTTAAACATATTAATATAATTACAATATGGTCATTTTCAACAACTTGTTGAATAATTTAGCATTTATTTTTATTAGCATAATCGTAGTTTATGAAAGATGACATATTGCTTATGTAAGGAACAGGATTACAAGATCTACCATCTTAGAACTGCAACAATTTAATAAAAATTATTCTTATAAATTATTAAAATATAGATTGTACTAGGATTAAATGTTTTCTTTGTTTGCATTATATTTTCGTGAATTCATAATCCATGCATAGTCTTAAATCTTAACCAAACAACCAACAAACTATATATCTTTTAGATTATATTTATGCAGTGTAAAATAGATGAAATATTTTTCCATATTTATTCATTAGCTACATCTGTTATACATTTATATAATTTGCAATATATTATAGATAGTTTTCAAGTATTTCTTCCTCATATTCAGTTTTGTGCTGAAGGATGATTGATATTTCTGCCGATGGGTTTGAAACATCATACTCATCGTTTTTATCTTCAAATTCATTTGCAATTTCTTTAGCGATTTCTTCTCCAAGATTTTCTTCTAATATTTCTTCTGATGTAGCAGAATTACCTGACCCTTCCCTGACATCATTTTCTTCATGCTGATTTTCATCTTGATTAGTTTCAGTGGAGTGTACTTCAATAGATGGATTTGCAATATTAGGATGAACTTCTAATTGATTATCATCTTCATTAGATAATTGTGCTTCATCTGTTTCTTTAGTTGGTATATTATTATTGCCATCATTTGAATCAAGTTGTACTACATTTGGAGTCTGTGGTGCGGCAGGTTCTTCATTTGGTGTTTCACCCTGTATTTCTATATCTTTTTCATTGGTATTGTCTTGGGCTTCATTTGCAGACAATATTTCTTCATTGAGAGTCTCTGAAGCGATAGGTTCTTCATTTGGAGTCTGTGGTGCAGCAGATTCTTCATTTAGCGTTTCCTCATTTATTTCTATTTCTTTTTCATTGGTATCTTGTGTAGCTACATTTTCTTCATTTGAAGCCAATTTTTCTTCGTTTGAAGTTTGTGATGCAGTAGGTTCTTCATTGGGTGTTTCATTATTTGTTTCTATTTTATTGGTATTATCTTGTGTTGCTTTTTCTGTAGCTTCATTTGACTCAGTTACATCTGCATCAGCTGAGTTACTCGTAGTTTGGATGTCAAACTCTGTAGTATCAACAATGTTAGTTTCTTCTGTTATTTCAGACTCATCTTCCTCATCTGCCTGGGAAGTTGTTTCTATTTCAATAATTTCTGTGGTCAATTCTGGAATTGATTCTGTTGTTGTAGTGGTTGATGTAGTGGTAGTTCTAATGGAGCACACTCCTTTCCCCACGCCAGTTTCTATAAATTCTGTCCCATATAAACATTCTAATTTATTTTGTATTATTGTGCTACCAATAATGATACAAGAGTAAAATTTCGTTGAATCTTTTGCGTGTGCGAAGAAACCATTTGCAGAACACACGAACTTACAGCTCTGATCAGATTCGCTAAAGGTTTCACCTTTTGGACACTGCAATACAGCTGGGTCATGTCCAACCAGACATAAAATATAAAGATTATTACTTAATTCATAAGGTAGATATTTGTTCGCAATGCCACTGCATAGTCCATCAACTGAAGAATATGATAGACATGTAGAATTTGCTTGACAAGATTGTGTTGCGTGATCGTAAATCGTATCATCTTGACACGTTTGTTTGTGAGCGAGTTTATTCTCGTTACATGTATAATATTTTGTGCAATCTAGAGCATCGGGATAGTTTCCAATGCCAGGACATATAAAATTGGAATCACCGATATCACAAACAGATGGCTCAACATCGGTACAGGAATTTGTTGTTGAGTCGCAGTAAGGCTTCAGGGGATTCTGATCGGCACATCTTATTGCGAATAGTGATTGTAAACTGCCTGAACAAAATTGAATGCTTTCACAGTCTTTACATTGCAAGCTTTGTTTGTGACAGTTGCTGTTCTGCGATGCGTAGATCAATAAAGTTGATATATCAACTTTGGATTTCGCTTCGGTTAAATGGCATGTTACCTTTATATAAACATAAATATAATTAATTATTATTAAGTGTATGGCAGTGATTGTTGGTTATGGAAGATGAACAATCACATGAAGGTAACTGAAGTGGAAATTACATTTTTGAGATGTATTTTAGTGTATTAAAGAGAAATGAAATAGAAATGCGACATTAAGAAAAATGTTATACCTAGTGTGGATGATGAACCAATGAGAATGGGAAGCTGGCAAAAATAATTTATATAGGTGATGTAAATAAAACAGGAATGGGTTATTATTATTGAAAATAAATTTAAGTTGTGAAGAAGCGAAATAAAATGCATGTAGGACATGAATGTAAATAAGGTGCGTTAAATGTGTAAAGAAATTATTGAATAGAGAAAAATTGTGAATGCTTGAAAAAGATCTATAATTGTAGTCCATTCAATTTATATTAACATTATTAACTTACCAGTAACACGCAGAATATAATAATAGAATTCATTTTCACTTTATTTCAACACGAATATAGTTTTGCATTTGTGTTAAATTCGGAATTTTCGTAAGATAATAAGAGCTACCTTATAATCCGTCTTATATATTTCAGTGTTATCTCAATTTATATTAAAAAATACATAATTGCATTAAGCAAATTCTAATTATGTACATTAACGATAAGTGACGTATATTGCGTTAAATAGAACATGCATGTAATTGTATCCGGCTTATTAATTTTCCAAAAACAACAAAACTTTATTCACAAAAATACGTTATATTTTTATAGAAGATAGGAATTTGTTACTACGTCATAAAACAATCTGGATTTATTAATTATAATATCGACGCTCGAATTAATTTTATAAAATAAAATCATTCGATGCGTAATTACATAAACAATGTTTGGTACAAATTTGTTTTTTATTTGAATTCACAGATTTGAAGATAATAAATAAAAACTTCCAAAATAGGCCCGTTTTTATAGTTTTTTATTTCTCCAAAACAGTGCATTCAAAAAAATTTATACTTTACCACGATTTTTTTTATACAATTACGCCAATTTTCCTTTGTTTCATCATGTTAGGTTTTGAGTTTTTTTATGGAATTAAGGAACATAGCTAAGACCAAAAGTGTAACAATGTGTCTGAGATACCTTTTTATTCAATATATAGTGATTATGCGACAGAATATCATTGATTGTACCGTAAAAATAACTGAGTTATAACATTAGTTGTTTGAATATTCCAAGTTGATGGTGGTGCCGCCATCATTAAATAGCCCAGAGCGGAACGGCATTACTTAGAACTAGACGTACCCGATGATTTGTCTTAACTGTAAACAACACAGCCATTCCACTGCCGCCAAATAACGATCTGTTAGAACCGACCCAGAGTATTCAGTTCGGTGACCAATAAAAAGTTTCCTAATGTAATCTGTCAAATACATTGAGTCTCCAAGCAATACCGCCAACGAAAATGTGAATAAATCTAATATTTATAAATAAGGAATCTTATGGTGCGATTCTGAACCAATCTATAGATCTATAAGAAGAATTTGTATGCTTTTGAAAAGGCTGTAGTTCTTTAAGGGATACATATTTAAGTATAATTAATTACACAGAACCAGTATTATGTTCCATAATGTTATAAAATTAGTCTATAAATGGTTTGTAATTCAATTAAATATGTTTTGTGCTATCAATATTTTACAGAATCTTCTTATAGATGTATAAATTTGCTCAGAATTGCACAATTAATGTGAGTTATTTCACACTTGTAGATGCAGATTCATCATATGTGTTTGTAGATATATTTATTTATTTTGTCACATAACAGAGCAGATTAATAATCAAAAGTTCCATCAAAAGAAGAAAAGTTGAATTAAATAAGATAGTGAATGTTTTATTTATCATTCATAACTTAAACAATTGCAAGCCAAACAGTATAAATATCACTTTGTTATGTTCACTAAACCAGGCACAATAGACTCACTAATTAATGCTTAAGCATAATTTCCTTTGAAAATCACACACAGCGAATAAAGATTTCTTAAAACTACGCCCAGTACTTATTGGCGGCAGCTGCAGCGGTAAACTGTTGTTGAACCGCGAACATATCATTATAATTCGGATTATCTGGATGATGCAGCCCCATCGCTGCCAAATTCAACTGATTCCAATCCCCAGATTTGCACCAAGAACTTCCGCTCGGTTCTGCAGGTTCCTTTTTGTCGGTGGCCGTGCTAGTTTTCGCGTGGTGCGTGGCCGACGATGTGGACGCACGTGGATCGAAATGTGATGGGTCAAAATAGGACGGGTGGTAATCGGATGTTCGCGGAGTGTCTTGTGCTGACGCGAACGGACCGGATGAATGGAACATATTGTAGTTGCTTGTGAATTGCGCATTACGCCAATCGTGTTGGAGTGTTGTTGTCGCTGTGCCTGTGTCGGATGTGGGATATTGGCATGGCATATTGCCGAGCGGAATCGATGGGAATCCTAAACTGTTCGCTGTACTGGGTCCACCTACATGTTTACGTAGTCTCGCCCGTCGGTTTGAGAACCATACCTAAAAAAGTATATGTCATTACCAAATTCGAATGAATATACGCTCATTTATAATTTTTATAGACAATTTTAATTAATAATTGGGGTAAATCACTCTTACAATCTGATGTCCAAATCGTACAATGTGCAATCATTTCAATCAACCTTACAATTTTTGCAGTTACGCAAGATTTAACAATTTAAACAAAGACTACAGAGCTGTTAATCATCAATTATCTGACAATTTTTTTATAGATTCGTAGAGAGAAATCCCTATCTATATTTATAATAATGCTTTATTTTGTTTTAAATTCACCTTAAAACTATAAATCAAAAACAACATGTATTGCAACTAGGGAAAAGTAAATATAAAATTAACTTGATACATTTTTCAAAAATACTTTGATCCAAAATTTACTTGAAATTGTAATATCTTTAACTTTTATAATATTATTTTTTCTCTAAGTTGTGTGTTTTCCGCGAAACACAAATAACAGCACAATTAAACTATTACTTCCGGTTAAGATATAGTTCTCAAAGATAAGAGGATTCTTTCGGGGTATATACAAGTATAATTTTTCCTTCTAGAGCGCACTCACAAACATACATACACAGACATCATTTCGAAAATAATCAAATACGATTCAGAGATGGACAAATGGTGTATTTCTATTTAAATTTCGAGATTTAATTATTTCATAATTACAATACTTCCCTTTAGACTTCGTGCAATCAACACTTTGATAGCTATTGTAAAATAAACTCAGACCGAATTTATAAATTTTAGATTAATAATCCAACCAATATACATCCAATGTTGATAATGTTACATCATTAACTTCGGCATCAACTTCAAAATTGAAAAGTATTGATAGAAAATTATGATTCAACAGTGTAATAAACAAAATAATATAAAATGAAGACACGTTAATATATGTGTTAATTGGTTTCAATGTTTCATTCTAATTCTTAATTTTAATCTCTAAGAAATGAGGAAATTGATAAGTTTACTGATTCTGATTTTTTTAATTAGATAAATATCACGTGGCACAATTATTTAAGCCTACTCAAATATTTGACTAGTATTTATCTAGGCTAATTGGCTCTAGAAATATACGTATTTACGAAGCAAATTTCAGGCAAAATTCACTTTTATAATAAAATTTAAATTGAGAACATTATACGCGATCGATGGCCATTAGTGGTAAACCTATAGCAGCAGAATACGCTGTATTATCAGAGATTTTCTTTTGAATAGTATTTATACCCCTTACTTGTATTCTGGCTTCGGTGAGACCTGTTTGTTGAGCAAGTTCTTCTCTTGTGTAAACGTCTGGGTATTGAGTGCGGGCGAATGTTGTTTCTAATACTTCCAATTGTTCACCGCTGAAAGTAGTACGGGATCGCCGTTGTTTGCGTTTCAATGGAATCCCTGGTTCGGATTCAGTTTCGCTATCCTCTTCAACACGACCAGCTATAACACGAAAATCGATTCCTAGATTGCATCTAAATGTTAATGTTATGTACAAATATTCATATACGAGGCAATTACAAAAGTGCAATTGCATGTATTTTTAATTAATACTGTATTTTTTTAAATCTTCTATTAATATTAAATAATAAATATTTAATATAGGGGGTGTCTACATGTTCAAATAGGATGCAAATGTTCGGTCGTGTACTTCGAAATGCTCTCAACTATTTCATATAAATAAAAATATCATTTATAATAATTATTACAAATATTTTATTTATTAGCTTCTAAACTCAATGAACTTCCACAAAATAACTTAGATCGATGTTTACATCGTACGCTGTGAATTTCAACAATAGCAATTGACTAAAAAGACAAGAATTACTTCATTGCGTAATAAAATAATGAAAATTTTGATGTTAAGCTGCACAATAGGATTCTCCTCGGCAAAAGGCAGAAACTTTAATTATATTCCATACATGAAAACGGGATAATGTTCAGACGAGATGTTTGTGTACATGTTTACATATGCATATATTTCAAAGAGTGTCGCATAACTATATGTGCGCTATACATCGTATGGTTCTGTCATATTTGAAGTATCTTTTGATATAGGGCTGAGTAAATAATGAATGTTCCTATTTATTTGAATTTAGTACGTACGACGAAGGCGTATTTGCCATTCGCGCGTAACTGCACGTTTTACACAAATGTAATGCTGGTCACATAAATACACATACACAAGTATTTAAATAATATTACTCAGTATCTATCACATTTACGAATTATACATATATACACCCACATTTACGTGTTTATGTGTAGAACACTTTGTTCATAAAAATACAAACTAATATAGGCCTGGTTGGACTCTAACTGACAGCCAAACCAGAATAACCATCGTGGCTATAGCATTCATATTTTAATCAAAATAATGTCCTACAATCATATTCCAAGCAATTCTAAACATTTTATTGGTGGGCAAAAATATTTTAGATTAGATAATGGTTCGACTCATTGTGCAAATCGTCACTGCAAAATGTTGATAGATTGTAAAAAAAAAAAACAAATATACGTTCCTTAACATCAAAATAAATATTAAATCCGAAAAAACATATAATGTGTGAATACAAAAATAGGTGCAGTAGCTATGATTAATAAATATTGTGTGTGAATTGTGAGAAGCAGTAAGTAACTAAAATATACACCGCCGGGTGAAAATTCCCAAATTTACATTATATTTTATATAAGCGGTGTTTACTTAAGTGTTATTTGTGTCTACTCTGTGCTATTGACCCTAGGTTCATAGTAAAGTGACGTTTAGTTGAAATCTATTATAAGCATTGACCGAGCTAACAATTTCAACATGAATTGATTAGGCTCTGTACTGTTCCAAGCTTCCAACCAAGACGGCTATTTACAGTTTGGTGGTGCGCTGCAATTTCCGTGCGATGATGATAACAGCCTCCACTCTGATTGCACGAAATGTGGGCTTACATTGCAATTATAGAAATAATTTAACTATCACTAACAATTGTACTAAACTGGCAAAACTAATATACCGACAATGCAATGAAAGGCGCTTACTGCACTGTCTCTATGGAAATTAGACATTATAATTTACTTATTGTTCAAAACATCTTATATTTCGTTGTATTTAGAAAATTGATTGACAATGAAGAATACATGTATACATAGTTAAAATTTATTATCATATTGGAAAGTTTACTTGCACGTACGATAAGTAGTATACTTATCAGGCGGAACCAAATGTAATTGAGAATTTTATTTCTGAAGTAAATTAGATATTATCTATACATAATAATTATTTATTTCTATTAAAATCATGAATATAAAATTGTATGATTGGCTTTACAGTCTCCAGGCACTATATTGGGCAGAGTAATAATTTATCTATAGATAAATCATCTAGATGAAATATTATTATCTAATTCTCTAATCTTAATTCAAAATTTATTATAAATACAATATTATTGAAATTTTCAATATTGTGTATTAAAATTTGACCCACACGTTTCTGTAATAATCTAATATATTTTAATGAAAAACTGCTTTTGAAGAAAATAAAAAATATCCAGCTTATAATAAGAAAGTCATTTTCCAAAAATAGAGCAATTTTTGTAAATGCGAAATTCTTAAAAATATTAGCTGTACGATCGTATTAAGGCACTTGTATAAATCTCATTCTCTGTAAAGCAACGGTAAAAATCTTCTGATTATCGACTTTATAATATGGGAGAAAAAAATAAGCGCCTTAAGGCAATTATTTGAAGTTCATGTGTCTGCAAAATGAATAAAAACAAAACGTTTAACTTCCTCCCCATAACATAATTTTATGTATTTATCTAATTGAACTTCAAGTAGATTTGGTTTGAAGCAGTGTACAACCCAATTTACTAAAGAACTAAATACAGAATATTGTAAACAGATAATAGGCAAAACATAAACATCTAAGTAAATAAGTAAAGCCACAAAGCTGTGGGGATGTATTTACGGAAACAAACCCAAGCTGGACGATATAAATCATTTCGGCGATGTGGTAGGGGTATGTAGCGGTCAAGGATGGCCCGTTTGTAGCACTCACCGCCAAAGGATCCGCCGCTCTTTGAGACTGTCAACCGCGACCACAATGGAGACCATTGTCCAGCCCCAGTAACACACACGACGCCGCCGTTGTTATACTGGGCCATGTGTGTCACTTGTCGCACGGGAAAACGACACTCTGTTCGGCTCTTGTTCACACCCCCGGGGTCTCAGTCGGTGTCAACTAAGATCTATAATAGTGTCTTCCGGCTTCTAACAGGTATTACTGGACCATTCTCTGATCATTATTTATGATTTGTTAAATGTCACCAAATTTTGGTTTATTATAAAAGTACGATATAAAGATTAAAAAAAAAATTGATTGCTAGATTTTATTGGTTATAGTCGGTACGAAGTATTCTGATATGTATGCTCAAATAAATTATATCAATAATATGATTAATGTAATGCTATAGAAAATCAATTACATTACATGTAGTAGGTCTTTATAACTAGGCTAGCACGTGGGCACCATGTGCCCGTATCATATACAGCATACAGTTCATTCCTCATCGATCCATCTGTCTATGTAAAATTTTCTATCCGGAACGCGATGTAAATCTGATGAACTAACATACACAACTCATGAAGTAAACGCATTCTTTGTTAGCAAACGTTAATTTCGTTTCCAAATTTTGTTTCAAATTCTGACATTTGATGTCACAGAATCTGGTATTCTTCTCATAAGCGATGTGAACGCGGGCAGTGATTATAAATAAACATATACATAAATCATATATACAAACATACACACATTCATACAAATATATATATATATATATATATATATATATATATATATATATATATATATATATATATATATATATATATATATATATATATATATATATATATATATATATATATATATATATATATATATATATATATATATATATATATATATATATATATATATATATATATATATATATATATATATATATATATATATATATATATATATATATATATATATATATATATATATATATATATATATATATATATATATATATATATATATATATATATATATATATATATATATATATATATATATATATATATATATATATATATATATATATATATATATATATATATATATATATATATATATATATATATATATATATATATATATATATATATATATATATATATATATATATATATATATATATATATATATATATATATATATATATATATATATATATATATATATATATATATATATATATATATATATATATATATATATATATATATATATATATATATATATATATATATATATATATATATATATATATATATATATATATATATATATATATATATATATATATATATATATATATATATATATATATATATAATTTACCTAAGCATCAATAAATGAAATTAAAATACTAGCTTCAAATATTTAGAGTGACCTGTTGCCCTGCAGCTAATTTGCACGAGTGGATTTCTCTGTTATATAACATTGACAATGAAATACATTTATATCAGTACTCAGAATTTATAATTATAAATATAGGTAAGTAATTAGAAATCGTTGTCAATTGTATTATATAAATATATGGTGAAATATAGCGTCTTATTTTTAGAATTCTCATCAATTTTAGATTGTCTATTAATAATATTACTGCCAGTCAGTCAGACGGTCTACTTTTATAATTTCCTTAAATCCCCGATTCAAAATCATAACAAATAATTACCAAAAATACATTTTCTTAATCAATATTACGGATGATATAAACCTATCTAGATTCGGATTAAACTTAATGTATACCCGCCATAACTGAACTATGATACTGATATTCCTGAAATAACAAAAGCATAATAATTTTTTATTAGGTTATTTTTAATTTCAAAATTATTATTTTTCCTTAAATTTTAATAGCTTTTCAGTGTATAGTTTATTCTGGTGGAATTTTGTATACATACATCAAAGATAATATGCATCAAAGAAATTGAATATTTTTCAATCATTTTCATTTATTTTTTCAAAAATAAGTAATATTCTTTTGTTTTTTGCCCGTATTCTGTATTTATTGTATGTTGCTAAATCTTGCTAAAATGTAGATTTTAAAATAATCATATACTTGACATATATTTGCAAATGTAGTATCTATGGGCGCGATCCTGGTAACCATGTCAAGGGTTACTCATCTGTCGAAAGTTATCTATGGTTATGGTTATAAGGATCGCACTTGTACTGTAAGTGAGAAAAGGATATACAAATCAATTTATGTTTACTATTATTAAGTAAATCCTATATTTGAGCACAACCAAATCAATGTAGTTACATTAAATAATTAAATGCTATATTTGCTAGATCCAGATAAAATTCCTTTAAAATAAATAGATCTTATTATCGTATAAGTTACACAAATGCATCATGTATTGAATGTTAGTAAACTTGCGTAAAATATGCTATACAAAATTTTGCTGTACTATTAAATAAATTTACCTTGAATATATTTAATAGCAAGCAATGGTTCAAGCAACCTCAAATAAATAATGTAATAAATCCAAAGAAATTTTAAAATAATTAATTTAAAAGACGTTTTTATTTTTAGTGTATATATATATATATATATATATATATATATATATATATATATATATATATATATATATAAACACGAATAACAATTTGTTAAATAATTTTACGTAATGTTTTAGAGAGTCTTGGTTATATGCGAAAATTAAAATCGTTTACTCGGATATTCACAGCAGTACGTATATTATAAATAAGGAAAGTAGATATAATTCAGGTGGAAATTTACGACGTGATAGGTACGTACGAGATGAAGTAAGAAACAAAAAAAGCGTTAAATATATACTTTTGAGAAGAGAATACACATTTCGGAAATAAGTGGGGATCAGCATTGATCATTATGTTTTAAATAATATCCGGCTCGGCTGTGTTGCGCATTACGCGTTGAAATTACAGGACGCTTTTGTTAATTAAAAACTTATAAATAAATATAAACAGAGCGCGGTAGCTGCACCAGCGCCGGCCCGTGTAAAAGCCTCTATTTGGCGGCACCAAACCTAATTACACAGCACGCTGTAAACTGGCTTTTAATTCGAAGTGTTGAATTCGCATTATATAATTCACCTTACTAATAATAAACGCGCACATGATTCGCATATTACTTTATTAACATATAATTCTCACAATGATTCTACATGATTTGTATCTTTATCAATTTACTATACACCGACCTAGGCATTCCATTTATTCGTTTCAATTCTATTATATACTGAACATAAATTATAAGTTTATCGCCTGTGGATATTGACTATATTAAAGATGCCAATATTAAACATTAAATTTTAGGCTTGTATATGGGGTAGGTAGGGAGAGTTTACTCTTGCATTTTATTTCATTATTTTGAAAATGGCACTAATTAGAAAAAAAGTACTTGTTAGTAAAAAGTGCATTTTATGATTATAAGAATGTTACATACCTATCACCGAATACAAACGCTCTTTGTACATGTTGTGCGGTGAGCTAAATACTTTTAAATTAATCCCTCTTTAAAATAATTACAGTTACGACGAAGACAGATGCGATAAAAGTTAACTTATGACCAAAATGAAAATGACTTTTTGTTAAATTAATTACGTTTACTCTGAATTCTTTATGGCAAGAATTTATATTTTTAGTTGAAGAAATTCACGAACAGAATAATATCAGATGGCATAACTGAACGTAAGTTCGGAGTTTTGCAGAAATACAGTGAAAGCATGTAGTGACAGAAAAAAAAAATTGGCACGAAAATTTGTCCGCAACACACTCAATTTTATTTTGTTTGAAAATTGTAAAGTGTTCCTTCAACTATTGCTATAGTTACGGTAATATTTTCCGGAGAACATCTATGACTACAGCCTGTCTACGATGAGATGGTAACTAGGGTGGTGTTCTAAGTGAAAATATCGTTTGATAATTCCGAAATAAAGTGCAGCTTGTCATAAAGTAATTTTAATTAAACGTTGCAATCAATAAACAGGCGGGAACACGAGTCTATAGTACCTATATAGGCAGGAGGGTATACGTCACGAGACGGGACTAGTTAGGTTATGTTAGGTCGCTCAGTGATCGTCCTCGTCCTAACACAGTGACTAACAGAGGCGGTGTCCGGAGTTAATGAGAACGATTATCACTAACGAACACGTGTTGCTTGCACCCAGTATACATTCATCTCTCTCGAACTAATAGCAAACAAGTGTTTTTATACTCACGGGTAATCATATCCGTTGCTATGATTGTGAACGATCGACAAACATGTCGATTCATGATTTTTATTCGTTTATTATTGCCCTAGTTTAATGCAATTTGTGTATAAATATATTAGTATAGTCTTTCCATGATATTAGATGATATACGTCATTATATTTATGTAAGGAGAGCTTTGAAATGCAATTTATGAACTTTGAATATTAGTTTGCAATATTTCTCATAATTAGGAAACCTACATAAGTTAAGTTTGGTTATTCAAGACGGTCTCTACACTTTTCGCACTTTCGTCAATTTCACAATCGATAATTGCATCTAAATAAATAAAATATGTGAATGACAAGATCGAGATGGATCGAAAAGTGAACACCGTTTAGAAGTACTCTGATCTAGAGGTATGAAACCTTTCTAGGGACCTTCCATATTTAATGATGACGCAAATTAATTAATAAGGGATACGTATCTTTGAGCAAACGTTTATTGGTTCCGAGAATATTACGGGCACACGACCAAATACTATAGCTCTTTTGTACTGTACGACGAGCTAAACCTAACTATCTACTACTAATTCGAAAAACAATAAAGCGGAGCACGAATTCAATTCTTATTTAATTATTGAACCAGCCATAAATTAAGAAATCGATGAAGCATTGGTTACGACATGATAACATCACAACACGTATTAGATACAGCCCACTTGTGAATTTCGTGTTTCGTTTACAAACACTCCTGGACCATAGATTTTCTATAGACAAACTGACGCACCACCTAGCGGCCAATGACGGTATTAATCACTTATCTAATGTGGTAACAAACGCCGCGCTAATGGCTAAACAATAATTCATTTAAACGTTCAAACATTGCTTATCTGAAGATCTGGTGTTGCCCACGCGTACGATACTTCGTTTCTCTCCCACATTATTTTTCTAATACATACATATCGGATGTCGAAATCATATTTTTGGTTTTGAAATAACAATCCCGAATTTATGTATTTGGATAGAGGACTAACAATTCCCACTACCGTAATCGGCATTAATTTATTTTTTAATATGTAGATATGTAGATAGATAAGTAGCAGGTGTAAACTACTACTTCCGGTTAAAATATGGTTTTCATAATTTTGCCGACAACAGTTTTGATGGCTCTAAAGCATACACACACACACACACACACTTCATTTCGAAAATAATCAGTTTCGGTTCAAGGATGTTCAAAACGGGTATTACAATTAAAAAAAATTCACATATTTTACAATACTTCCGTTTAGACTTCGTCCAAAAAAGTAAAAAATAACAATTAATCCTGTACAAATTATGCTAACTAATTTTGAAAGCATATATTTATAATTTTTTATTATTCATCTACTATTTGAACTTCTTTATATATTATTTATATTAATTTAAATACGAGATGTCTTATATCTGAAAATTAAGTCAACGTACTAAAATAATTTTTGTTTGAATGGGAATAAGAAAAATAATGATAATTATGATTAATTACAAATAATTTAGCATGTTTCCATGAACTTTGATAGTTTCTCTTTAATGTTTATTGTTATAACAGTTCTCAGATGGTGGGAAGTAGAATAAACATAGCCCATGTAACATCTACAGTGGCTATTGGCAACGAATCCTGTGCAAATATACCTTTCCTTCCAGTATCATCCTAATTCATGTAAATATTCTATCATAGCTTCTTGGTCTCCTATAATCAATAATTAATTAAAGTACTATCCGTATCAACTTTAGTTACAATTTAAGTTTACGCTAAGAAATTCAATTAATTGATAAAATTATTGAAGAAATATATGTTCGTTTAAGTATTAGAAGTAGGTAACACTTATCAATTTTAATTAAAGTTAGATATTCTCGCAATCAAACAATTATAACTGGTGTTAATGTCGCATTCCATATTGGAAAATTTATTTGACGATTTCCTCTCTACATATAATTCTATCTCTAGAGGCCCGTCTCCGCAACCATCATTCTAGCGATTCATTCAAGGTTCGTTCTTCGCAAATACGTGCCAAATATAGGCATTTTTGCATTTATATTTATCTCCATTTATCTTCAATTTGACGTATTACAAAAAATATCTGGATCTGGATCTGCATTATGTTTTGTTGCCTTATTAAGAGGCAGCTATCCTAAATTCAATATGAAGATTCTCTGAAAGTTACGTATAAATTCAATTGCATTCACGAACAAATGTTATTCTTAGATATCTTGAATTCTCCAAACAGGATACTTTTGTTATGAAACCTAATTAGTAGTTATACAAAACACAGTGAATTATATAGAAATTGTTGGTATTAATAGCTGAAAAGAGACAAAGAAAATATGTTGAAGTAGGTACTCATAAACAGATCCCTATTCATAAAGTTCTGGAATGTATTTTATGAATTAATGTGAAATGTCGTCGACGCGAAAGCTCCAGCATTCCTGTAATATTTCCGTAGGTCCGAGCGTAGAAGGTAAGTGTTTGTGGGCGTTCACGGGTCCACCCATGCGACTTGTCGGGCAAAACGACTCACAGAGAGCGAGAGCTACCCTCGTTTCTCACATCTGGACCAGTTTCGTACCGGGTGGTCGTTAAAAACACCGCCGCAAAGTGTCGCACTCTGTCTTTATCATGCACAGACGCAGCCAGGTAAGCGCCATCTCTTTCTCAGACTGTATTTTGTGATGCCGACATGTCTACTGCAGCCTCTATTAGTTGTTTTTTATACACACAATTCGACTTGCACAAAATACGATACGATACCACCTTCTTTCCACACTGCTAGAACTTATATCCTTGATTGCCTGATGTTACTGTCATGACAAATGTAGGTAGGTACTCGGATAAAAATTCATATGATACTTTAATAAATATCTCCTAATTCTCCCTAACCAATTTCTATCACATATTTTACTATTATTATACAGAAAATAAAACGTATTCATTTGTATTATGGACCAGTATCCACAAATAAGAAATTATTACGAAACCACGTGTAAATAGAAAAATATCAAATATATGCTGATCCTGACTAAGCAAATGGAATGTCGCTACCCGATATTCACAATAGCGACGCCTATAGACTGCACTTTTTTGATGGTTTACAATTACTTTCAGGTGCTATCGATAGTCAAGAATAATTTCTCTTCATTTTTAATTTTGTCGTTTTTATTCAACTTGGTTGTAAACCTTCATATAGCTTTAGTACAACAAACATAGATGCAGGCACCAATGTCTGCAGCTCCCCGTCCGGCGAGTTTATATACAAAAAATAAATTATTATACCCAATATTTGAAAAAATGAGGAAAACATATTTTTTCATAATTAGTTATTTATGGCCTTGGTTTTAATTTCATGAAACTTAACATATATATCGTCATATAACTTATTATAGATTTATATGATATATTCGTAAATATTTTAATGTCAGAATCTAAGGCGCATCATTTTGTGTAAGGGTTATAAAGTATAAAATACAACGGGGACATTTTGAGTACTGATAATATATGTGTAGAGAATTTGATGCTATCTTACGATCGAGCGAGCGATAAACATTTACGAATTAGAATGACATGAAAGGAATTTCTGTGCATTTTTTTTTTTTTTTTTTTGTTCCCTGAATGTAATGTTTATAAATATTGTACGATGGGCAAAAAATTATAGCGTGGTTGTTTAATTCGCAAGGGCTACATTATCTAAAGAATATGGGTATAAGACTGTACATGTTCTAAATATGTCAGTGCGGCATTCCGTAAAGGTAGGGCGGTAAGGTGAAAAGCGTTGTTCGAACGTCAACCCTCTGAATAGTTTGAATACCCGCACAAACATACGGTCAATTTCACTAGAGCTCACTGTATCCAACCCGTATTTACTTGTGACATAAGGTCGAAATTCGAAAGTAACACGAAGATCCTACCGTAACCGCTTGATAGACGCGCCGACGAATTGTAATAGAAACGCAAAATATCTAAACAACGTATTGTGCAGCATACTCACAAGTTTCGAAAACATGACGCTCAATTTATTCTGCTTTATTTGTGACCATGAGTGCGGACAAATACTTTCTTGGTTTGTTGTATTCACACAACATCGACGGACAATAAGATCACATGGTGCTAACACAAAAAGACCAAATGCCGACAAAACACTATTGCCGAAATTTACTCAAATATCCCATTTACCTATATTGGATTTAGCTAAAATTTTGTAAATAAACCGCCTTTGAACGTATGCTCAGTTAGTTTACGATAAATTATTTGTAATTTGTGAAATTGTATCGTATATAACAGTCAAAGTTATAAATATTGATGAAAATTTCGAGTTTTACTAAAATTTTCGATTATATATATATATATATATATATATATATATATATATATATATATATATATATATATATATATGCTAAACAATAATTTTTACCTAAATCAAATTCGTCATTCTATTTTTTGCGTTTGTTAATTATATATGTTACTACTTATAATTCTTTTTATTATTGATTATCATTTCCTTTTCTTTTAACTTCTTTTTACGAATGTATGAAGGAAGTATTGTGAATCGAGATTTAAATGAAAATACGTATTGACCATCACTGAATTGAATCTGACTATATGCATATGCAAATTACGTATAAAATAGTAGAATTGGGGCCACTTCAGCTTTATAAAGTATAAGACAAAAAGAAGATTACTAACATTAAAAAAAGAAAAATTATTATATAATGAAAGATAAAATGTGGAAACTTTGTATTTATATTTTTAGTTTTATAAAATACATCAAAGCAACAGCTGATAATAACAAATTGTTTAACTTTAATATTTTACGAATACTTTATTCATTATAAACGGCCTGAAATAGACTGAAATTTTAATAAAATTCTCATTTCGCTCCTCTCAGTTTCATGTACCTACTAATTGGCTTTTAATTACACGTGCAGATTAAAACTAATCTTCCTAAAGTACGCTTGTGATGCGAAAGCTTCTACTCGAAGATTACCTAGGAACTTTTATGACAAAAAATATCGCTTCATTTTTTAAATAATTTATAATTAACTAGAAAATTCATTATTCATTCTGAATTTAAAGGATATAGAATAGATACCACGAAAATAATCGATTCCCAAATTTTAGTAAATATAGCCGTTTTGAAGACCCCTGTGAGTACAATTTGACTCAATAATGTTTATCTGTGTGTAAGTGTCAGTCGCATTTCTTAGAAATGACCCATATTTTCTAGATCTGTGTATTTCCTAATCTTAATAAAACAATTTTCGGTACACACGGATAATCATGATGAAGAGTGAAATAGCGATATAGTAACGGGAAAAACCGTGCCTGGTCTCATGGTAATGTTGGTACATTTTTATTGAGAATATAGTGCAAACATAAATCGTAGTAAATGTTCTTGTTAAGTTCATAACAGTGTTTAGATTTTTACAATGTAATAATATTCACTTAGTTCTTTTATGATCGAATAACAACAACAAAATGTAGATAGGCTAATAACTTACGGTGTTTTTTAACGAGGGTTAATATTAATTCCTATATGCATCTTACTGTAAAATATTCAGAAACTCATGTCAAACGAATCCGCTTAGCTGACTATTTATAACCCATACACAATGGGTAAATCGTCTGCTAATTTTCCAACACGTATGTTGCAGGCTGTCAAAGCAACAACACTGTGACTCCGCCGATCAAGAAGTATAAAACAGAACGCAGACAAAGACCGGGCTATTACGGTGGCGTATAGGTGAGAAAAAGATAACGTGAATGACGTGTAAGGTAAGTTAAACCTGGTGTCAATGTTTGAATGTTATGTATCTCATTGTTGTCCAATTCAGCTTTGTGCCTTTGAGGTGTGTGCCGGCAACCGGCGGATGGCGGATGGTGGAGAGCACTACCATGATCACAGCTCCGACCTACAGGTACGCTAAGAAGCATCAGCTTGTGTATCTCAGAAGATTACTGTCCAACCAAACTGACGTTTGACAATTTTTACTGCGTTGGTGGTACATATAGTCGTGTTCCTATCGACCCGCGATTTCTATATTACCTTTAATTATAAAATTACATTGCAGTCTTACCAACCGGAAACTAATTTCTTTTCGAAAAAAGAAATTGGTATTACTGAGACTTGCATATAATATTTATAAATGTATAATAACTAATGTCCAATAGCATTTTCAACTTGTTGCAGTTATGTAAATGTAATTATTTAATAAAGTTATGCTTGATTTTTTTTTTTTATCTTAACAATGAATATATTTTCTTTTTACACAAAATCTCAGTTTCTGTCCGTTAAAATTCATCTTCTAGCTCTGTCTACAAATTGGACAAAGAGAGCAATAACTTGAGTTTAAACTCTAATTTTTTAAAGGTGTATTCACAGCAAAATAATTAGTAATATAGCTTAGAAATTTCAAATAATAAATCCAGTTTGTGTCAAACAATGCTAGCGTTCACAGCAACAACATTTTTAATAAATTGTGTTTATTTTGTTGCCTTTAACCCTAGCATTGCTTGTCTTAATACAAACTGGAGAATTATTTATAATTTCTAATCTTAATTACCAATTGCTTCGCTTTGTATACAACTTAAGTGTAAAAATATTATAATTAATATATTAAACCAATATAATTCCTACTAATGTTGAATGTTGTTTTATTTTTTGTAGTGAATTTTAGGAGAATGAAATCTTTAGAAGTCGGTTAATGGTGAATATGCAAAGAATGATATATTTATAAAACAAAACAATGAAATAAAAATATTATTCTCTATTGATCTGCCGTAACTGATACCAGCGTGCATCAATTATTCTGTCACACTTCAACGAACTTAAAATACAATTCCAAATTAGCGTTCATTTAAGCGAAAACCCAATTCAGTGAATTATGCGAACAATTGACCATATGATGAATCATTTAAATTTATTAATTTGGATTATTTTAAACTAGATTTTTTTCTTATTTTGGGAACGTAACGTTACTCGTGCCCCCTAGGGTCATATACAAACATCCATATCATTAAGGCTATTTATATATATATATATATATATATATATATATATATATATATATATATATATTTATATATATATATATATATATATATATATATTTATATATATATATATATATATATATATATATATATATATAAACCCAATTTCTGCAAATGCAATATACCAAATGATTAATTAATAAATATATTTATAAATATATATATATATATATATATATATATATATATATATATATATAATAAGCTGCACATTGAATTCAGCGGACGAGACACAAAGAGAAAAGAAATGTATGGCAATGCATTACCACTACATAAATCAGTAGCCCATACATAGTAACGATTGGTCATAATCCGCAGGATCGGAGAACGTCAAACATATCGTTACGAAATGGAAGTAAGCTGTGCTATAGACTTAAACCCCGCAGTAGCGGGTCGAACATGAAGTATATGGGGGCGGGTGGTAAATATACAGATTAAAGTTTGAATTACATTTTTCGTCAAACTGCGAAATGCCGCTATTGGATGAATATCGATTGGATGTGGGTGGGTAGTTTCATTTAACCGTATTTCTAATGCACGGCGGATAGCTTACCACTGACGGCGAGGACCAACGTTGGACGATTAAACCTTATTAAATATTTATATTACTTCAAATACCAAATATAGTAACGAAACCACATAGGTATGAATGTTAAAATTATGGACATTTCAAAATGTATTATTTATTTATTATGTATTCTATAATGAAAGCGAAAACAAATGCAAATATAGAAATAATTAATTTAATTAATTTACTTACTGTTTAATATACCATCAATTGTATAATCTTTTTTACCGTCTGGATCATCTTTGCGTCCACCTCGAAGTAACCGGCTTATTGACGATACACTTGGTGGATCCGTTATTCCATCCTTCAACAAACAAATTAGATTAAATAAATAGGCGCGTTTTCTTGATTGTTGAATATAATAGCGATTTTATACAAAAAACATTCAATTTTAAATTTAATTAAGAAAACTCAAGTAAGAATGCATACCTACAACAATATTTACGCAGTGTGTCTGTATAGGTAATTATTTACAATTGGGTCCACCGTAGTACAAAACCGGTGTTGCTTGTTGTGCAAAATTTTCTTAATTTTAAAGATTTTGATTGTTACGAATTTGACAGAGAAAATTTGTATTCAATAAATTCAATGAATTCAAAATGGAGTCACGAACCTCAAAACGGACAAACGAGGTGAATTTTATTTGTGATCACAATATATTATTTTATTAGAATATAAAGGCAATTATTTAAAATTATTTTATATTTGACACGTTTATCTTCTTGTTTCGATCTTTAGCACCTGCAATGATTTATGGAATTCCAAATCGTAATATTATTTTTCGTCCAATAGAAACAGTAGCAATCTTTATAATAGTAAATCAGTGAAGCATCAATAAGTCAACTATGATGTCGTATATCAAACAATTTCATTTCCTTCGAGTCTAAAAATATGTTTCGATTCAATGAACAAGTGCCTCATAGTTCACCTAACCTATATTTACTACATTCTTCTCTATACTATACGAAACACTACTATCTCCAATGTTACTGTACGGCTTTATCTTGATGGCCGATTGATGAGAACGACTGGTTATATTTCATGTCCTACGGCACTAAAACAAAACACGTACCATTCTTGCATATGTTTATTATTTCTTTTCGAAGCGGAACATTACGGGCTTTTGGATTTCTGCGCAGATTGTAATCACCATCTACTTGGCGGTGATCACAGATCGAGATTGTTTTTAACTTCAGATAAATCAGGTGAATATTTCCTTGGTTTACAATATAATATTTTTACCTTACTCTACGAAGTTAAGAAGAGCTAAAGCATTCGGTCGTAGGATTATAAGTTTTATTCATTAAAAACTTTAAACATCAATGGTTAAAAAAATGTATTTAAAACGACTTTCTTGCTTGCCAATCAAGTTTGTACAAATGTTATTGGATTTAATCATCAAAAATCGGGATTTCTTTATTAATAAAATGCGGAGTGACCAGCACTCGAATATTTCCCAAACATACTGTTAAACCAACCAATACTGTATCAGTAATTTTCTGAAATTGTACCATTTACCATATTATTTTATTACGTAATCAAATAGTTTTCTATTTCAGTATAAAATATAAATTGTGAAAATATTTATTTACAATATGACAAATATAAAATTAAATAAGTCTATTTTGTATCCCTAACAAAATGTTGTCCGGCACAGTTCATCCATTTTATTAAATATAATCTAAACTTTTCGAACTAAAGTTATGCGAAATATAAATATCTTTCGTTATGAGCATAATTATTATTGCCATATGTGCTCCCATTCTAGTGATATTGGACATAGAACAATAAATGTGGAAAACATACACTTCCGGTTTGAAGAATATTTTGAAAAATAGTTGGTGCACATATAGATCATATACAAGTCTTAAATTTCAAGTTTCACAATTTTAGGTTCGACAGTTTTGGCTCTTCTAGAGCGTTCACAGACATACATCTACACACCCACAGATGTCATTCCGAAAATAGTCACATTTGTTTCAAGGAAGGTCAAAACGTGTATATCCGTTGAAATCACAAGCTCGAAAATTTTTATGGTTACAAGAATTACTTATTACTTTATAAAAGAAAGTAAAAATCCATGTAATAGATTATACGACGAGCTGAAGGCATCGGTGCTTGTTTGTTAATTTTGTGTTCAACATCCTCTCCACATGACCTAATCATCTCATTTGTTGCAATCTTCATACACCAATTAGTTATCATATCCTTGATATTTAATCAACTTGCACAGTTGGTCCTCAATTGAAACTTTGCTAGCAAAACCATTTATTTTAAAATCTGCATATTTTTCAGTTAGAAGTTTTCAATCACATTTTTCAATTTAGTTTAATTTTAAACAGATGGCAACAATGGATTCATAAGCGCCTACACTGACTGTTTATTTACTATTGTAAGAATCGTTTGATAAACACAGTGTTTTATTTTAAAAAATGAATACAAATAAACTTTATATTTCTAAGTATTGTTAGAAGTATTTGTACGCGTACCTACGTTAAATAAAGTCTACTTCAAACAGTAACAGAAATACCAAATAACGTCGATTCCGAGAAAACATATTTGACAAACGCGGAGCGACGCATATCCTTTATATTTCTATAAGTAGTATACCTATGTTTAATTCTTGAAAAAGAAATCGGCTACACTGATATTTAAAGAATTATATACGCATTTTGTAGTTATATTTCTTTTAAAATAATATCCAGATTAAGCTGTACAATTCTTGGAAAACCATTTCAATTCAGAATATGCCAGAAAGTTTTGGATATCAACGATTAACTTGTAAAATCCGAGATATTGAGAATTATATTTCAATTCTTGATATGCAAAGGACAAGTGCATAATAAGGAAAGTATTAAAGAGATGAAAACTTTATAATAAAATATCCAGACTCTCTTTTGCACCAACCCACGCTCATTTCAAACTTTTTAATCTTACATTAGGACTTAAATTATAATGGAATAAAATGGAAATATATCTAATTTTTTTTACAAGTATATTTGAGTTTTTAACGAAAATACACGATTTGACATACTCTGAATCGTTCCAAACTATTTTGGAAAAATCTGTTAATGATAAAACTTTCACACAATAGTATGTTATTAAATATATGTATTACAACAAATTTACTGTCAGTATACCCACATGTGTTTATATGTACATATTTAGTTATTAATTTATGTAAAACAATGTAAATGAGAGTCCAGATTAATTGTAGCAATTTAATTGTAAATAATTATACTTATCAGTTTTGTTTATGGACCATGAAATTAGCAAGTTTATTTATTTTTATTATCACTCATAAAACAAACGTTTTCCAGTTTTGAACGGGTTTGAAGGGTAATTAAGCAACAAAAATGATTTATTAGCATGGTAAAAATGGCAGTAGTTATATAATACCTTCTCACTGGAAAACCAGTATAAATATATATTTCTGTAATCATGTCATTCTGTCTATATGAACTTTTTGATTGATTGATTGATTGTTAGCACTGACAGCATTCGTAGCACAACCTAGATTACGTTAGTCCCACCTAGTCAGATAACATGAAGGACCAATACACAAACGGTCCAGGGACACGGCGAAGAATAAGTGCACTCTAACCAAAAATCACATCAACATATCAGAGTTTTGGATGGAAATGGATTTACAAATAAAGACAAAATAGGCGAAACTTTGGCACACGCGATATATGGGCCTATTCTGAACTCAGATGTTGTAGATTGTGAAACTGGTTCTGCATGATACAGTTTGTTATCGGATTGTTTAACAGAATTTGTTATTCCTACTATTGCGCATTGTTATCGTAAACAATTGTTAAGTTGACTAACGGTCTTAAAATTATAAAGACTTCTAAAAGATGAATTTATTTTCTTTATGGATGAAGTCAATTATGAAAACTAGTAAATTAATAATATTCTGAAGATCTTATTATTTTAATCATAAATTTCATATAAATCCTGTTCAGGGACATCAGTAATCCATTTTCCTAAAATGAGCGACGGTTTAATCAACTTTGCGGTTAAGTCATCCCACAAATGATCGATGTATTTGGGATTGTTCGTGGGCGTTAATATTCCTGTTCGAAATATTTGATTATCATCTAAATATGATACATGCATTTTGTACTGCTCTCTGCTGAATATTTGCATGTTATCTGTGTATACATTTTGACAGATTTAGTTGGGAAAATAAACACAGTTAATATTCTGAGTCGTTCACATGCAAAAACCAGTAAAAGATGTTTGCATATCTACTAGTATAACATTGTTAGTTCTGAATTAAATAAGACGTAAAGGTCTTTATAAGAACATCGTTCAATACATAACCACCTTTAGGGAATGTCTTACAATGAATAAGACAAATTGTCTAAAAAAAAGTACTATGATCAAGGTAATAGATGCCTCGATCATAGTATAATGGTTAACTAAAATACAGAATTACTTTTAAGATTTGTTATCTATGATGAGAAAGGAAACACGTGACATAGACTCCAAGCGATGTGATGAATATTCAGAGTGCATGAATTAGTTAGGATTTGGTTGTGAAATTAAAACGCAAGAACAGTAGTGTACACGAGAGAATTACACATTTTTGTTATACATAAACTAAACGTAAAATCGTATACTATCGTAAATCGATTATGTGGATTGAAGAAATGGAAATTTGAAGTTTGCAATAAGGATGTCTTTAGAGAATTACACACGAGAAATTGAGAGAAAATTTATTAATCTATAAGCTATATTTAAATACAGATAAACCGTAAACATCAATGGTTGGATATAGTATAAAGTAGGTTAATGTTTTCATTATAAATGCAATATTTATTGTTTTGCAGAAAGTCATAGGTATATAGTATCTGATTAGGTACGATTGACTTTTCAAACAACAGTTGCTAGATATGTCAATATCTTCTTTTTTTTATAAGAAGCACTTTTTCCCTAATTCGTGTTGTAAACTTTGACTTTCGATTAAGATAATATTTTCAAAAATAGGAGGTGCACACTCGGGCTATATACAAAAGATTAAAGTTTCATAATGTTTCCTTTAACAGTTCTGGCTCTAGAGCGTTCACATGCATACATACACACAGACGTCGTTTCGAAAATAGTGAGATTCAATGCAGGGATGGTCAAAACGTGTATTTTCATAATTACAATACTTCCATTTAGACTTCGTCCAAGAAAGTAAAAATAGGAGGTTTTTAAGACATATATAAGTTCTAAGTTTAAAGAATTATAATATATACGAGGTCTGTTCAGAAAATAACCGAACTTAATTTTTTAAACTATATTATTAATTTTACAGACTATTGGTTGGCTGTATTGCGTTGCGCATAACCTCCTCTTTTACCACATGTTCTTGGATTGTTGATATCTCGTTTAGTTTTCGTGATATTGTTATATGAGTGCAACAATGTGCATTGCAGGTGAGCAATTGATTAATCGTGAATCGAACGATTGTAAACTAACTTTGTCGCAATCGGAACCTGGGTTCGAACCCAGGCCTCCGTACAATGAGTGAAATGAGGTCAACATCATGGAAATCAATTGTTTGGTAGTTGAGTAAAATATAACCGTTTACTGAAGCGCTCGTGTCTCCATTATTAATCGAGAGAAAATGAAATATAATAATAATAATGATGTTTGTTGGAAGAGAACGTGCTACGTTTAGGTATCCGATGTGTTGGAATTCAGGAAGAACCCGGTCCTGTTGTGTGCATGTGTGTGTGTGTGTGTCAGTGAGCGCGTTTGTGCTGCTATGATTGCTACGATGATGCGATGCCACGGCTGTGGACACGGTGTCGTGAGCGGTACCGCCTAGTTCGCACGTTCGTCCGCTCACTCGCTTGCTCTATCTCTTGTGTTCGCTTATGCTTGGCATGCCGCCGCGCCGACACGCGGAACCACGGGGCGACACTGCACCATCATCCGACAATCGGATCAGTGGCGTAGTACCGAACACCACTTCATTTGCATAAGGCATCAATATTATATACCTATCTACCAATTCGCTCTAGGGGAAATATTCCAAATTCCATATTTTAATCGATCACCAATCTTTCATCGAATTCTTTGGGGCCTCTCAACACTTCCGGATCCACAATTAAGATGTAATATTATCAAGCGATCACATTCACAATTTTAGTAAATCTATATTAATTATGAAGATACACTATAAAAACATAACATAAATTAACATCACCTATTTATATAAAACAAAAACTATGTCATCTTACTGATTTGAAGGAAATAGAATTTTGAGTAAATTCATGATTTTATTGGAAGGTGTGTTTATATACAATTATTTATTTTCCTATATTGAATCTGCATTAGCATCATATGAAGATTTTTTTTTATATATATACGTAATTGCTTAATTTTTGTTTTATCCATATTAAATCAAGCTTTAGCGATTATCTGAGTTTTTCTGCTAATAACTTGGGTAAATGATCTAATGAAAAAGGTTGGGCCACTAATTATGCATTCAATATATTAAACAAAAGCATAATATATGTTGGAAATTTGAGCAAAAAATATATGAAATTCGTGGAATTTCTGTAATATTATTTATATTTTAGATAATGTGGCGGCAAGTGGGTGCATATCATGATTAAAACTTTAATCAAAACATAGCATATTTCATGGAAGCGAAAACCAAACATAAATAACTGTTGTATTCGACACCCACTGCACTTATTACAGAGCTGTGCCGGAATTCAAATCGAAAGGAATTAAACAGAATTTATATTCATTTAAGGATTTAAATCAATGTAAGTGAAGCCCTTTTGATAATATGAACACACGTGACTTTTAATTGTCAAAAAGACTTCAATTTCTTTTGAATTATAAAAGATTTGTAATTGATTAACAGGTCTTCATTCCTTTTGGTTTTAATACAAAAACACACAAGAAACTTGTAATTGTCAAAAAAGCTTCAATTCCTTTTGAATTATAACAGATTTGCAATTGGTAAATAGACATTAATTCATTTTGACTTTCTTATAAAAACAGGTTCAAATTAAAATAAAGCAATCATTCTTTTCATATTCACTGTCGTTATGAAACGGACGAAAACGGGCACTTTGATCGAAAATTTCGTGATACTTTACCAAAGTAAGTGTCAAGCTCCGTAATGTCCATTTGGAAAAGACGATAATGTATGCGCATGTGTTCTGATATATCTCCGTCACTGGCGGAGATTGGCGGCGAGGAGCGCTAGGTGTTTAGCGGGGCCGCGAGACAGCTATTAGATTACAGCCGTTGCGAGATGAGGCCCGAGTGGTACACAGAGTGTGCGATGTTATCGCGCGGTGTCCGAGAGATGTCCGAGGCGGTAATTTGAGGGCGCGCGCGTCGTGGCACGCATTGTCCTCGTCGTCGCTGCACTGACGCTGGCTCGTGTGCTATGCGACCGACCGACAGACCGACCGCTTCGACTCTTTGCTACGGCCGCGGCCGCCTACACCATGCCAGAGTATTCTGCACGAACGAATAACCGTCTGGATGCGACAATAATTTTACACGCTATGGACGGTATTCTTTGAATCGAATCGAAAGCTGAAATTAACCGCTAATTGAGGAATGCGGAATAAACTGTACTTGCAACTGTTACGATATTCAGAATTGTCTTTTCGGAATACAATGTACATTGAGACAATGCACTTCCTTTTGGACCTTTGTGTATTATATTACTTCAAATATTCGACAATCAGTTTTGCTACATAAATTTTGTTGTATTACTATTCTATTTCAAAATTTTCTCTGCCAGCATATAGAAGTTGTTTTGTAAAGTCTTGTAAAAATAATTTTGGAAATGTGACGAGTTGCATATAGGAACAGTATCGAATAGTAAAGAATTATCAATATTAATATAATTCGAATAGTGTTTTAAGTTTATGCAAAATATTGTAGGAGTAGAGTGAGAACAATCTGTCCATAAATGGTAAATACACTTTATATATAAAATGATAACCCTCATTACATTAGCCAACATGCTGCGGGGCGGTCAACGATGACGCCATGGATAATGCGACCGTTTTGACATTTAATATTTCACGTGTATAATAATGTATGTATACATAATGCCCATATAAATATGCAAATATTTACTTGTGAAAAATCATCGCGATCCTTATAATGGAGCGAAACAAACAAGGCGTCCATATAAACTCAACTATACGTAATATTTATCTATATATTATGTATTTTATCTTAGTTTTCATGATTATAATATACACATTTTCATTCATTTTTAAATGGATACTATGTATATGTACGATATGGTGGCCATGGAAACGTCTAAGATATTCAAATGCAGTTTTCTACATATGCTACAATTTTTGAACAAAATCTACGCATTATGCCCAAAATCTAATCAGTTGTTTATAAATAAATAAATGTTAGGCTCAATCACGAAATTTCGTTGTTTTTTGCATAAATAAAAATGTGTTGTGGCCTTCGACTTTCTCATTTACTTTTCACTAGCAATATATATCACAAACAAACTGTCACACTAAACAATACTCCACAGTAATACTATTAAATTTAGCTTATTTATTTATTACGTTATGAAATTCTGTTTATTCAATATAAAATATAGATTGTCTCTTAAATATTCGCCTCATCAATATATTCAAATATAATATTTAATATCTACTGTTTTTCAATATTAATTTTCAATAACCAATACGCTCGAATCACGTTCTCAGTGGATCGTTTCAAATGGGTCTATTTTGTATCCATCTTAAAATGTTGTCAGGTATAGTTTATACGATTTATTAAATATAATCTCCCTACATGCGTATCTATGACAACATAAATAAAAAAAATTTGATTTTTAATTATTTATGTAGAACACACTATTTTAACAACTGATGTTTCAATATAACTACATATTTTTGAAGAGATAAAACGATAAAAACAATAATAAAAACGATAGCAATTGTACTAAATTTATTGTTGCAATCATTCAACAATATATCAATCAACATTTTAAATTTCAATTTTATTATTATTAGTAATTTTTGTTACCATTTTCGCAATTTGGAAAATCGTTATAAATTAAAATGTCATAATTATTTGAAGATTTTTTTGAAATAATTAAAAAAAAAATGATCCAATAATGTTACAGACACATGACCGAACAGCTGTATTGTATTATCGTACCACGAGCTATAAATTGACTACTATATTTTGTAATATTACTATATAAATATTCGACAAAAAGATACGTAAATCCTAAGTATAGTAAATTCATGTTTTCTTTTTTGTGGGTCTTAAAATATTGCGGAATATTTTTAAATTAGAAATCTGAAAAACTAGAAGACTCTAGAGTTATTAAATGCTATATAATTTATTTTCTGTTATAGGTACCTATATATAACAAAGAAATTAAAATTGTGCAACTGTTTTCCTGGAAATATAAATAATTCATTATAATTAGCTTTTGCGTAAAGCTATTACTCTTGTCTACACATCATCGTATAGTGTTTTATCACGTCTGTAACTTTCATACTAATATAAAATAACCTTATCATTAATAGAGTCAGTCCACACGTGAAAAACTCTCGTAATTGGCTTTTTATCTCTCTTACCTTCATAAGTCTGTCTCGGATTTCCCAGGAGAAAATGTTCGGTTCTTCTTTTCTGAGTCGTTCGATGCGCGTTTCGATTTCTGGCGTTGCAACACGTGGCTTCGAGCCGCCAATCACGCCTGGTCGTATACTGCCCGTTTCTTGGTAGCGATTCAATATTTTCGATACACACCCGTGCGACACACGTAACTGTCGCGATATTACACATGGCCGTACACCAGCCGCTGCCATTTCCACAATTTTCAACCGGATATGATTTGGCAACGGTCGACCATTGATGAACACACCACCCAATTGATTGACACGGCCTTGACCTGCGAAACCAATAACAGATATTCCTAATAACATTACTGCTATATGGTAGATACTATTCTCATCTATGTAACATATTATACACTTTGTATTTTATATTAAAAAGACACATTTTTATTTTACTATATATAGGTAGGTACCTGTATGAAAATGAGATAAGGGATGTTGAAAAATCTAATTCATTTTGCGTGTACGTATCTCAAGACACTGTACTTCATTCGAGGCGCTTTGTCATTGGAAATTTTGTTCTTAAACTGAATTGTATATGAGAACCGAGGCGTTCATTACTGTTGTACTTTTGATTGAATGCAATCTGTGATTTTGATACTTAGCTTATCATGTAACAATTTAGTAAATATGGTAACCATGGACATCATATTCGTCAATAAACCCAAACGAGTATTTTAAAATATATGATTTTTTATTCGGAGTCAAGGAGACGTTAAACGAATGTTTACCCATACATTCTTTGATTCGGCCAATGTTAGAGGCGAATGAATACTATAACTCTTTTGCCAATACAGTGCGGCGAGCTAAAAACGACTTTACAAATTTTCCTCATTTGTTCTGGAATTCCAAGAAAATCAAATATTGGTAGAAAACAGAAATAATATATAATTTCTGTTTTATTTTGACAAGTTTCGACATGAAATATATATATATATATATATATATATATATATATATATATATATATATATATATATATATATATATATATATATGTATATGTGTTTCTGTAAGTTGGTTTGTGTGTGTTGTGTCGGTCGTAATGCAATATTCAGGGAAGTAAAGTCAATTTTAAACTTTTATTGCAGCATTAAAACCGAAAACTATAGTAATGAAACAGTAATGAGTCATCACCTGCACATTTGTTTTACTGGGAAAAGCAGTTATTTATATTAAATCGTTTATAAAGTGCAATGTGAACTTATCTTTGTCATTACAACAAATACAGTAACTACAAGTAAGCTTCATTATGTATATCTAATAACGTGATGATTGGATGGTACTTAATGCCCACACAGTTTTTTTCTTTACAATTACTGTGTTAATGTGAGATGCAAACTAATAAGTACACTTAATGTTTTATTTTCTAATTATAATGACAGAACAAAGAAGATATGCATGGTTTTTGTATTCATATTTTTACTCAAAATAGAATATAGTCTTGAGCAAATTTATGTCAACATCATTCTTTGGCGTTGTCTAAAAAGAAGTATTGTAATCATGAAAATTTACGAACTTAAGATAATAACAGAAATACACATTTTGACGATCCTTTTAAACTTAAAACCTAAAACTTGTATTCGTGCTGCTCACCGGAAAAAACGCTTTATTCTTGCAACTTTTTCAATATCCCGTATATGATGGGAAATAGTGATTCTTATAAAAGTTAGAGATAGTCAATTTTCCAATGTTTTATTTGCATTTTTTTATTTAACACATTAATGTCTCCGAAACTCCATCTGCCAGATTTTAAGTACAGAGGAGCTAAAGCCATCGGTCCAGCGTCTGTAGCATTCTCGAATCAAAAAATGACACTAACAAAAAGTGTTTGTCTCGTTGCATCGCCCAGAATCCAAAAATATACATAACTTGTTAGTCGTCGTTCGCTCACACTTAAGACTAAATTTGTACCCTCTACTCATCTGAAGGTACCAAAACGATTAGAACCAAATTTGCTACACACATTACTTGGCATCCCATTTGAAATTGTTCGCAGTTTAAATCCAATTACCCGTACACCTCTGGAGTTATAGGACCCCAACATTTGGAGCCCCTTTTTCATATTGTCCTTAAAAATAATAATTAAACACCTACAAATTCTAAAAAAAAACAAGATATTTTATATCTACAATATTTTCTCATATTGGTAACCCAAAGACCCTGAAACAATATTAAATTTTATAATTTTTAATTTTGAAACATTAACTAAATTTTTCTATTATATCAAAATTATCTACAATAATTTGTAATACTATTTATAAATATAACATTCTTTTCAAATTGTTAACCAAAAGGCCATAATAATTAAAAACAATTATTCCGTCCGCTGCTCGTATCGCATATATTACTTATATGCGATTTGCAATATATTTATATTTGAGTATCATTACTAACTTAATATTATAAATAACAATGCATTTTGAATTTTGCATTATATTATTGTTACGGAATTCAATTAAAAATAAAACACTAATAGAAATGCTTCGCGAGGAGAATCGTAAGTATATTTGTTAAACAGGAAATCATATTGTTGAACAAGTGAGATAAAATAGTCACCATTTTCAATAATTTCAAGCATTTTAAATAATGATTACAGTATTAGATACATCAGCCAACATTGGTTATAATTGTTTGTATGACAACCTGTCATGTAAACATAATCGCACCTTTATTTAAAATATAGAGTTATTTATATTTTCATAGATGGCGACAATTTGCAATTTCGATTAATGATTAGCAATTGGATCGCTGTGAATACAACTATACTTTGTCGGTGGTATTTATTAATTTTTGTATACAATTGTATGATGGCCACATTTGCAAGTAGTATTTTTGAAAGTGTCTGCACCTTGATGCATTAGTGTCACTGACAAATCATAATGAATCTGCAGCAGCTAGCGACAAGCAGAAAACATGGACAATCAGTAATCGGGAAAAAGAGGTAGTAGCATCGCCGCACACACGAGCGCACAAAACATTAATTCGGACTGCATTCTTTAATGATTATTTAATCACCGCTTTGCAGGGGTGGGCCGGGTAATTTGGGAGCCCCGAATCGAATCTCGACAACTATAATTTGTTGAGATGATTGCGTTGTGTTCCTCACCTCGGGCGAGATCGCACCGCGGTGTGAGAGATAGATGAACAAGTCACTCTTTTAATTAATTACGTTATTATATAAACAAGAACCAGGTCTGACACAGCCCGCACATCCTATATATATATATATATTTATATGTACCTACCGACTATGATCAACAATATCTGCACACAAATAAAAAGTAAATTATTTTTCTTTTCTTTGTTGTTTTTGTTCTTGTTCTTCATTTGTTATGTTGATGACTTGTATTTGTAATTGAATAAAAAACAACAAATCAAATATTTTCCAATTTACTTTGACATTCATATATATATATATATATATATATATATATATATATATATATATATATATATATATATATATATATATATAAATAAATAAAATTGGTTTGACAGGAAATATTTAGGGTCTTTTCCTGTTCAACAATTTATATTTTTGTTATAAAAGGTAAAAATGAAAAACTAATGGCTGTGGAGCAAAATATTAGCACCATTGGATTCAGCGGACCCAAAAACATGGAATTTGACCAAATTTATCAACAGCATGATCCGGTTGAAGTCAATTTACATGGTATATTTATGAAAATCTTATATTTTACTATGTATAGTCAACAAAAATCGTAAACTTACAAACATTAAGAGATAGCGACTTAAAATACAATGAATAATACTATCAGCTATCGTTTGTTTTTATGTTGGCCAAAATCCACTCTTATTTTTCCAATGTGGAAAGCTAAAAGTTTGGCCACCCCTGATCTATACGTATAATATAATATTACTTTATTTTATTTTAAATTCATATACCATTAAACAATATCAATATAACTAGGGGAAACGTAGGTATTTTCAGTGGTGTTTTTTCAGTAATAATATATTGTGAAACATAAATGTGAATTTTCTTATTAATATTATTGGCGATTTCTTAATATATGCGTTACATTTCTTGAATATATCTTATAAACAAAGGTTTCCTAATAATGCTAGTGATTACAGCTACAAAATTTATATTTGAAACATTAATTTTATTACTGTGGTTGCAAGCAATTAATTGAATTATTATTAGTAATTGCTAATGTTAATAACTAATTGGTTTGCTGTAAATGCAGCTTAATTTAGATTTTTTTTTCATTACCTCTATACTATATAAGTAAAAGAAGCAAGGGTAATTTCGTGGTAATAAGTTCTTTCCTATTTGTTTTGGCACTGTTTAAAAACAAGCAGGATATAAAAAATATTACAAAATTCTGCTTATTTACCGTATGAATGATGTAAAAATCCGATGGTAGTTTTTTTTTTTAGAAAAATCCCAAACAAATATTCCAGTGAATATTTACGTAAATAATAGCTAACTAAGTTTATATCAACATGTCCGTGTTATTTTCACTCTCGCATCATCGGTCACATATTATTGTCCAGCAAAAGCAAACATTTTTTACGAGCTGAACATACTCGTATTCATGAATCATATCAGCGGGCAAATTGGTGAAAAGTTGACTTGATCGAAACCTATACAGGTATGACGGTACCGGGTGTTTGTCATGGCCTGTAAAATTTGGTGAGGCACCGGCCCACGAAATAAGCAATTTTACGTTAATTATCTTATAGTGGACTCTCCATATTTATCTGCGTAATCTTTGAAACATCGTTAAACAATTTAAACAATAGCTGAGACGGCATGGAACCAAGGCATGTTCTGCTAATCACCCTTTTCCTTCATAAATATTTAGATCTACTCTTGAAACTTAAAATAATAAAAAAGGCTCCTTACCACAAAGTATTTGAAAAGCTAAATACGCATTTATTGCCAGGATCAGTAGCCAAATATCGAAACTAGTACATTGAGATGTTTTGAATTATATATATATATATATATATATATATATATATATATATATATATATATATATATATATATATATATATATATATATATATATATATATATATATATATATATATATATATATATATCTATACAACCGAAAACAAATGTAGTACAATATTATACATTATTTTTTGTTAGATTATTAATTTATCCCGATTAAGAAATCGTAAAAATGAGGGAAAAAATTAAATGTCAAAATAAATATGTTATGTGAATAAAGGACCTTAGTTTAATAAAAATTGTGTGTGAATTATGAGAAGCAGTAAATTTATATATATATATATATATATATATATATATATATATATATATATACAAATACGATTTATTATCAGTAAATATATGGTGCATTTATGTATAGGTTAATTCTCCAAGGTTTGATCTATTTATATTAAAGATAGCTTATCTGGGCCTAGCAAACTCTAAATTGATTTGGCTGTATTCGGATTGGGAGAGACAAATGAAGTCTGTGAATATTAAAAGATCTCTCAGTAAAATACGGCGTAATACTGTCCCTCTAATGTCATTTGGTAAATTTTTATTATATTGTCTATAAACTTGGAAAAACTGTACTTTTGGTATAGGACAGCCGTAACAAAATAATTAGCAAAACAAAGAGTGTAATTAGTGTTTTTCAACAACATAAAAGGAAATATAATTAATTACGCTGTTCGCCTTTGGATAGTTCAAGTTGTTGATCTTGAATTTGTCAACTGTCACAAATTTTTACTTAAAACTCAATTTTGCTTAAATATCTTAAAATATTAACATAAATACAATTTCAAAATGTTCCAGACTCATTAAATATGGAATTTGGCAACATTGCAATATAAATTTTAATATTAGGGACATATTTGGACAGATTCTATTAACCACAAACACAAAATCGATATTATTGAACAACTTGTCAGTGAATTATTAATTTTAATAAACAGTTTCTAAACATACGTTTATCAAATAAACACAACTAGAAACATTAATTGAATTAATTAAATGCAGATAATATGAATAAGTAAAACCAGATTTATTTTAAGCCATGTATTCAATTTTTGAGCGAAATAAAAGTTATTTGATTGAATCGAATTTGATTTGCGTAGTTCCAATGAATGTGTCCCCAATGCCTGTATGTCAATACTTTTATTTTGCACGCCTTAATCATTAAGTGGTGAACATAGTTCGGTGCTTGACCAGCGTGGCTGACATTAGCCCAAGATAAAAATAAATAAAAATCAAAGTACCTTGAAAGGGATATCCCGCAAACATAGGCCGGTATTCCATATTTCGCGGTGATTTCAATAAAATGAAAAGTAATCATCGAAAATGCACAAAATCCATGGCGAAAACTGTGTACAGAAGCACTAGACGATACGTTTAAAACCCGGATACCGGCGTTAACATTAATAGTAATGGAAGTTAGCAATTCAATTCGGGAAAGAAAAAAAATTTGTTTAAAGGCAGGCATCTGGTAAGCTAAATTACTGTGAAATCCAACGATTGGTCGCTTCGTACACATATGCCCTATTGTACTTTCGGAAGTAAGGTTCGACACGAATGGGCTGTTGATGTCGTGAATTTAAGTATAGGGTACGTGATATCGATATTGTTTACCATCGTTGCATGAGCTTAGTACCAACAGAGGTGGGACCCAGTGCATGGGAACTAGTATGTAACTGGTGGGAATATGATGGGTGTTACTTTATTCTGATCTGCCTACTTGTTTGTAACTGGTGTTGCGAAACTAACTGACGATTGTGTCGTACTAAACATATTTTTCTCTTGTACTTATGTTGATTGTATATTTTATTGTTGACGTATAAACAATGCAAGTTTCAAAAATGGCAGTCATATATTCTTATGAATTATCATCATAACCATTATTTCGTTTATATGGAGGGCCATTTATAAAGACTACTTTACATTAATGCCTTTTAAATGACTTGTCACATTAAGATTGACGAGTACTGCCTCCATAACAAAAATCAGAATTATATTTTCAAAAAGAAAAATCACATTCAACTAACTTAAATCCAAAGCAATATAATACGTATAAAGATTTGTAAATTGTGCATCCGTTTCATCGATTTCTGAGGGTAGAATTCTGACTGACATCACTGGTGCCTGTCACCGCTTGATAAGAGTCACAGTTAAGATGAAGAAAATTAATCGGATCATCTGCGCCTGTCAATATTTCGACAAGAGAACAAAATAGACTGAATTAGATAAATGACATTTCAGAATATATCTGTAGAGTATTGGTTAGAATTGATAGTTAGTACTTCAAAATCATTACAAATTGGTATTGGTATAATTTTCCACCCTTTCACTTATATAAGGTAAGCTTGGTATTCATATTTTTTCTGTTGGAAATATATATATATATATATATATATATATATATATATATATATATATATATATATATATATAATGAAAACTACGTAATAGAAAGTCCTGTGTTGGCCACAACCCATTTTTTACAGTTAATATCAAATCAGATTCTTTAATTATTCGTACGGTGTACTGTGGGCATGTTTTAATTAATTATTATTAATTTATTTGTATTTTAGATCCATGCATCAAAAAGCATCTAAGGTCCGGTATTACAATTTTGGCTTAATTTCCAGTTTGTTCGAAAGTGTGTTTACTGGATTGGGTATCTTCAGAAGAAATGAAGAATTAACTGCAGCATCAATTCTTGTTATTTAATAAATATGATATTTTCTTTAAAAACAGAAGGTGTAGCCAATACTTTTACCTGTAGCGTGTTTTCAGCAAAAATACCGTCAACGCTCCGTGCCAAATTCGCTTGACAAAAGCGCTAGAATATCAGTAGGACCACCAAAACCAATTCACAACAGCGACAAGCGACTACTACTACACAAGTAATGAACGAAACACAAGCTGTGTCCTCGGACCACCAACAAATTTGTGAGCACCTACGTTCTGCTGGGTACAACATATGCATCTATGTGTAATGAAAAGAGACGGGGATAGTGAAGTGATTCATCCGGATATCCATGCTATCGGCATAGCTAATCTAATAAGACAAGTCATCTATTACCTATTGTGTCGTCGGCTGTGGAATTAGAAGCGGCGTTTAGACGGTATACTAGACCACCTGGTCGGCATACACCAAACGAACGTTACGGTACTACGCGTTAAGGGTGCCAGGTCTGTTAAAAAATGTGTACAATGTTTCGCAAGGCAAAATATCACCCTCTGGTATGTTGCTCATTTTTTATTAGGTGCTGCACAAAACAAAAAAAAAACTGATTTATGACTTACGAAATATATTTAAGATATCAGGAATTTTAATATAAATACATTAGTTATAAGACTACCGCAAAAACTGAATATATCCCCAAAGAAAATATAAACCGGTAATAATAGGTATATGTAAGTTGTTTCATATTATCTCGAAGACGGCTTGGTTAGGTTTGAGAAAAGGCAATTGTCATACACAGAAATAACAGATTGGAGTAGTTAATTTATATATATATATATATATATATATATATATATATATATATATATATATATATATATATATTTAAAAAAATGTTTTCTTTAGCATATTCACAGTGGCTTTAGGGTTAGACCTATTTTACTAATCCGGAGCTTGTGCCAAAACACCAATCGGGAAAGGTTCGATCATTAACCATTACCATGTTCACATGGAGGATTCAATACTGGAATGAGATTGAACTGAGTACGTTCCTCATGTGTTCACATGTCCGGGATTGAATTTGAGTTTCAATACGATTAGAAGTTCTTAAAAATTCCAATAGCGCTGTCGTCAGCTGATGACCGTTGTCATTCAGGGGCGTTGTTAGGATTTCAATTTGTGGGGGGCGCAAAGATTTACCGATTTACTGACGTCATACAAAATATGATAGGTGTCTATATTTAAAGAATAAATTTTGGGAAAACAGGGGGGGGGGGGCGCGGTGGCAGTTTAAAAGAGAGAGTACGTGCGCCTCCTCGGAAATGCTACTGAATGATACTGCACATGTCTCATAACAATTCGATGTGTGCACAAAGTAAAATTTAAAACAAGTTTTCAATCCAGTCCCACTAAAAATGTGCCAATTCACAATGTTACCTATGTATCTAAATTATTAGTTGTAATAAAATTTATTAGAAGGTTGATAATGAACTTCAGCTTTAGTTGATTACTCATCATTTTTTCTGTGTAGATGATTCTTGTTAAATATTTTTCATTAGTATTATTAAAAAACTTTTTCCAAAGTTCGTATCAGTTACTGAAAAACATTTGTGAAATAAGTGCATTTTTATCATTTGCATGGGCTCCCATATTAATTAAATTATTTTATGATAATCGTTGTATGTACCTAAGTCAATATTTGTAGTGCAAAAGTAAAATCATATTTTGAGAGTCGGAATGTTTGTTAATTCAAATACATATTCGTAGAATATAATATTTACACTTATTTTCAAAAGTTTCCGAAGTACAAAGTATAGACTTGTCTATATAGACAAGAGCTATCCCGCTTTGTGCAATTTCTTATTATTGCAAGAGTCGAAATGTTGTTTGTTGGTGCCGATGGCCGATCAATGTAATTTGTGTTGGAAATGTGTGTGTTGAAAGTAGTAGATTGAAGATATTGGAGCGAAATGAGCTAGCGAGCCTGAACTTCGCACCCGAAGCTATACGAGAAACAATAAAACAAAAGTGAGGAACCGGTGAACTAATAAAATTGGCTGAGTGTCCGGCGATCGCGGGTGAAAAGAAACCGTCGCCTGCGGCAGAAGCATTAACATCAAGCAAGAGATGCAGCGACGACCCCATTACGAATGTGATCGTCTATATGTGTATACCTACGTGCCGCCGACCGATGTGTTGCTGATGTGGACAACAGCAGACTCGACTCGACTCGACGCGAACGCTTTTAACAGCGCAATTACAAACTTAATGGATATTGCCGATTTGAATTTTCTGGCTATTTAATTTTTTCTCTTTAGTTTCGTTCACGTTACTACAAATAAATAAGAAAGAAGAAATACACAAGTCGTGTGAACGATTCGTAATCACAAAACTGTTATTCTTCTTTTTTTTTACCGTCAAGTTATCATTTTAAATTTATTCACGCAAAATCTGCTATAACTGCATCCTGATATTCCTTTTTATTTACTTCGTTTTTACCGTACTCTCATAAATTACTGTTGAAGATATATTTAAACAAGAAATTTAATGCTATTACTCTCAATCATAGAAAATTTATGAATTTTATTACAATTTGAGATTCTTAAAAAATATATATCAGTCGACATAGAAAAATGTGTAGTAAAAATAAAATAATTTTTTCAAACAATTAAATCAATAAATGTAATTTTACTTGAATAATAATTTAATCGATTCAATTGATATTTAATTTGACTAAATTTAATATTTAGTTGGACTATATCCATTCTACATCTACTTGATTCAACTAATCTTTTCTCTCAGTATATTCAAAAATACGAGTATATAAAAGAAGATCTAAGTTTCTGCATGACAAAGACCAGTCAGGTGCTGACTGATTATTTTAATTTTACTGCGGAATTAGTAAACATAATTTCGATTTGAGGGCATAGGAGTCATTATGATCATATCGTTTGGTGGATTATATACCTGTGAGATCCATATGGCACGAGAAACTATACGTTTGTGCCGAGTCACGCTGCTGTGTGATTCGAACGAATGAATTATAAATGGTGTAATTGAAAACATTCAGTTTTGTAAATACAACGGCATTCAGTCATTCTGTCCGCACCAAATGGAAACGTGAACGGTACTTATGAACTATTTGATTTGTTCATTCTTGAACGAAATCGAAAAAGAAAAATCTTGTTCATATGAACAATATGCCAAACTCGGAATTTTTACGAAAATACAAATTTTCAACTTTCCTGCATTAATATTGACTATTTTTGAGTTGACTTTTGTATGAGTGAGAACGTTTTGCAGGAAAAAATGTTGAAGATAAAAATGCATACCATTAAATTAAAAACTTGTATAAAACCAGGAAAAAAACCTTTTATTTTTTAAAATAAATGCAAACAATTCAAAAAATGTACCAGTTACGGGAAAACTGCTACGGAAAATCTTAAATTTGTTATTTATGTTGCCATAGATATGTATGTATGGGCTTATATTATAACAAAATAGACTAATATAATTTGATATTTGTTATTTGACATCGGTTATAATATTCCCAATGTATAAGAAAGGCCTGTACTGGCCACAACAAATATTTATAAAAGTAATTAATTCAATTTGATATTGGTACAAAATAAAAAATATTTATTTTTATAGCAAAAATTTATAATAGTATTGATATTTCTTATGTCAATTTCTTTTTTCTTTTTGGTTCCCATTCTCTTCAAGGAGTTTATACTTGACAATTAGATTTACAATATTGCAATATAACGAAATAGTCCCACTAGTATTAGAAAATGTCGGAAATCCTTCAAAACATCACAAAATGCATGATTTGTGTAAACTGTTTATTTTGTTTGTAAAATGTGACATTATAACTACAATTCCCAACACGCAGCTAATACATCAGCCACTAGTCTTGACAGAGTTTAACTGATGTATCAAGAGTACTGTCAACGATTGCCCTCCAGAGTCACACTCGACATTGTACAGAAGAAAATAGCAAAATTAGACTTTCATTTGTTAAACTGTTTGTAAGTTGTACGAATATATAACAATGCACGTTTTTCTGAAATAACTTCAATGAATAGCAATAGACATGTTGGGAAGCCACCAACACCCATGGGATTCAACCGTTCGCAGTTGGAGTGGTTACGGATATATTATTTATCTACATATCTTTATCTACTACCTTACCAGCAAGTAAGGGAGATTTGCCAAAATCGTACTATACCTAGAGATATTTTGCTTAATGTATTATTCAGCATGAATTTGTACGAACATTAATAGTGTGTCTGTAGTAGCAAAATGATCTTTATACTTCCGGAGACATAGGGCCCTAAACACGGTCCCTTAAAATGACCATTAATTTTTTTTAAGGAATCTAAAGAATCTACTTAAATTATGTATATTATTTTTCTGGGCTTGGGGTTCAATCTGAAGAGTGTATATATAAACTCTCTTCGGATTTAACTCAACGTTCAGAAAAATAAATTAAAATATTCATTAATTCAATTGCTTCCATTGTTGTTTTCGAATTCTTCATTTGACACAAAATCATATATTGCATAAAAGAATCTCACATGTTTGCGAAAAATTAAAAAAAAAAGAAAATAAAAAATGGTGTAAATATCATTAAAGTTCCACCTGCACTGACACTGTCGCATATAGTCTTTAATCAATCTTTATATAACACTGGAAATTTATATGCACGGAGTCCGTCAACGCTGTAGGTCCCGTGTATAGTGAAAGAACAGACGCACAGAAATCAATACGTGATTGATTATGATTGATCAGAGCCGAGGCGAGAGATCTGCCTGCTCCATAGTCCAACCTCACACTTCGTTAGTCTGCGCTTATACTATAAAGGTCTTGTAGCACAAGCTTTTATAATACGCGGTCAGCTATGAAAATACATCGTGTTATTGCCATTTATTCGGTGTAATCCATACGCACTTATCCACCGGATCATTTGATGATTGTTTACTTCACAACGCTGGATTTCAACGATGCTCGACTGTGATTAAAATATTTTGTTCCTCTTAGCTTGAAGTTTTACAGCAATAGGCTCCCGATGTTTTATTTATTTAAATTTATTTAAGTTCCAAACATTAAAATTAATGGTATGAGGACACTTATTTAAAACAATTTATAATAATATTACAAATATTTTAAAACATACCAAATATAATATAAACATAGAACATAAAATAAAATAAAAATTGATCAACAATACATTATTAACTAAATCACATTTTCCTTAAGAAATAATATTAATTTATTATTAAAGTTAGTGTAATGTTTTATTATTTTTTATATTTCTTTCGGTAAATCATTAAATAATTTTGAAATGTTATGAAAATTTGTTTTTCTACCTTTATTTGAATGAATATGTTTTAAAAATAAGTTATTATTATCCCTAGTGTTAAAATTATGTATACAATTATTTACAAAAAAAACCCAAATTACTCTTCTCTATAATATTTGAAATTTTGTACATCATCTTCGTATTTTCGAGTAATTTTAATTGGTTTAAATTTAAATGATATTATAATTTATAAATGTGGTTAGGAGGTAAATAAGAAAAATGATTTATGGCTTTAATGCATCTATTTAAAATTTGAGTAGCATGATTAAAAAAATTATTTCAGCATAGACTACGTATGAGATTTAATAGAAATTAATTCAAATGATAACACATATACCACGTAGGAAAAATGATGAAACTTGCACTTTCGACTTGTATATGTAACATTTTCGTTTCCTTAACTACCACACATATTAATCTTGATAATCTAGAATGAATTTAAAAAATATATATATTTAAAATAGATAGTGGAAGTATAAGAAAGTCAAGTGAAGGCTACTATAGCTTATTTGAGAAAACTTTTGATTTTAGGTAAAGCTTCTAAGAATTTTTAATATCTATAACTTTTTAAATTATTATTTTCTCTGATTCTTGTTGCGAGATAATGAAATACAGTCTGCCTGCCTGATTGCATTTTATTTTCATAAAGCTGTATTGAAATACACTCGACTTTCTTGTCTATTCACAATCTGTTTTTATAATAATTTTGTATTTTGTTTGAAAGTCACCCTGCGATGCTATGAAACAAAATCAATATGTATTGTAACTATAGGAAAACGGAAATATAGAATCATTATTTTCAAATACGATTTATCAGTAAATGGTACATTTAATAAAAAAAAACTTATTAAACAAAATTTACTGAAAATTTCAATATCTTCAACTTTTATATAACTCACTTTTTCTCTAACTGGTGTTGTTTTCGAGATATACAAGTTGTCTTTAAAAATAGGTGTTACACATCTAAGTTTAAGTTCAAAATTTCATAGTTTATCCTTCAACAGTTTCAGCTCTAGAGCGTACACACACAGACGTCATTTCGAAGATAGTCGAATTAGATTCAGAGCATTTCCGTTATAATCCAAAAAATTTAATGATTACATGTAAAAATCGAACGTACATATAAAAATTTTATTCGAAGATAGTCGAATTAGATTCAGAGCATTTCCGTTATAATCCAAAAAATTTAATGATTACATGTAAAAATCGAAGGTACATATAAAATTTTTACAATTTAAGGACTTTTTATTTTTCCCATTTTTGTATCAATGACAACTTTTTCAGTATAGTGTTGACAGCAGTTTGGTATACAAGCCGGTTTAGATATGATTTTATAGTATCACATATACATATGAATTTATTATCATAATTATGAAGTATTGTTGTGAGTCGCTCTCATGTAAACCGTGAATTATATTGCACTATAGTCAAAATGCACTCGCTTTGAAATACAATACTACACATAAACATCACGCTACAGTACCGCAATGAGCCCAAACTCTTTCAAAATAATACAAATTTTGTTTCTAGATGTCTTAAAAAAATATATATATATATAATTTATAGGAATTTAGGTAGAACTATTTATTGAAATTGTATATGTGAATTCAGACATATTTTGGCAACTGTTTTCGGCATTAACACATGTAGGTACTAAATAAAACATAAGTCGTCAAAATAAAATTGTGAACGTTAAAAAAAAAAAAAGACTTATGTTACGTGCCTGTATTGCGCAAAGGGTATAGTGTCGACTTAATTGAATTTGAGAAGTGGTCTGACTGGAGGAATGCAGGGAAGGGCGTCAATGCCTTCAGATTTATAATCAGTTAATTACTAAACTACTACAACGACACATACATATGGCATATAGCTGCATTAACACGTGCGTGTATGTGTAGATGTAAACGTGGCTACCTACGTAAGTTAAGAAAACGAAGCCGTCTTCTTTTCATGAAACGACAATGAAAGACAGGGCGCGGGGTGGCGTGGCGCGGCGCCCGCCGCACATCACCGAACGCTGCCTTGCCTTGCCTTGCTTGTCACTTGAGTAGGTTTTACACAATATATGAAAATATATATAACAGTCGCCTCGTGTCGAGGCTTAAATGATATAAGCACAAACGGAAATATATGTATACCAAGCCATCATACCATTTACGTACACCTACCTACCTACCATCTCAGTTAGGAAATCATTTGCATCAAATAATAACAACAATAAAACTAAACGAAACATATACTATCAAGCAAGAACTGAAATAAATCCTTTTTGCGACTAGCATAATTAAATATTCTGGTTGCAATAGAGACTCTCAATTTTATTAATTTTAAGATATGTCTGATTTATGCTAATTAGTTCGTAAGAATATATAAGCTGTAGTGGCCTTCACTCGATTTTCAATATTTACAATAGTGTTTTAAATTCACCCTACGATAGCTATCCAACCAAAGCAATAGGTATTGAAACATAAATATAACATAATCATTTTCAAATGTGATTTTTCAGTAAATGGTACATTTCTCCAAATATTCTCAGTCAAAAGTTACTTAAATATTTAACGTAATTAAGATTCCTTTTTTATCAAACATAAACACATACACACAGATACATACACACAGAAATAATTTCGATTAAAGTTAAATTCGATTTAGGGATGAGCTAAACTTATAATTTTCTTTTTGAAATCTTGAATTCAAATTTTTTCATGATTACAATCACTTCGTCTAAGATAGAATAAATCTGCTAAATGACACGCATTGAACATAATTAGTCTACAATATTTCTGTGTTGATATTTCAAATTAATCTTTTAGTTTCCCTAAAAACCTGCTGGATGTCAATTTATCACTATACGGACAAGACAGATTTATAATTTTCACAAATATATTGGCATACATCAAACATATCTAAATATTAACAATTTCAAGTAAAGAACGCCCTTAATTAGTGTATAAGTTTCTTGAAATACGTATTATATACCAACTTCCTTTTAGACTTCGGCCAAGAAAGCAAATGCCACACGCACACAATTATGCTCAACCCCAGTCTTAAAAAAACGAAGGATGAAACGGAAATTTAAAAAGTGCAATTAAAAAGTTTCTCATTCTTTATATTCGTTGGAAATACTATAAGATGTATTGAGGATTTGTTTGTATTCCTTTACAATCATGGTCTGTAAATGATCGTGTTTAATGTTCGATTTTATATAACTAAGACGAGCAGCCAAATTAAATTAAGCCAAAGGTTATATAAAGAGATGCAAATACAAAAAGCTTTTAACTAAATGGGCCAGTGGTTTAACATAGGGTAGAACGGGTGCAAATGTAAGACTACACAATGAACACGTATATAGATTGTGCAATTTTTTGGAACAATATTAGTTTAATTCCTACTTTTACCACATTTGTATTTGCTTTTCTTTTAATTTTTCAATGTATAAAAAATAAATAGATACTGAAAATTCCGTGGCAATGTGTTAATTATTCTCGTGTCAATAAAATTATACGTTTGATTGGTTGAATTCAACGTTTAATTTTCAACTGTCAGCAAAGTACTGCACGAATGATTGCTGAACAAATTTGTTTAAGGAAAATGTAAAAATAAACGAATTCGTGAAACTGTACTCAAATAATATATTTTTGGGTTCGGTTATCAAGCCAATATATATTCTTGGGATACTTGGGAAGGGATTTGATAACATTCCTTCCTATAATTTGGTCTTTCAGTTCAAATTTTCATGGTAATGACTTTATTACCCATTGTTAATCAAATGTACAAAATGTTAGTCTTGTTAGAAAACAGGAGCAATCATTGTTTAGTATTGTTGTGATTTATGGAATGTATCAGTAATGAATTGGAAAATTTACGCCGCAGAAAAAAGAAGTCACTATTAGTGACACTAAAAATATATGCAATGTCCTGTACTCTGTTTCCGGGTAGGTATGTCATTTTTAAATTAATTGTTGCTGGGATTATCTAGAACAATTTAGTAAATATTCATGGAACTAAAATTATTTTTTTTCTACTTAAAAATTATAAATGATTGCATTTATACCCGATCTCCCCCACAAGTAAACCAATACCTACTCAATACTCTGCAATATCATAAAATCATTTTAACTCCACATATACTTTTTGTATAAAAATAGAGTCCGTACTCAAAGAACCATTTTAGCTCAATTTATTGTGGGAAAGAACGTCAGACGCACGAGATACAAAGTAAGAAATTTAATAAGAATAAATTCAACAAAAGTGTGTTATCCTAACTTTTCTACCCCAATTTGAGCCTTCCATTTTCACGTAAGTTCAACCATTTTAGAGATACTACCAAGAACAACTTTAAGACAATGCCCAAAATTAAATCAGCTCTTCACCATAGGCTCAAATACGGAATTTTTATCAAATGTTGCAAGAATTTTTAATGTATCTAATTACTGTTTTCTCCTATTCCTTTTTGAGATATATAAAAAATTACACGGATAAAAAAGCAATTACGTTTAAAATATGTTTTTCAAAACTTCTTTTTTCCCGGTATATACAAATTAAAAATGCAAACATCACTTTTTATGTTCAACGGTATTGGCTGTAAAGTGTTCACACATACAAACACACAGGTATCAGGTGTCACTCATACGGACATTTCCATTAAAATCTCGTGGTAGACTTTTCTTAAGATCACTATACTTTTATATTATGTATAAGAAAGTAAAAACAATATTTGGTTGTCTTCACAAAAATCTGGAATCCAATGCAATTTATATCAGACACAAATTTAAATATAACCCCAACTCCAAAAATATCAAGATATATCATTTATGAATGAAAGCAAAATAGAAGAAACACAAAAAATGAGCCCATTATAAAAAAATTGTTTAGCCCAGACTTAGCGTCTACTAGGGTGGCCCCATAGCACTAGGAACATTAAAACCCATGACCCCCGCCTATGGGGGCCGAGTACCATAGAACCGCCCAGTGTTGGTATCACCAATGGGAGCCTACCACACCAAACACAAAGGAAACCGCCGTGAAGAAGGCGGTATCAACCAACACCTTCCTCTGGTATGAGATCTACGATGGTCATTCAGTTGTATGCTAGATTCCGAACCAGTGACCGTTTATACCGGCTACCGTGCAGTGACTTGTGCCTTTCAACCCCCTATGCATCCGGTGCTAAAAGAACTGTGATTTAAGACATTTTTGTGATACCAGAACACTGTATTACCGAACGGTGAATCTTCAGTTCGAAGACAACCTGTGGGTGCGATCAGTAAATGGCAGTATCAACACTGAATATGGCGCCGTATTTCACTGGATATCCTTTTCAAGGTGAGTCTCATAGGATTATTGAATATTATGACCAGATTCAACAATTAAGCATTACATTGCCAAATATGGCTAATATGAAATCGGCAGTTTGCTCACTTCAGTAGAAGGCTAATTTAACTTGAATTTGAAGGAATAGGAGATAACAAAATATGCACTTATTCTCTACAACACAAAGAAATTCATATGTTTTGCCTAAGCTTATGGAACAGAAAAATAATGAAATATTTTGATGCCGAGGTGTTTCAGCAGTAATACACTATTAAAGTAGTATTTTTGCCTGTAAAACTATTCACTTCACTCATTAATTGGTGTGAAATGTACAAAGTATCAAGTAGATGTCTTAAGTAAACAATAGGTTATGTTATTTTAAAATTAAAAAAAATATTGATGTAAACTACTCTTAGTATATTGAAGAATTTTAAAGCAAATTATAAGATTATATATAAACAAGCAAATGTATGTATGCGGAACGCTTTATTTATATGTTGTATCCGCGGTTACACAATTAAGAAATTGTTTCATGGTAATCGCGCAGCCGTAGCATCATCGCATAACATCATTTTAATTATATTGGTGAGGAGTAGACTGTATGCTGTATATGATATGGGCACATCGTGCCTACAGGTGCACCATAATCGTTTAGTTCAAATTTGTAAAATTATTGCTAAAATAGAGAAATTAAATTCGTTTATATTTGAAATCAAGTTCTTTTTGCAAATTTATATTTGTAAATAATGAATCTTTAATGTTATGCACACTACACAGCATGAACAATTTCGGCGATCTTTGAAGATAAAATGTCATTGTTAACAATAGATCCATTCCAAATTAAAGGTAAGCCCACTACTTACAATAAGAATCCTTGTCAACTATTGAATTCAAATGATTATTTTTATCGTTTGTCATCGAAAATACATTACAATAGATGATGAACGATGTTACATTATATTTAAAAGTCAAATTATCTTTAGGTTATTAAACAAATATAGCCCAGATCTTCTTAAGGCATACATCTTCCTTTTATTCTTATTCCATATATGTATTTGTTACATATCTAGTATCTGAGCTTTGTTCTCTAAATGTAATGTATCAGATATGTATATATGTTACTGGGATGTAACTGTCAACAATCTAAGATCGCAATTTATTTCAATTATCAAACCAACAATATTGTTTATGGATTGGAATATTGTTTATACTTGAGCAAATTTTCCAGAGATGACGCAAATTGAATCTCACATTAGAATTCGTTCACTGAGAAGTTTTGTAATGGTATTTGTTGATTAAATGCCTGAAGAATTTCCTTAATATTCCAATGAAACAAAGTTACGTATATTTATCGTTATGCTTAAGGCAGGAATTCCTTGGATTTTACCCTAAAATCTATTTCTTTATAATTTAACTGAATAGCTGTTTTAATGGTTTGAAGGCGTAAGCAATTCGGAAATATGTGTGGTCTTCTAACTGGATATTTATCAAGCAATCCAATCTTCAAATCTAAATACTACAGAGACATTAGTTGAGTAGGCTAATTATTCTGTATGAACTATTAACAAATTGAACAACTTTTTAACATGTTTCCATCCGACGCGACGTTAAATTGTCGTAGCTATTAATTATTTTTTTTAAATACATAGATAAAAGATCAATAGGCGATACAACTGAAGGTAGATTTGGAGTGTTTGATCTGTTAAAAAATAAATTATATACATTTGTAAGCGTATCCTTGACAATTGTTGATGTTGATCTTTTATCCAGATATCGAAAGGCATGATGATGGTCCGACGACCGGGTTATTCTCGAGTTGTGCTGAATGCCGTTTGGAAGAAAAATGCAAAATATGATTTGTATGTTTTTTCGTAACTAGTGGCGAAATAAACCAATTGCGATTTATTTTAATTTCGAAAGTGTGACGTTCCGCAACTTCATCCAGTCTTGAAAATTGTCACATTACGTGTCAAAATTAGAAAAACGTATTTTGTTTTATGTGTCAATTTTAACTACAATATTGATTCAATTTATACTTTTGTCACAATTTTAATTATGTTTACTTTTTTTTTAATTCGTGCATATGTGAAAAATAGTCTGTAAACGGCTATCATTCTGTTTCAGTTCCCAGACTGCATATAATCGCAAAAGCAAAATATTATATTCCAGTCATAGATAAATGATAATAGAAACGCGATGTGGAATTAATCAGGAAAGCAGTCAATTTATTATAATTTTTTATTACACTCTACGTTTTGACAATATAATTGTCATTGTCATAAAAAATAAATATAAATAATGTGTTTGACTATAATTATGTAAGTATTATTTATTTATTATTACTGATTACTTCCACATCGCATTTATTATTCCAGTCGATCACCAACTTTAAAGATAATAGAAACCATTAATAATTGTTTGTTTTATCATTTAACCTACGGTTCGATCACCTAATATTAAATAAGTAAAATATATTTAAACGCTGTTTTAAAATTACAGAATATAAAAAAAAATTAAAAACAGAAAAAGTGCAAAGATTGTAGTGAAATATATTAGCAATTTTATGCATCGGGATAATAAATTAGTCAATTATTTCGAGGGCAGATAACCAGTAACATATTTTACGGAGATTACCCACGGTTCTATGGCTAATGCATCTTTTTAATTTCCTGTAAATAACGTACCGCGGCCGTGTTGCATTATAATAATTAATAATAACAAGTGCACTTTATTAGTTTTGATGTCATCGCTGTTGCTATTCAACGCACGCTTTTTTCTTTTTTCATTTTGCGAGCGATTTTATGCTGCAGTTTATTGACAGGTGTGTCATGTCAGAGATATTGTCCGTCGCTCTTATTTTTATGCAATTTTCTATATCAATAAGTTGATATTCTATTTAAATAAATACACTATTGATATGCACTCAACGTACTCACTTAGCTATTATTTTATTAACATCACATCATAAATTTTCTGCAATTATAATTCTAATCTAAGTTTAACTATATCATTTTAAATTAATATGAACATCCTTTGACAAAGTTGCTTATCTAAACACCACTTCGTGTTATATTTACTGTTACGTCTACCTTAGTCATATTATAATGCTATTTTGGCTTGTCCCGTCATCCTAATTATGAAAATGTATATAACTTATATAATAGAATATCTATCTCGCTCGTACACTCGATCGCTCGCCCTTAAGACCAACTTTGTTGACATATCTCTTCTGAAGGAACCAAGCCGATTTTAATGAAATTTGTTATACATGTATAATACATATAATTTGAGTGGCCAAAAAGTTCCCGTTGTTTTTTAAATCCAATTGTTTGTCCGTAATTGGGCCTAAAATTTGGAGCCCTCCTTAATTAGACAATTTGTTCATATTTCGGGAAATCTGCCCAACGTTTTCAAAATGGCTGGTAAAGACCGACGCAATACAAGCAAGTTAGTTGGCCTATATTAATTCTACATTTAATTGATTCAATCAATCCTTTCTCTTAGTGTGCAGTTAATTTTAACCATCAATTATAAATGTGAATTATGGATAGGCGGCGAAGGCGTAGAACTGTAAACATGCTGTTAATTATTCAAACTTATATTTTAAAAAGACACTACATTTTTATTTATTCTAAACAATATATATATACACTTTTCCATCGAAACCAATGAAAGATGCTAAGAGAATCAATATTTGGTTTTCTTTATAATCAATACTAGATAAATTTACGATCGATAAGGAATATTCCAATAAATGTAGTGACATAATATTAACAATGAAAATTATTACAAAAAAATAACTTCATATGTTATGTACTGTGGTCTGTATGGAACTAGAGTTTTTAATAACATTAAGAGTATGTCTTGAAATCTAAAAACAATGATGCACACTATATAAATGACATAACTACCTTGGACATAGTCGCAGTTATGTTTAATCATCTATGATTGTTTTTTTTTTTTTTTTTTTTTTGCTGAATTAATGTACATGTACACGCAATATTATCGTAGATGTTATGTTTTAGCAAAAGCAGTAGAAAAGCTCTTGGAAATGAATTATAAATATTCGTGAACAGCAATGCAATGCAAGTGGTGCATTTTATAAGAAACACGAAATATGAAAAGTATAGCTTTCACGACACATTAGCACCAAAATTCAACGTTCGAATAAAAATTACTATATTTTAAAGTGTTCGTGAGTGAGGATATATTAAAGCCGTAGGCAATAAAAACGTTCGCTTCTTATATAGATAAAGATTTCAAATTAGAGTCTTAATACTTGTAAGGCAGCTATCAAGATTGTTCGGTAATAACACAGGTTTAGCATGCATTAGGTATATTAAACATGCATGTAGGTGTTTCTCCTCTGTGTATGCTTTATAATACCGCTTTCTCGATGTATTCTTTTCTCGGTAGATTTGTATCGGAAACGTTAGACCGGTCGGCGCGCCACGGCTCACCATCACTTCAAATTTGTCACATTTACAATAAAATCATTAGCGGACCAGATCATATCATTCATCCATGACACATAACTAGACCAAGCGACCATTTATGACTCGTTTTATTTCAAATCACCCACATTTTGTATTGCCATTTCAATAACAACGGAAAACTAATTCATATCCATGAATACTTTAATTTATTAAGACTTAATTATAATAATACTAGATTAACTCTTGGGCACTATGTGCCCATATCATATACAGAATATCATTCCAAATTCAGTTACCAATACTGATCATCTTTTCTAATCTTCTATACATTTCTCATGCGTCAGTTCTATGTGAGTAGAAAATAATGTCATTTCATGTGTGTTTCACTATATAATTTCATCAAATCATAATACAAATGGAACTAAATTGCCCATTATATCCCAATTAGTAGAACAAGAAACTCATTAAATTAAGTATGACAGAAACGATAAGATACCAGTATAAATTAGACTCCTTTGTTAATGTAGGAAACGGAATCATAAGGGATTTGCAAGAATTGCTGAAAAGGAAGTGAATTTTCTATTTCTGAATCTTCTAACGTGTATAACCCCCGATCTATATATGGATAGTTACTATACGCAACTTAATTTAATTAAAACATTTCTTCAACACACGCACACACATATGTACATACATCCATGAAAAATATAGACAAATCGCAGTCATGGAGCCCAAAAAGGTTCCATCTATTAAAATCTAGCAAATGAACTTGTTCGGGATCCCTGTATATTATTTAGTGAAAATTTGTAGAAATCTGTAGATACATGTTATTCTTTGGAATTTTTTTAAACTTATTCTAACTCCTCAATGAGTCATATGAAATGTTGAAACGTCAAGAAGTTATAATTTACAAAACATAAGTGCATTCCTATAAGAAGCATTTTCATCATCAATAATTTCTAATAAATAAATGTCTATTATAGCCGTAATATATATTAAAAAGAAATACCCCAATTTATATAGCTTTAAAATATTTAGTAAGTTATAAAAGTTTGTAACACAAATGAAAAATTTAAATAAATATAACTTAGAATTAAGAAAATTTCTCTTAGGTAAATTTCTGGGTAATGAATTATGGAATGGAAAATTATTGTAATGTATTCGTAAATATTATTGTATGAGTTATACTAGTTCAACAAAGTCTTATTATTGTATGGCAAAGAAATACAAAGTGGAATTAAGTATAGTACAATTGATACGATAAATAAAAATCAAGATATCTGTTGGTGTGCACAATAAGGCAGCTGATGTAGTACGAAAGATATGCAAAACACCAACAGTTCGCCCCAAACAGTATAAATTTCTTTTCTGAGATGATATGTGTGTGTGTGTGTGTGTGTGTGAGGGAACGGTTGTTTTTGTATATACATATATATGTATGTATGTATGTATATCGTATGCGGAGATCTTAAGCGCGCCAACACCCGGGCATTCGGCACATTACGTGTGTGATATGCGAGGTGGGCGTTGGGACATTTAACAAAATGAAAAGCCGGGGCGGCTGGACCCAACGTGCGCGGCTTCTTTGATCTCACTAATGCCTGTTTTCATCAGTCAGATATTACACCTGTAGCGCGGATTGATATATCGACTAGGCGGCACACAGCACAGTGCGCGCGCTCACATCACATCACCTCACCTCACCGGTGATTCGAAACGATCGCGGTTCACAATCTACTAGAATTAAAATATTAACTCACGACATATTCACAGCATTCACTACATTTTGGAGGCCTTTAAGATACTGTCGAGAACACCTCGAATTTTAACGACTTCGGAAAGTTTTTCTGTTTTTACTGATTAGGTTCGTTATTTTAAATTTGATGGCAAACTAAAATGAACTATTAGATTTTGGTCATTTCAACACACTCACTTATAACTACAATATTTAAGGAAATATTATTAAATATTTACAACTATTGGTTGTTGTATAAGCTCGTCGTATTCTAATGTACAATTCTAGCCAGGTAAATACTTACATTTCCATATAGTAACACAGTCACTCACTTTTGTATAAGATTAACGAATACAGCCTTTCATCACTTATTCGTGCTATCTGACATTTATGTATGTATGTATATTCAAGTTATTATACAATTAATATTGCTAAAAATCTGCAGGATCCTAATACACTGAACTTTCTTGTACATATAAAATAATAAATAGGGTGAGAAAGAGACGTGCGGGGAAGGGGGACAGCGGATCTTCCAACTAAACTATAATATTGTTATACTTTTGCTTCAAAATTTTAAATTATTTGATACTATGATTATCTGGAAACAATTTCATAAACGTAATAACCATGAAAACATTTGATATATATTTTGTAATTACAAAAGCATTATGTACCAGTATATGAAATATGTTTTAAGAAAACAAAATTAATATGATATATTAATATCATTTAACTTTGATGAGATTATCTTTCCTATAGAGCGTTCACAGACATACGCATACACACACAGCAAAGTACATCACATATCGCATGACAGTGAAATCATGTAACCTTTAAGATCACAAATATCAATATTTTTCACTAAGATAAAATCTAGATCATAACAAAAATGTCAGATGTAAGTGTTTCTTTTTTATATGAACAAAATGTATATGATTAAAATCTATATTATATATATATATATATATATATATATATATATATATATATATATATATATATATATATATATATATATATATTTGCTATTACAATCAGAGATCTTTAATTAACCTTATAGTAACTAATCAAGGAGTTAATCCAACTAGTAGGTTTATATTAATCATTTACATATCGCAGATCTTCAAATAACGATATATGTAATCGCCGTTTTATTTTAATATGTTGTTGATTTGAACACGTTCTAAAGTTATCAAATAACAAGAAAATAAAGACACGTGAAAATATACTGCCATTAATGCGACTAGGTATTAGACTATATAAATGTATAACTAAAACATCTAAGCACATTAAATTAAACAGTTAATCAAATTGCACTTAATTACTAGAATATTATTGATTAATTTGTATAGACATAATATAGTGAAAATCAATTAAACTAATGATAAAATCAAACATTAAATGATTAAATGTTCAATAGAGGTTTGATATGAAATACAAGTAATGAAATACAAGTCAACAGGGAGATCGCAGTGTGCCACACACCTGAAATATCGCATCAGGTCATAACCTGTTGATCCTAAGTTGTTCTGAAGGCAGAGGCACTTTGCTTCAAACCGAAACATCTTTCAGATATGATGAACTCGACTATAAAAATATGTTTTCGTAACATTTTGTATATATTATTTTGAAATAAGTCACGAATAGATACAGAATGAGACACATGTTCTTCTGTCAATGACGAGAGATAGACACACACACACACACACACACACACACACACACACACACACACACACACACACACACACACACACACACACACACACACACACACACACACACACACACACACACACACACATTTTGAATCTGTTCTGTGATGAACTTTGTTAAAACGTTAAAGTGTCAGCACTCGGTCTTGTCAAGCAAGAGGCACGTCACATGTTGAATACAAACAAAAAAGCCGAAAGGAAAGGTTATGAAGCCAGAGCCAGTTAATTTAAAATGTTCGCGATGATGAGAACTTTACATTTTAAAATATTAAATCGAGTAGCGGCATAAAAGTCAACGGCGAAACCCACAAAAAACTACTTGGATAATTTATCGTATTTCAGATACTGATGAGTTTCCGGATGGCATTCTTGACATACCGAAATGTTGCTTATTTTTTATCCCTCACCTGTGATTATTAGCACTATCATTATTGTCTTTTCCATTACATTAAAAACAAAAAAATAATTAACTTTATTCAATTTGGGTTAACTACTATTAAAAACATCCCATATTTGGATACAGCCAAATCAATATAGGAATATATTAAACCAATGTTATATTTGCTAGCCCCAGATAAACTTTCTTTCAAATAAATTGATCTTATTACCGTATAAATGCACCATGTATTTACTGTTGATCTAATACGGTTAAATAAATTTACCTTCTAAGAAAGACAGAAACCTCAAATAAATAATGTACTTGTAATAAATAGACTATTTTATTAATATTATATAAATTGATTAATATTAAAGAAAATTTTCTTGCAATTAAAGATTTATCCAAATAAAGATTTAATAACTATAATGACAAGTTTCTTTTTCAGTGTATATGGTATATTTTTCGAAATAACTTTTAAATCAATAGATGCTAGAAATTTTAATATATTTTGAGATATATAAGAAATGGCACGAGTAAACAAGTACTTTCTATTGTAATATCTTTTTAATGGGAGGATAAATCCTTTAAAATAGGAGGTTGCTTTCTTTCCCGGAATATACTCAATCATTAATTCAAAACATTATATTTGTATGTTCAACGGTAGGCTATAACGCATTCACACACACACACATACAGAAGTAATTGTAAAAATAGTGAAAATAGATTCAAGTACCCTCAAACAAATATTTCCATTCAAATTTCGTAATAATTTTATACATTACGTATATGAATGTAAAAATTATATTGAATACAAGATACAACAATTTCACTGATAACCATGGAGTACTGGTACTTATAATAGAGAATAACAATACGTTATAATTATGACAAACCAGACTGATGCAATTTTCAGTCAATACATTATTCATCATCAGGAATGTCCTTAGGCTATATGTATCAAATTAATACATATGAATTACCATATAGTTATTGTTTAACCATTCCATTAGCGTGATCCATCATATTATAGATAAATTGAACATTATTTTTAAAATATATTCGGTTATCAGAAAGCTTATAAATAAAATATAAGTTGACAGACGTGTTCATATTAATTGGTATCCACTTTTATTATGTGTATAAAGCAAATATCAAGCATGTTAAACTCATAAATTATTCCAGCAAACAAAACTTTTAAAATGCTCAAAGTTTTTCACTTCGTTTTAACGGTATAAAAGTGTGCTATCAAAAGTTTGTTCTCAGTAATTTTCTGAACGACCTTTAAAGAAAAATTAATTAAATCTACATCGGTCCTGATGCATTCATCAGAAATATGATTTATTAAACCGAATCATATAGTACTGACTAAAGCCGAATCGACTCTACCCAAAAATAAACCATTGAAAGCTGCCATTATTACTTTAACAATAATATTCATATTAGTAGATCAAAGCTTTATTTCCTGTGTAAAATTGGCTGCTTTTAATGCTTAAAACTGTATCTATTTCTTTTTTGGTAATCTTTAGAAATCCATAAAATATAGCAATGGATATTTGGTCATGGCGCGGCGCCCAATTCCTTGTTATCGAAGCTACCTGTTGTATAAACGTAGACCATATCTAATTAAGAATATAATCGTTTGTTATTTTCATTTGTTTATTAGCGTGACTTGTTTTGCGAAAGCTTTATTGCATTTTATATTACATTCATTGTATTGCGAATTTTATAAACAACGTAGGTAGTAAAACGTGAACAATTTTATAGGATCCTGTGCCTTTTATGATTACAAGTCCAAGTAATAATTGCAACTTTTTTGTTCGGAGAAACTACAAACAGAAACATACGTATTAAATAACTAATGGGCTGCATTCATTTCAAAATAAATATTATTCTGCAATCGCTATGAATTTTCTGTATAATAGACTGATCTACTGGGTGTATTATTACTAAACAATATATTCGTATAAAACTGTATTCAAAATTAGCATAGGTACAGGGCACCTAAGCCTTCATCTCGCAGTAGAATCTATTTAGCGCATTTTTATTTTTATGTATAAATCATTCTTTGAGCCACGGATGTTTATTTGAGGGATACCTATTTATATGCACTGAAATTTGAAAGACAATAATGACAGTTGTTATTGATTGATTGCAAAAATTACCAGTCTTTTAATGCGATCACTCAAATCAACGTGCTACAATGTTTTGAAATTTGTTTCTTTTTTATTACCTTGGTGTTAACAATCTTTATTAGAATATTTATAAGTATTAAAATTTTATATATATATTTTTTTTAATTTTTGTACAGCTTTCGGTTCATAATTTGAAGAAATTTAGTTGACATAAAGTATCTCTTTCTTTTTTTTATGTGTTACAAATTATTATATGGGCAGTATTAAAATGACTTACAAATTTCGGAGCCTTATAGTTCCGAGTATATAAAATCGACCGGATCTTTTTGGGCACATATATTGTACATATAACAAATTTCATTACCTTTACGTACCTTCAAGGGAGATGCGATCCCAAACTCAGATACATATATCCAAGTGTATGAGTTATATATATATATATATATATATATATATATATATATATATATATATATATATATATATATATATATTTGGATTTAGGGCGACGACACAAGAACTATTTGTTACGGGAATTTTTTGATCGAGCATGTTACTGATACACGACCAAACACTATAATAGCTGTCTTGTACCGTACGACGAGAAAAATAGAATATTTTTGCTGTAGAATGGCTATATTATACTAATCCAGTTATAGTTTGTATAGCCATGATGGACAGTCGTTTCTTCCTTGCCAATAAATAGTTTGAATAGACATAACAACGAAATAATGAACGTGTATACTAGTAGAACATTCAACAATGAAGTGAATTTAGTGTACTTCATACGTAAAATTGTGTAAGCGAGTGTAAATCTGCTGAGGCTTATAGGTGTAGGGAGAATGAAGATATAATACGCCATTTAGACCACCCGTGTATATTTACAAATTCAGCTCTGAAATTGAACGCAAAATGGCCCAAAGTTAAGTTGTCTGGAAAATCCCATTGGTTAGTTTTGTACCTTTAAAACATCTATTCACAACATAAAGCCAATTCGAGCTTCTGTTCCCTTATTATATGAAGACAGATCTCATTGTACTTTTATTTTTCAAAACAGTTTTCATAAGCAGATATAGTATACCATATAGATATAAAGACCTTTGAATGTATACATTAATATTTTAAATTTAATTTAAAAGCAATGTAGTCCAAACGCACCGCTTTTATAACTTTATGTCTTCCAGACATCTTTTAGTAGCTTACTTCTGTTCTCCATATCTGCTATGAGGGTTATATTATCATTTTATTGCGCAAATATATTAAAACGGTAAATTAAAAGAGGAAATACATCTGAGTCGCACTAAGGATAAAATATTTACCGAAATATGTAACTTATATAATATGATTCCTCAGAAAATTATAAATCTGTGCAGTGCCCCCTTCACTGAACATTCTATATTTAGCTATAGTCAAAACATATCTATGGATATATTATTATATTACAAATAGAGAGTGACGGTATATTTCGAAATAAATGGAATTCCTGGAAACTTACATATAAAATTACTAATATGAACAGCGAATTTCCAGGAATGGTAGGTTTGTTGAGAAATTGAAAATATTTGCAAGTTGTTATAATATCTTAAATTTTTATATTTTACATATTTGTTCTCACGCCATTTTTAAGTTCGAAATAAAATAGCAACTGTCCTATTAAATTTAATTCTTTATAAATAAAAAGTCTTTTTCCGGATTGTGTACACACATTTAATTTCTAGTTTAATTTGATTTTTCTACAAGTTTTTACTTCATTCACACACACACACACACACACACGCACAGACTTCATTTGGAAAATGGTCAATCTAAATTTAGTAATTATTATGTATTCTTGATTGCAATAATTGCTATTAAACTTCGTCAATACTGACAACAATAAGTTGAAGTGACCATCACTCGATTACTACGTAACAATGTCAATTTTTGATGTAACTAGAAAATTATATGAGTACCTATGTCTATTTTAAATAGCAATTTTTCAGTAAATAGTATTATATTTTCGACAGAAACGTTTTAAACAAAAGTCAAATATTATGTCTAACTCATTACTTCCGGTTAAGTTATTATTTTCAAAAATAGAAGATTTTTTTTCAGGCCCTATACAGGTCTTAAGTTTAATGTTTTATCAGTCATTTCGGCTATAGTGCGAGCACAGTCAGACAGACTACCACAGACATCATTTCGAAAATAGCTAGAAACAATTCAAGGATGGTCAACACGGGTATTTCCGTGAAATCTCGGGTTCCTTATATACATATAAGAAAGTATGCTGTTGACGTAATTTTAAAATGTGATATTAGCAAGTTCGTATAGTTAATTTTCTTGGGGGCAACCAAGAAATTTCCCGGTGTCCAGCCCTGAATTGCATATTGTTCAATATCTCCGACATGTGGAAATCGTTCGTATATATGATAATACTGAGTCTGCTACTACTACTCAAATTACACAACTTAATTAGTAATTATTTTTTATTATCTGTTGTTTAGAAAAACTAAATGAAATAAATAATTAATTTTAAAGGTTAACTTATAGAAATCAATATATTTTTTTAAATTTACTTGTTTATAGGTAATAAAAAATTATTAATATTTATGAAATAGGTTTTTTACGTTTCTAACGAAACATATTTTTATATTTAAGTACACCTACGTGCAGATACAATCTGTAGTTAATATAAATTATATATGTACCGGCATGACCCACACTAAGTAAACTTAAAATCCTAAATCGCTATTTTCAATATTAAAAGTGCACGATAAAATCATTATCGGAACTCGTGCGCGGTATACTTCAGATATATAAAAATATTTTATTATCACACCTTCTCATTTTTAAAACTAAATATAAAATTGTTACGGTAATAAATTCAACTTGTTAATGTGAAAACGTTTCGAAAAGTACATAATTCACTTGTGCCAAGTTTTGCTACAGTAATAAATTTTCTGATTAATTCATGGAAATTTTATTCACCCCTTTCTTCAACGTTTTGTCATTTTTGTTTTTGAATTGTAGAGTGACTTTGCTCTAATAATATTGGATAAAGCTTGTGCTGTTCTAATTGTCGTACAGAAACTTTGCGGTAGTTATAGAATAAATTATCAAGTTAAATAATTTTGCATATCTAGAACCTAGGTGGTAATTTCTGTATGTTTTATATTATATATACGTACCTATATATGTTTACACTTAAAAAGTATGGCATATAGAAGAATAACATACTATCAATATTCTGTAATTGGATGTGTAACTCTGTTGTGCTATATTATAGGATAAACAAGCATAGGCACCAATGCCTTTAGTTTGTCGTGTATTCTATTTGGTGAATCTTTTAATATTAAATTGAACATGTTTTTAACCACTGTTGTTTAAAAAGAATACCTCTATATAACGAAAAGATAAAATGTAAAAGATAATAATGACATAGTTACCGATTGATTGCAACAATATTTAGACTTTTAATGCGATCGCTATATATCTTAAATTTCAAAATAATTATTTTTAATATTTACTTTCTTATACGCAGGAATAAGTAAGTCAGAGCTTTGCAATTAGCATCAATAGGCACATTCTTTTTACATCAACACTCACCTCACTTAATAACTGAGCTGAGTTTAAATTTAGTAAGCTGAGCTGAATTTAATTGAGAAATTTGTCTTACAAATAGAACGGTGTATTTTCAAATATACTCAGTAAAACGAGTTTTGTGTAAATATAACCTCTTTTCATAAGTTAGCCGATTGTCAAATATGAAAGATATGTTAATAGTAAGTAAATATATGTACTACTATTTTGTAACACACTTTGATTGAAAGCGGCAGCTTCTGATGAGCCTGTGTCAAAAATATACTTTTCAAAATTCACAAATAATTTAACAAAAATTTTTTTTTTGAGGTAATTTGTCTTCAAATTAATTATCTACGCCAATTGTTCTTTTAAAAATAAATACATACTATTATCTGTTACTTTTGCAAAAACATGAAACAAATCAACATGGTTATGAATCATTTCCAATGTCCCCGAAACTCCGCAAATGCCACATTCAACATGCCCTTCGGCCTCCATTGTTGATAAATTTAAATGCCAAACACCCGCCAAGTGTAAGTGAGTCTCTCTGTTTTAACTACACTGGCTTTCTAGTAAGCTTAGATCGGTGGGGGGTGAGGAATAAAATCTCACTTATATCTAAGTTACACTCATATACTTGTTGCTAAATAGAACAGCAATATTTTGCTAAGAGACTCAGTTAAAGTGAGGTGAGCTGAAATTATCTGAGATATCTAGTAAAAAGAATGTGCCTAATATATCGACTGAGACAGTGTTTCGAGTATTACTTTGGAGTATTGCTTGGTTTAGGCAGTTTGTTTGGGATTTATGTATTTCTATTTAAAACTACGTATAAAAGTTGAGTGCAGGGCACTTCAGATATTTGTGTACAGCTTTCGGGCTCACAATTTGTAGAAAATTGCGTGCCGTAAAATATTATTTTTTAAACATTTTTGATGTTTTTAATGATTAGCGCAATTATTATGTTTATATGTATCCAATTAACAATTTGTAATTCAGTCTGTTGTTGTAGTAATAAATTTAGTATTCTGTACTGACCGCCCATACATAAAATTAGTTATAGAAATCTATGCATGTAATATCAAATTACATTAAACACAATGAATCAGATTAATAACATGCAAACATATAATTTACACAAAAAATAAAAATGTATATTTCATTCTGTCATAATACTTTTAGTTTATGTTCATATACATTTAAAAATAAAAAAACATATTTGTATCACTCGATATATTTTCAGCAAATCCATGTAGGTACCCATTAAATGAAATGTTTATCATAAATGGTACAAATGTTTAATTAGGTCTTTCTGTTATTGGTTTTACAGGCCAGGGCCGCGTCAACCAACTGGGCGGTGTGTTCATCAACGGGCGACCACTGCCAAATCACATCCGGCTGAAAATCGTTGAAATGGCAGCGGCTGGCGTTCGGCCATGTGTTATTTCGCGACAGTTACGTGTGTCGCACGGGTGTGTATCGAAAATACTAAATCGCTACCAAGAAACGGGCAGCATACGACCGGGTGTTATCGGTGGCTCAAAACCCCGTGTTGCAACTCAAGAAGTCGAATCACGCATCGAACAATTAAGAAAACAACAGCCCGAAATGTATTCCTGGGAGATTCGTGAAAGGCTAATCAAGGTATGAGAGTTATTTCATTCAAAAGTTGAAAAGTATAAAAGAACTAGAATTCCATAACGTCTCTTGTTATTATTATTTGGAGCCGATAACAGCTCCATTTCAAATTCATTTTACTTCGATTGAAACAATTTTGATTGGCTTTCCTGAGGCACATTGACTATTGGAAAAGACCGCAATTAGTTTATGTTGTTTACGATTATAATCTTGTTTTTGATGCATTTTGGCTTCAAAATGAAATTTTGTTAGCGTTAGTGAGAAAATTCAGTAAACCCTGCTAGCATCACGCTTCGTACGGCATTGACATTAGCCGACAATTATTACATAGACGATTATTTTATTGTTTCATTTACTAATTCCTAATTTATTTAATATTTCAGGAAGGTATCTGTGATAAGAACTCTGCTCCGTCTGTAAGTTCCATAAGTAGACTGCTTCGCGGTGGTAGAAGAGATGAATCCGATCCAAGGAAGAATCATTCAATAAATGGTATTTTAGGTGCGTTTCTCCAAAACAACTATTAAAGTACATTCGGATTCGGCTACTGTAATCTTGTTCACGCCGAGTAATTATTTTTGTTGGGGCGTCAGCTTTTTGTTTACAAATACATCTTTTTGTCCAATTTGCCGTCGAAGTTTCTGAAATAAAGTAGACAGCCTGGACAGGATTAATGTAGGCGAATGTATCAAGTTCGTACCATCTATGTTGTTGTCCATTACTTAGCCAAAAATATCTTCTTTATCTTTTATTTTCTAATAAGTAAGAGAAACAAAACAAAAGCCAAATATAGCCGTAAATTTAAGAGATGCTTCGATATTTGACTAATTAGAATCTGACTTTCAGTTCAATTTTAGCAAACTAGAATCTTTAAATTAACGAATCTTGAAACAATAAGTTTGTTCTCTGAAATGATTTTTATGACAAACAAATAAATGCAGAAATAGTGCTTCTGTTAATACTTTTGACTTGTTCGCTTGATAACTAATAAAATTTCTCTTCAGAAGGGCGATCAACTTTAGAAATTTACTAATGTTAAAATTATCCTTCACTACCATGCAAACTTTTACCATAGAAAACTGAGCCCATATCGTGGAGCATTTATAATTTTTTATTTTCACCTAAGTATACCAGCATAACGTTTTCGGTAAATGTGTCTAATTTCTTCTATATACACCATTCTCGAAAACGATTGTACGCAGCATCGTATAATTTGTCTGGTTTCGGCGACAGTACAATTTTTAATACCTGCACTAGCAGCATCAGAAATTTCTTGAGGTTCAATTTCAAATTAATTTTTCATCGGTTAAAATAATAAATCAGATATTTATTATCGCTATTGTTTGTTGTCATGACATATTCATGTCAATGATACCTACTTAATGCACTTCCCATTATAACGCGAAAAGTATTATTCTTAGTATATTACTTAGGGCCTGGAAAAAATAGTATATACACCTCAGGAGACAATGCAGATTTATCATTTTGTCCCAGAGGGCGAAGCCCGAGGGCTACAAATTACACCTTAAGAAAAATCCTGCATTTCTCTCCCTTAGCATGTAATGGACTATTTATTACACAATCGAATTTTCTTGATTGTTTTCTGTGTAAGTAACAACAAAGATTTATTTTCTACTGTATATTTCGAAATAGACGAGTGTCTTAATATTCTAGTGAACTTTTATGATGATAAACTTTATTTTTCATAACTAGGTTTCTGCTATATTTTACGTTTTACCACCTTGTAGTAAAAATATTATTAATTTATGTTATTAGTATCGCGAGAATCCGACTGTAAAAACGGTATTTTATTAGCCGTTAGTATTCAAGTAAACACCGATATTTCACAAAATAATCGATCGTAAATGCCAAACGGTGTTCTAAATAAACGTTCTGTGATAACAATAATCATGGGATAAAACGTCGGGTAAAGTAAGCTAGTCCATGATAGATAGATAGTATTAAAATACGTGATACGTACGAAAGACAGTGAATCACATGATGCGCGGCCAGTGTTTTACCGGTGTTAAAACATAAATCAATATATCGGCTGGAAATTGATATCGGTGGACGATGTCCGCCGTGGCCCACACACGTAGTGAGCGTTATTATCTGTGAAGAGCAAAATCGGCCGGTGACGCAAGAGTTGTTGCACGCCGTATTGTACGGGAACCACGACAACATATATGAGTGCGGTCTCGCATCGCCGTGCCCGTGCGGCGGCGGCAGCGGCGGCGTAGTGGTATCGCGCGAGAGGTAATGATAGCCTGCGCTAGCTTTATTACCCCGATATTACCAACATTGTGCGTTCATCATGCCACACAGCGGTCCTGATTGATTCATATGCGTCCACTGCCTAAAGGTGATTGTTCCTTGTTCACCTCCGTGTTATTAATCAGCCGGATCGTGCCTTTTGGTTTAACCAATTTGTTTATTAATTTCCCGACGTGTTTTCGAAATTTATGACTTATTTTTAAAGGCGTCCGGCTAACCGTACACTCGCTATTAAGGTGCACGTCTCAGGTGCACGTTATTTAGAAAATTGAAAATACCGCAAACACGTTATCGGAAGTCGGTACCCGTACTCTCAGATAGCTTTATACATTTTGTAGTGCCATATAAACCACAGTACGTACGCAATGGTTCTATATGATATAACATATTGGTAGCTATATGGTTGCAAGATAATCTATAAGAAAATATTACTGCTGGTATACACTTGTGCTTAGGGTTGAAATAAAATCCGAATTATTTGAAAATATAAATACATTGGCATTCTATATATATATGACTCTGTGTAAATTTGTAATTCGAAAGTATTATTGATACTATAACTTAATGGAATTGTTCAATGATAATGTTTATTGGGATTACTTGAAGATATTAAAATGTCTTAAAAGCTTTTAATGCAAAGTTTTCTCAAAAGAATACCATTTACTATCTAAATAGGATTATTTTTGCAACGTTTTCATTATCTTGACATTGGCTCGTGTTAGGGTAACAGTCTATCAATTATGTAACAGTTAAAAATATTAAAATTCTTTTTCCTTGAAATGGTTTCTTTAAGAGCCGTAACATTTACTGGATTATCGCGTTTGAAGTTATTTATTTTACATGTATGGTGAATATTTCGTTACATACGTTATCCACTCTTTATTTGCTAAAACAATAGTGAAAAGTCACTATATAATTCAAACTTTTATAATTGTAAATATTTGAGTATATATAATACAAAAACAAGTTGTATTAGTTAAAGTTAAATAAGTTAGAAATAACTCGTGTAAAATGAGTCAAGAAGGTTATTAAAACAGATATAAAGAAATTTGTGTTATATCTGGAGAACGGCTTGACGTTGTGTATATATCTGGAGAAAAAACGGAATAACTCGAACACACCTGAGCGCCTGACGGTCGTGTTTGTTCAACAATTATCCCTATATGATACGACGTTGCAGAGATAATAACGCATTACAAACGCATAATTTTGATGAAGCAATAAAAAAGCAAATGATCAATTCCAACCGTATAATAACTGAATAATAACCGACTTAATTAATACTAATCAAAAACCGGCTTCAATAAATGTGAGAGTGCTACTATTAAATGGCTCCGTTTGACTGCATCAGTTTCATTGCTTTCGAACACGTACAATTCAAATAACCGATAATCGTTGCCTTTTTCGGTGTAAGTGTTAAATTTCATTGGTTTTTATTTTTGATCATTAGGTGCTTCGTCATGCGATGAAAGTGATACAGAATCCGAACCAGGAATACCATTGAAACGTAAGCAGAGACGATCGCGCACAACATTCTCAGGGGAGCAGTTAGAGGCGCTAGAAAGAGCTTTCCATCGGACACAATACCCAGATGTGTACACCAGAGAAGAACTGGCGCAAAAAACAAAGTTAACAGAAGCACGAGTTCAGGTCTGGTTCTCGAACCGAAGGGCTCGCGTACGAAAACAATTAAACTCTCAGCAAATCAATGCGTTCAATACAATGTCCTTACAATCCGCATTCCCAGTTCAACACCAATATTCCGATCCATCCGGTTTCAATGCTGCCCAGACTAGTTGGGCTGCCCAACAAAGCTACGCCAGTGCAGCCGCATTAACCGGCAACTCCTTGGGTTCCAGTTTAGGCACGTCCTCTTTACACCCGACACACTCGTCCCTTGGCGGCACGGGTAATTCACCTATTGGCACCACTTCGCTGGGCACAACTGCTACGAGCGCAACGACTAGTTCGCCCACGCAAACTCCCCTCGCGTACAACAGTTATAATGTGGCGGCAGCCGCTGCAGCGGGCCTCGACCAGAACAACATGCTAAACGCTGCCAGTGGTTCGAATCAGTTCGCGTATAACATGGGCCAAGTGTCACCGTCACAACATGGCGGCGTCACAACACAACAATCCGATGTGTGGTCGCGACATGCGCAGAACAACAAGATGGCGAGCAACCTCACATGGCACGAGAACTATAGGTGAGTTCTATTACAAGAAATTCATTATTTTTATTTATTTATAGTAATATTTATATTTCATATTTTATTTATTATTTTGATTTTACTGGGGACCTAACATCTACGCATTTGTATACAAAAAATGTCAAAACTATATAAATGATGAACAATTCCTTCTACTCGACCAACTAACTCAATCATCAAATAAATTAATGAACAGTGTCTTGCTCAAACACAATATAAGTGTATAGAAAATAAACCTGGAGTAATCTTCACCAAATTAATATGTATTGTAACTAGGAAAACAAATATAAATGAGTCAATTGCAAAGGCAATTTTTCAGTATTAGGTACGCTTATCGAAAAAAAAACGAAAGTTTCTAGAAATTTCAATATCTTTAACTCGTGTTGTTTTCTAGATATGCAAAAAGAATCACTCCTGATTAAGGAGGTATTCTTCCAGGGCATATACAAGTGTGATCAAATAGTGTATTTCCGTTAAAATATCTAGTTAAAAAATGTTGATGATTACAATACTTCCGTTTTGACTTCGTCCAAGAAATATAATACGGCAATAATAATATTTGCCTTATCATTAAAATTTATTGATACCTAATCAAATGACCGTAAAGAGAAATAGTACCATTATTCTGGATACAATACCAACTTTATAGCCTATTCACTTTTGTATTAAATTTTTTATGTAGGATGAATCTAAAAATATCAATGTTGTTTTTGTCGGTTGGTAGTCACAACACAACATAAGAATAATTCGGCTGGAATAGTATAGTTGTAACGAAAAGCGCACGGGTCCTGTGTATAATTTGAGCATGCACGAATCAGAAATAATTCGTCAATGATTGCGTACTCTGGTAGTAGAAACCCACTTGCTACTACAAAAAGCGCAGACAATGACAAGGCAAAGCGGATGTGGCCCGGGCAGGTGTTGCACTGCACCGACAGACACACAAGCGGCCACTACCTGCTATGGTCCACTGTATAATTGCCGGTTGCTTCCACATTGAAATAATATACGAGTGGAGGCTAGCAATTAATTTGCCGCTTGCAAATGTAATGAATAGTTTTATAAGCCGCCGACCTAAGCATTATTTTGCAAGAGGCATATAAGTATGGTTTCGTGTTATTTATTAAGTGATGTGTAATTAATTTTCAGTACTTTTTTGCGCGGAAGATCGCATCAAATTATTATGTTTATACAGAGATGAGTCTGCGATATAACTCTATAATACCATCAGCCTTCACCTAAAGAAGAAAAAATCTCATTTTACATATTCATTTTATTCTCAATTGCCACCAGCAAATTTTAAATATTTTCAATTTAACTATTTTATTACTTTCTTATACGAATAAATATTAAAAAAAAATTAAACTCGAGGATTTATCAGTAATAAACATTTTAATCATCCCTGAATCGGAACTGACTATTTTCGAAATGACGTCTGTGTGTGTGTTTCGGTGCCTGTATGTGTATATATGTCTCTAGATCCCAAAAAGGAAAATTATGAGCTGGAGTTACTATTATAAAAAATTATCAGTTCATACGTAATTGCATAAAAATATGTCTGGTAATAATATTCACCTCCAAAATGGGCCCTTTTCTATAATTGTTATTTTAAATCTCTGAAACTGTGTAAAGAAAAGAATAATTTACCAGATATTTTTCTAAACAATTATACTTGAACTGATATTTTTTAATAAAAATACGTCGGGCCAAATTTTATGTTATTAAGAAATATAACAATGGCCAAATATGTATCAATATAACTGAAATACCTTTTCATTCAATATTCAACGGAATATCTGATTTTAGCGAAAAATAGTATATTTATAATAATAATAATAAAGCAATATAATATTATATAGCTAGTGCAAGTATAAGAAAGTCGAGTAAAGACCCCTCTAGCATTTTTTATGGCTATATAAGAGAAATTTAAATTATAGTAACGTATAATTATTACATTTGCCTTCAAGTCATGTTTAAGGCATTTACAAAAAATTATATTTTCTGAAATTTTACTTCATTTCAATATTACCGTCGGAAACTTTTGCTGCGATTATGTGCAATAATTTAACGTTATGTTTTATTTATTTCAGTAGTCTATTCGCTGGTGGCCACTACGGAGCGCATTCTCCGAGCGAAGCAAAATCAGGATACCCGTACTTCGGCAGTATGGAAATGTGCACGAGCCGTGTACATTAGTTGGCGGGAAGCGAGGTGCCACTCGCGTACAACCGACAGCCAGCCGTGCTTTCGAACTTTTCACCGCATGTGTGCTAACAGTTTTCAAGCTTCACTGCTTTGATTCACAATAAATAGCTTTGCCTTGCATTTTAAAAGCAACCTACAAAATATATTCAGCTACGTATTACAAGTTATACGGTTTAAAGAGATACACATAATTCGTTTCAATAGAATATTCTCGAATTTGCTTTACGAATCTTAACTAAACGATATTGATGTAGTGCGTAGCCATATATTCTTTGTAAATAAAAAAATATGGTACTTATGTTCCTAACACATATTTCGGTGCCTTTTTATCACATATTTAAAGTACCTTCTCTGCAATGTTGTGCCTATAAATAAATTTCTGATACACGTTTACAAAAAACTAGGGTTAGAATGTACATCATTTAATACATCGTTAATTTCTAGTGACTTACATATAGCATATTTTGAACCGGTATCACTAGTTAAAATTATTTTTGTTTTCCAGTTAAAATTTTTCTGCTTTATTCTGTAAGTAGTGTGCTACAATCCTAATAAATTATACAAATGCAATTTGGTAAGAAAAAAGTTTGACAATCATCTGTTTTCTGATTATAAACTTTTAAATCAAATGCAATTTTAGGATTATAGCAAAAATTTAGAATTCATATGACGAAATCACAAATCTAAATTAATCAAATTCTTCAAATAAGATTTTTCAACTACAATTTCACAATTCTTTTCGCATCAGTATAATACTAGTATAATGCTATGAAATATTTATCTCTGGAGCAGTACAATTTTTGTTCTTGTCTCCAATAATAGTGCGATTAAAATGTATTCAATTATTTATTTAGATATTCCTTGATTTAACTGAAGAGTAAGTACAAATTTGATTTGTGTAACCGGCCTTTAATGAATATCTGTATTTTTATAAATAGATAATTTTAACTTATATTAATGTATTGATTATATATATAGATATAAACATGTAAATAGAAAAATTGTATTTAATTGACTGATTTGACAACTGGAAGAAATTTATATTACTAAAATATGTGTGTGTACATTTGATGATTGTAAATAAGAATATTTGTGAATATGTTACTTGTGAATAAATATATAATAAATATATTATATTTCATTCTTACACTAAACTAAAGTGTAATGATCCTACATATCAAATTACTTATTTTTTCAAAATTGTGTTACAAAATTTCGTTACGGAGTTACTTTGAGGCTAGCAGAAATGATAGTGACAAAAATCTAAACTTAAGTCTGGGAGGAACGGCCGTTGTAAACCTGGCTCCAATATGGTAAGTCAAAATAGAATTATCAATTGACACAACAATTAACTTTATTTTTAATAAAATGAATAACACTGCACTGTAGAAACTTAAATAATAATATATTACGAAATAGAACCCAATTTCCGTTCTTATTAACAATGTATACGGACCATGAAATGAATCGATTGTTAGATTTTAAAGAGTATAGCCGTTCAGAGGTCCCCAGAGGAAGATTTTATTATTTTTTCAATGAAATATTGAATTTTTATGTACCAACATATAAGGGAAAACTTAAAGCATTGTTCTATGTAGATAAATTTCTAACAGATATAAGAAGTTATTCGCCAATTTCCAGAATGTGCTTGTTATATAATAATTGAGGATTAAATAATGGGATTGATTTATTTTGTTCAAAATAAATAAGTACATATTTGTGTGTGTGTGTACATGTGTAAGTATGTAAGTTATTACAATACATTAAATTTGCAATATTTGCAAAGAATTAGTTAGATTTTTGGCATAAGGGCCCTTACTTTAGTTGTTTTTTCAGTATCTCCAAAATGACTGCAATTATAGATATATACATCTCATTTTGCAAATTATTCACAAAAAGTATACAATTTGTAAGAATAACGCATTCGAATTTCATAAACGTGTCCAATCACATTAACAGTACTCAGAATTAAATGATATTGACGAATGTTGCGATATATTTTTGCATGTTTCCATCGCTATTAAATTTGAAGTTGTATCCATTCTTATAAGTCTTGTGTGACAATTATGAAAACCTACTTACATGAAAACCATTTATAATTTATAATGTCTTACTTTTACAAAAACGAAATTGTATTTTATCGAAATAAAACTGAGATAAAAGACAATCTTATGAATAAAATAACGTAAATCGAGGGAAAAGTTGTATGGAAAACATTTCCAGCGTGTGCAATGCAATGCAAAACTATTGAAGATGCAAACGTGACAATTTGCAGTCGTGTTTGTGTGCTTTCTTTAGAAATTCCCGCATCTGTGTGTTGTTAGCCTGCGTATGCAAACGGGCTATTAGGCAAATCATGTTTAAGTAATGATAGACGCCGAGTGCCAGTTATGGGATATTGGATGCGCTGTATTCACAATAGTGGTTACCTTTCACCGTGGTTACTGTATAACTGGTAGTTAACGCGCCTGTATTTAGGTACCTACGTGAATCTTTCGCTGCGTTGTGTTGTTTATGCGTTATAGTATGCGACATTGCTCAAGACTGGTGGTCCAACGTATATCTATTAGCTTTACCGATATCTTTATACACGCTGTAAGCAGATAATTAATTCGTGTTTTCATAAAAATACGTGATGAAAGTAACCTTAATTTATCTTTTATTACAACAGCCATATTTTGTTCCAACTTTATCATGTCAAAGACTATCTATGTTCAGTAATATTAGAGATTTTAATTAACGAAAGCAAAAAGAACACGGATGTGATCAATCTATATATTACTTATTTCGTCCACAGCATATACAATAGGGCTATAGTGTTCGCTTATGTCTGTAACATGCCTTCAGTTCGTCATATAATGAGTTTGATGGAAAATAAGTTACTAATTTATGAAGAAAACATGTTTTCAATCATTGTTTTCTTTTAGTGAAGAAAACATTTATAATAAATTAATCTTGAAGAGATAATCCAGACATGGGAACAAACTTCATTGATGGTCATAAAACTATTCAATGCACAACAATGAAAATAATTATTTTATTGAATACTTTAAATTTAATGCTGGTTTTATGGCCATTGGATTCAAGTTGAATAAACTTTATATACATCAAGCATGTTATAGTTTTTTGTATTTTGGTAATATATTCAATAATTTTAAGTTAGAAGTTCTCTTGCAGGGAAACAATACATTTGGTATTCAAATGTAAGTAACAACTTAATACATAAGAACTTCAAGAATGATAAATAGGTTCTATTGGACTAGATACTGTTTAGAACTTGCTATATATATATATATATATATATATATATATATATATATATATATATATATATATATATATATATATACATATATATATATATATATATATATATATATATATATATATATATATATATATATATATCCTCAAATTATTTGGGAGTAATAAATTAGAGCAATGCATTTGAAAATAAATATAAATTATTGCGTTCAAATTTGTAGATTAAACGCTACAAACATTATTCCCAAATTCATTGCTCTAATTTACTATTCCCAAATAATTTGATAACATATATAGCAAATTCTAAACAGTATATAGACCAATAGAACCTTTTTATCATGAAAATCTTATGTATTAAGTTATTACTTACATTTGAATACCAAATGTATTATTTTCCACCAACGCTTAATCTTTTGAACAAAATTCAGAATGTACATGGAAATTCCATTTAAAGAACTCATAAAATAATCTTTTTTACAGGTTTTCAAATCAGACGGTCGGTGGGTACAAAAATACAATGCAATCATTCTTCTGCATTTAACAACGTAGCATCATACAATGAATGTAATAAAAATTTAGGGCTCGTATATAAAATCATCACTTTGAGACTGTATTCTCAAATAGGAACAACAATGAAAAGTGTTGTAAATTTTTATAACACCAAGGCTATTGTATGTACTAAGAAATATGCTACCGAAGAATTTCGTGAGTCCTAAGTGTTTTACAACGCAAGTTTTTGCTACCGAAAATGACCAGGGTCATAAATTTCAAATGATATATCTTCTCGCTTACTGGAAATGTCCTTTTCACCGAAACGCATGATGACAGGTTTTCTTCAACAAAACATAGCTCCGAATTACTGTTTGAGATACGCCTAATTTAAACAAGCAGGAGGTATAACATCACTAATTGACGTTACGCTTACAAATACTGTGACAAATTAAGATTCGTTCTCAACAAGCCATGCACTATCAGAGTCATTTTTTGGTGTTTTAAATCATTTTTAGTGAATCACAATCAACTTCTTTTCACACATGAAAAGTAAAACATGTGCACTTACACGTTTAATCAAATGAATCGTGAGGTGAACTTGAAATAAAATAAGACATTCTTATAAATACAGATAGTGAAATGATAAGAAGAAGAAAACCAGTAACATTTGAATATATATAGTATATACCAAGTATGTGGACAGCCATAAATGGCGCAGATCAATTAATTAGCAACTAAATATTTAAAGCAATTGTTTAATTGAATATGTATTTTAAAATTATAAATTACTATTTTCGTGCAATCTAAATTAACTACAAATTTTAAGTTATTGGCACGACATATAAGTTCATTAACTTCGAATACCCAGTAACGTTGAATAACCAAAAAATTAAATTTTCGATAGAATGTTAAATTGTGTTATAATTAATTTATTATAGCAACGAAATCACGTGTAAAAAGATACAATAACAAACGAATGAATAAAAAATGATCGAGATTGAAGCATTTTCTCACAGTGACGTTGTTGAAAAAGATATTGCTTTTTTATTTTCCATGGGCAAGGAGAATCGTAGTTATTCGCTATAACAAATTTTTTCCTTGTTATTCGAAAAAAGAAACTGAACCTGCACCGTTGCGAATTGATAATGTTTCCATTATAAAAGAATCGTCTTGTGCAACATTATCCGGTGTTACTCTCACTATCTATTATTTGTGGAAAATATAGGTACAACTATCAAATAAATGCTCAGAAATATATATCATAAAGCTCAATTTCGTATTTTAGAAATTGGAAATTCCTTTAAATAAATGTATCATTCCAAATATTGTCAATAAGCTTTATTAGAAATATATTAAATATTGACAAATGTTGGTAAGACTTTTCTATAATTTGCACTTGATATTTCAGAAATATGTCTTAGAGAACGTAACAATGAGATTTTTTAACAAGTTTATAATATTCACTTTGTTTTACGCATTTTTGGCAATTGCAGCTTATTTGCATATAAACTAAACTGATTGGGTATACTTTGTATTTAGTTGAAGAAAATATATCTCAAAAATGAACTTATTTTAAATGTGCCTTACTTTCTTATATGTGTGCATTGTGTTAATTAACTATAGAATTTCTTTCTTTGTAGTTCTGTGTTATATTTCTTCAATGAATTAATGTTCAATTTGGAATTTCTTCGTTGAATTCTAAAATGTATTGTAATCATGAAAATTGTCGAATTTTAACAGAAATGCACATTTTCAGTTTCTCTGAATTGCTATTGAATATTTATGTGGTTGCTCTACACTGAAAAATTATGAAATTTTATATTTAACCCGATGCTGGTAAGGCGCATTCATCGGTAGGGTATTAAAAAAAATTATTTAAAAATTGGTATTCAAGTTTGTTATGTTCTTTTCTCTAAAAGTATATTCAATATTTTCAAGATGATCGATTTGTGGATGTATTATTCTAGATTCGTGTCATGTGAACTTCATAGTATGCCTCAAGCAAATAAATAAAGCAAATCCTATTTACTGGACTAGACACTGCTAATCTTCTTATTATTAGTCTGAATCTATAAACAGTATCAGTATTATAAAGCGTTGTGGTGTTTCATATTATACAAGATTAACTATAGCTGGAGGCGAAGGCTGAATATTGTTTATTCGGGGAAACCGCAAAACAAACGGATTGTGGTGTACGCAGCAGACGTCGAATAAAGGGGATATACACCTATAGTATGGTTATGATTTTAAGCAGCCAGATACGTAGATGTGGGAGGTAATGTTTCGTGGGGAGTTGCAGACAGATTTGAGATATTTGCTGTCGTCGGCGACAATGGTGTCCACACAATGGTACACAATGAGCAAGCAAACTGTGTGTGTGAAGTGGGTAGGTAGGTAGATCTATCTATCTATTCTATGCGCTGTTGTGGACTTGTGGACAGTGTCGCACCGTCACCTGGGAGGTCTCCGACAATCACGAAACACCACTAATCATTCATTATACAATAACAAATTCTTATTACAAGTTCTTTTAGTTCATATATCCAATACTGTATCTTAACTTCTCATTTGGTTGAATGCATTTTCCTTTTGCCATGGTTGAACCGGTTAAAATGCTTTCATTTCCATAGTTTTACTTAATAACATCGATTTTGATCACTGTACGGCGCTCTGAAATCGTTCTGAGAAGTAGTTTGCAATCATTTGATCAATGATTAACTGGTAGTTCACCGTGAGCATCTTGGGGTCATCAATAAGAAATCTGGAACTCGAAATTTTAACGAAAATACATATTTTGAACTCAATTAACTGATATAGATTATTTTCGAGAGGGCGTATGTGTATGTGCACGCATGTGTGTATGTGTATAACGGCATGTATTATAGAAAAATAGATGATTTAAAAATTGAAAATATTAAAATTGCTTATGTTTTGTTAAAAGGCTTTTTCAAAAACGTACTATTTACTGGATAATTACTTTTGATGCTAATATATTTAAATGTTTTAAGCAAAGTTATTTACTAAATTGTTTCATTACTATCGCAATATCAATTAATATATATATTTTTTTTAATTAAAATACTTCATTATGAAGTTTAACAATTTTACGTTCGACAATTTCGGTTCTAGAACGTTCACACACACGCAGACACACAGACGTCACTCCAAAAATAGTCACATTCGATTCAGGGAAGGTCAAAACGTGTATATTCGTTGAAATCTCGAGTTCGATTTTTTTGGTGATCGTTATACATTCTTAATACTTCGTAAAAGAAAGTAAAAAGAAACTTCATATATGTCGATGAAATTCACTGGCTCGCAATTACTTCCATAACTTTAAATATGGCGTCCAGCAATATATATAGGACGAATTACCAACCCCATAAGCGAAGGGTGACAAAATCATGGTGGTCTAGTACACAAACACGCATACCCTCGATAGTTACCCCTCAACAATGAATAAACTATCGAAAGACTACCCTCTTGGTGTATTGTAACCAGCTTATTCATTCTAGTTAAAAGGCGGAGCCTTCCATTGGGATATGGGGCACGAATATATATGTTGTTCGCAAATCGAAAATATATGGAATAAAATGATAACAATATACAACGAGTTCAGTTGCAGCCAGTTATTACACAAGCACAATGTATTGAAATTGAAAGCTGCTTTTTCAAGTTCAAAAGAATCATCGGAACAAGACGACTTGTAAATAGAAAATCAAAAAATTCTAGTAATAAATCTCTTTTCGGTTTAAGAAAGATTATGCGTAATATCACTTTTCAATATTAAATAGCTTATTGACTTTGCTTTTAACCCAGTGGTTTACACTTTTATTTTATTATCATCCAAAAATTCACCTGTATCCGTCTATTGTAAAACAAATGAAGTAAAATCAATATTTATTGTAACTAGGGAAACGTATTTATAAATCAACTATTTTCATAAAACGTACATTTTTCGAAAAAATATTCTAAGAAATTTGAGTATTTTCTACTACTATATGAATTACTATCTCTATCTATGGGCATTTCAGAGATATTGAAAAAGTAACAAGAATATACTGTTAAAAATAGAAGGTGTACACCTGGGCCATATACAAAATTAAGTAGTTTTTTTTTTATCTTCAACAGCTTTGGCTCTAGATCGTTCACACAGACACACACACAGACGTCATTCCGTAAATAGTTAAATTCGATTCAGGGATGGTCAAAATGTGTATTTTCGTTAAAATGTTCATGATTACAATTACAATCCTTCCTTATAGACTTCGACCAAAAAAGTAATAATATTCGTTTTTTTTGGGCAAATGTATAAGAACACCTTTTATATTATTATAGTGTAGGCCGCTGTCGATTGTTCAAATATAAATAATATATATTCATACAAAAACGAGAATCATGCATTCAAACCTTTGTAGAATAAACAGCGAATGAATTTGCAGAAGGTCGTTTAAAACATATAATATTAATGACTTGTGAAGCAGCCGTATGATTGGTTGAAACAATTTAAAATAATATGGGTGTACGTATAAAAATATAATAAAATCCACATAAGGGGCTCCCCCATTTCCAATTTCGACCCCTCATAGCAAGATACAACTATACTATAGAATCCGCCATTATCATTATATGGCAGTGACGTCACATGAGAGACACGTGTGCATGTGATGCATGTCTGCCACGTGACAATCAGATTTATTGTAAATTATTGTTTGTTTTGTTGGCAATAATTACCAGAGGGTGGATAGATTTAAATCATCCTTCTATATACACCCCATAGTATTCTAAAATATACTATAGTGTCATTGAAATCTATAGAGAATCTAGACGTGGTTGTTTATCGTGACTGGTATATTATTTCGGAAAATCCATGCTGAAACTTTATTATATTTCACAAATAGCTACAGAGTTATTAAATTGCGAGTTTACTACAATTTAGACATGTATACCTATTGCCAAACATTTGTATAGTAACATCACTAAATAAATTAGCTACATTTCCAAGTAATATAAAACTTACAACATAAAAAATAAATACCACATAAAAATAGTCATTTTTGTATAATTAAACCTTAAAACGAATTGTCAATATCACGTAATTTTACAATTGCAATAGTAATTTTACCATTCAAAACATAATGCATCGGTTTTTGTTTTTTTTTAAATATTAATAGTATAATTAATACACCATGGTATATTATATCATACCTAACAAATAAAACAAGCATAGGAGCGAGCGACATACATCCAAGCACAATTCTGAATTAGGTATTATTATATTTACAAATAATATATTAGATCGAACGAAGAAATAAAATACATCCAAGACTATAAATCGGATTTACGAGTTTGAATTCGAGAATATTATAGACATACGATCGAACAATAAAGGTCTTTTATACTACTGTACAACGAGCGAATATCCTTCAAATAAGTATAACAATAACCTAAAAATAAGTTGATCGGCACACACTGCAGTGAAGGTAGGTATAGGCGTTTGATACGGTTAATTAGGAATAAGTTTGTCGCAAATCTTTTGAAGAAATGAAAACATCTGCCAACGTGAAATCGGACATTCTGAAAGGCATGTGTGAGATAAAGCTAGTCAAACATATTTACCAATGAGATTACCTTCAGCGGTAAAACGGCCACAAAGAATAAACGGTATAAGTATTTATTTTATTTTATAGCAAATCGCTATACGGTAGGTGATAGGTGTCGCCTATCTAAGGACCATTTATCAGTGCCATTTAACGGATTAATCTGCAGTTAGCTCGAGAATTAATCAGTGATGTAATGATCAATGGTTTGATTAATGTCAAAGCTATAAAGTTTTATGTTACTGAAAATGAAACGTGCAACGTATTTCCCCGATAAATTAATGTTATTACTAACGAACGTTATTGCTTAAAAATATTTATGGATTTTCGATAGTTCCCGTTTAATTATTATTTATTTTTTGTTTTTTACTAACTGTTTATCACTTTGTATATCGAATTGAATGTTCCAGAATAAAACGTGTACACAGCATTCGTGTGGTATAAAATTAAATTTTCTATTTTTTTATCATTAGTTCATGATTCTCGTAATTAAAGTACAATTATAAGACTTGTACGCACATTTAGTCTTAAATACTTTAAGCTACTAAGAAATTATAATGTACTACTAGTCTTGATGTTTCAAGTCAAACTTCAACATCTCGAACTATCTGTCGAATGTTTGCTGGGCAAGTTTTTGTATTAAGTATATCATTACATATAAAATATTTTTTCAAATTATCTCGAAGCTATTTCGCCGTACTATAAGAGGTTCCACTTATGGAAGTTTGGCTGTATTTGAATTCTACAATGATTTGACTTTCGCGTATTTAATTCTCATCAGATCAATGCAGTATAAGCAAATCATTATTCATTTGTGGAATTTGTACTTAAAATACATGTAGATGCATAAAATCTGTCGTAAATTGATTATTTATACGATTTAATAATTTTGTTTTATTAATTTGTAATACTATCAGATGTAGAATTATGGTAAGCAAAAAATTATTTTAAATAATAACAATATTATAAAATATGATAATGTTTACTATCTACGACGAAAACTAAATCGAAGTATTGTCATTATGAGAAATTTCAAACTCGAGATTTTAATGGAAATACACGTTTTGTAAATCCCTGATTCGAATCTGAATATTTTCGGAAAGACGTCTGTGTATGTGTGTGTGAACGAACTATAGTCCAAACTGTTTAAGATAAAATTATGAAACTTTAATACTTGTACCTATTTGGCCCGTGTGTGCACATTGATTTTGTTTCATAGCAACTGTGGGGTGAATTTGAAACAAAATAAAGCTATTATTATAAATATAGATAGTGAAGTCCACTTCAACTTATTTTAATATTACGTTCGTTATCGTCTGGTATAGCAGTTAAAGCTATTTTAAGGTTGTAGTCGGTCATGATAAGTGACACTTTATATGTCAAAATTATCTACCATAGTTTATACATTTGAAATGTGGCCATCTTGCTATTATGAAAATCCAACTGTATTTAAATTAGTCATTCCAGATGTTAATGTAACATGAACAGCAACGTAAGGATATTAAATAGCCCGTGATATGAGTAACTTAATAGAACAATGGTACATGAACAACAATCACACTGCCGTTTACATGAATATAGCTCGTAAACAGCACAACTATGGGTCCAAGCGACAAAGGCTAGAAATAAAGGTGGATATAGTATAGAAGGGCAGGGGGGATTATGTTAGTCAGGGTGGCCAGGGTAGTCGCGATTGACATGCGTGCTAATGTCGCCTGAAAGAACATGGAAATACGAAAATTCGGATGGAAAATCAGCGTGAAGCGTGCAAAGCCAAAGCCAGCTGAACGCCAAATTCAACAAGCCATCTCCCTCCAATAGCCACATCATCCCCATACAGCCATCCTCTTCCAGCGCCGTTTGTTCCTATGATAATTGTATGATGAATTATGTTGCACATATACTCATCGCACTCTACACTACATACATTTACGTGCAATAAACAGAGATAGGTTGAGTAAATGCGTAGTTATATTTCACACGGAACCGTTACACTTCGATAATAGAACGCGGGATGAAAATTTTCGTACGTTATGGCTACGGTTTCTTAACAACATCAACCCCTAGGTTACGACACACGATCCTTATTTAGGTGGGCACAAACAAGCACGATTATACGTAAAGTAGTGTACCGTACGTCGCGTTCTTGTCCGGATATTTCGATAGTTAGTTGAAGTTGTCTTTGGGTGTAGTAATTCTAATTGGATATAGCTCTTTAGCGACGTTTGCTGGTTTAGGGATTAAGGTGTTAGACGTGAACATTTGAATTAGAATGGTGTGGAAGCAGTGAGTAGCCGAAAGAAATGGAATTATAAGGCGCATAGCGTTAAACAGGCACACCTAAGTACATTTGTGCCGTCTTTAGAAATATTTGAAAACGATAATAATATGCTATTATAATTCATTATTGTGTTACACTTGAAGATTATGATAATTTTGTTCCGCGCAAAAGCATGTTGTATCAACACGAACAAATTAAGTGCTAATCGACACATTATCATAATAATCATCATTTACATTTAATTATGTTTTTGATAAGAAATTATAATATATTTTTCGATTATGAATTTTGTATATTTCTGCAACTTTCAAATAATAATGTCCCATTTCTCAGTTATGATTAAAACTCTAAATTTCATATAAATTTCATATTTGGTTTTAGTTTCCACAACTGAATAACTGGGCATAAAGGATATAAATGCATAAAGAACTGGAGTGGCTTGGACTCAACTTATATTACTACATTATTGTTTTCATTTGTATTAAATTCATACTACCATAACTATGGAACCATATCAATATGTGTTATAACTAAGGAAACGTAGATGTAGCATTGTTATTTTCAAATGCGAATTATCAGTAAATGGTATTTTTTCTTTATTACTTTCTTATACGCAGAAATAAGTAACGTTTTGACCCTTCCTGAATCGAATGTGACTATTATTAGGATTACGTCCGTGTGTCTGTAAACGCTCTACAGTCAAAACTGTTGAACACAAAATTGTGAAACTTCAAACTGACGACTTTATGGTCAGATGTGCAATTCCTATTTTTGAGAAGGATATTCTATCCGGAGCTGCATGTTTATTCTATGCATTCTTGTCCTTTCTATAATATAACTAGAACAGCTTCACTTATGGCAAGAACAGTTATGTTTATAATGAAAGATGTTAATATTTCGCACCATTTTTATTTGAAACCTTTCTTCAAAATATGTACCAGTTACGAGAAAACTACTACGAAATATCTTAAATTATCTTATTTATGTTGGCATCGATACACCTGTATGGGACTTATATTTAATAAATCACATGACAGGAAAACAAAATAAACTCAAATAATATGATATTTGTCATTTGACATCGTTTATAACAAACCTACTATAACTAACGTATAAGAAAGTCTTGCTTACCACAACCGTTTTATTTATATTTTATTGGGAACATTTATTCTAATATAGTTTTCGATTTATTGAAACCGTAGCATAGACGGTTTATTTCCAGGAATATACAAATCCGTGATACGAAGCATCATATTTTTATGTTAAACGAAATTGATTGAAAAGCGTTCACACACACACACAGGAGAGAAAATTGCCAATATTAAGGATCCTCAAAATGGATATTTCCATTATAGTTACTAGATCGGTTTCTCTTTTAACAATACTTTCTTTTAATCACAGCGTATAAGAAAGTAGATCAATTTCTATATATGTAAATCCCACTACGAATAAAAATGTATTGAATTTCTATCGGGCAGAATATAGTCAGTGGATTCGTGCTTTAACCCGTTTATAAAGAATATTGTAGGGATACGAATCGTATTTATTTCGCATGAATAAATCGCAAAAATATATTAACAACTATTTTCACTTGAATGCTTCTTCTTCGTCCCTTAACGGTTTTCATAGAGCTGGCATGTAGCATGTATGTCGTGTAGTCAATGTGCGTATATGAAATTCGAACGGGATGCCCTAATGTAATCTATCGTCATTTGATACACCCAGTTAGTTTAACGATGTGTGATTCGATCGTCGCTGATTTATATCATAGATTTATTTATGATGCATTTGAAAGCTATTTCACTGTACAGTCTTCGCAAATATATATAATTTGCTTAATTTTTTTATCAATATCCTTGCAGTAAACTTTTTGTATCTTATTTGTATTATTAATGCCATTATTATTATTATTATTTCTATAAATAACGTTAATTATACACATAATTTACTAGCATCTAAACAGATTTTATTGTGATATTGTGAAGCTTTGTATCATAATTATTCGATGACATGCTTTGACTGCATCAATGTTAAGTTGAGACCCTATATTAATTATTTCCATATTTTGAGTCAAAATACTCAAATAGATGTATACATATGCATAATTTATCACAAGTGTCTATAAGATTTGGTACCAGTCTTGGAAGGGTAAAGACAAAAAGTTAAAAATGTTGGGAAATTATAATGCTATTTAGGATGTATGCGCAAGACACTTTAGTGAGACTGTGAATCCTAAATAAATTCTCCGCAAATAGTACATTTTGAATGCTCCAGAATAAAATAGAATATATAAGTCACGTCGGTTATGAGAGAGATTCTGTTTTAATATACTGTCCTAATTCTATATTAAACAGAAATATACACGGCGTCGTATGAATAAAAATACATATTAATACACGAAACAATGCTTGAAAATAACACAATTTGTCATATTCAACAGTTTAGAATAACAACAATTTAAATAAGGGATATTACGGATACCTTGTAGTTTAAGTCATAACTTCTACAGAATATTAAATTAAATGTTATATGTATGGAATGGAATATTTGAAATTCTTTGTATCGCATGAATATTTCAGTGTAGAGCTTTAAAACAAAAGCTAAAACTAGCTACACTGCCTTTACACATCCGTAGAGTGGAATTCGCGTTGTCGAGGATGGCGTCTTCTTAATTCATTTCGCAGTACTCTGAATTTTTACTATAAATTTCAAGTTTTATTTTTTTTATATTTACACATGTGCAAACGAGCGCAAGAAACTGAAATTCACTAGGGATTTCCGTTCGTATTTTATGCTTATATGGATATAAAATCAATTGAAATCGAAAGGCAAAATCCATACTGCTGTCGTATTATTTGAAGTATGGTTCTAAGGGCATGAATATTTTGAATTCCGTAAGTTATATAATGTTCTCCTTTATGCCGTTTAGGTATATTTTACAAACGTATTTTAGATACAGTTTACAAAGCGTTTTCGTTTTTGTTGAATAAATTCTTTTCATCCAAATGTCGTATGGGAGAACGAATAAAATGTAAGAATATTTATCCGTTCTTTTTTTGAAAAATAAAAATGTCAATTTACATTGGTGTCGTATGAAGAAAATATATATTATAATATTACATAAAACAATGATTGAAAATAATGCGATTTGTCATACCTAACAGTTCAAAAAATCAACAATTTTAAGGAAATATTTAAATAAAAGTTAGGTGTAGACATTTTAATTTTACTGAGGAGTAGTTTACTCGAGACGGTGTTCATCTCCACTGAATTATCAAATAATCAAAAACTCCTAATATAAAAGCGCACACATAACAACCGCGAAGACAGGGTGGTGTTAGTTAAGTATGTAAAGTTTCCTATAACGTTCGTAGAGAACAACATAATAATCCTGCATTCAGCTTGATTCTCTATCTCAGTCACTCGTCATACGGAGCCGAATGAGACAGAGAGAAACAGGCCGAGATGAGTTTGTAATGCAAGACGCGACTCCAGAAAGATTGGGTAGGTTTTACGAGCGAGTGCGGGTTCGTATTGTTGTCACGGGTCAACGCAAGACGCAAGCTTTGACGTCGTGCCGCCACGGGCAGCGGACAGCGGACAACGGGCACCACCTGCGCGCCTTGTGATGATCGAATTTTTCACAGCGTACGCACGCGGGTGGTTGCCTGCCTGTAATCGAAGCCGCTGATCTTTGGATATCGACGACAGCATTGTGACAACGTTGCAACTTGCCTCAACAATATTTTGCCTAGCCTCGGTTCACTACTATTCAAGAACAAATCGGTTGCTAGCATTTGATTCGAGCGACGGCCTACAACATGAGATATATTATTTCGGATACATGGCAAAGAGACATTAACTTTTTGTTAATGACATTTTTAAACCAAGAAGGTTACAGCCCCACGACCAAACACTGTCTTATACTATCGTGCGACAAACTAAAATTGCATATATACATTTAAATATATTTACCAAAATTATAAATATCAATGTGGTAGTATTTCCATATAATTCTATATTTTAATAAATTAAAGAAATCAATTGTGGCCAACACAGAACCTTTTGTTACGTTTTAATAGTAGCCATATTTTGTTTAGATGAATATAAATGTTAATTTCACAAAATTTCTCGAGCATTGATATACGAAACGTGTTTTAAAAGTTGTTCAAAATTAAAATATCTTGTGTTTTTATATCTATACATTTATCTGTAAATGCAGCCTTTGCTAAGATAGTTAAAAAAAGACACGAGTAAACGTGCACATCCGGTTGAAATGTCTTTTTCAAAATCTTCTATTCCGGGGTACACAAATCTTAAATTCAAAACTTCATATTTCAATCAATTGAATCAGGGACCCTCAAAATAGGTATTTCCATTAAGATCTCGATGAAAGTAAAAAAATATTCTCAACCTAATTGTAAGATGCATTGGTGCTATGGCCATCTAGTGCCGGATAGCAAAAATAATAAATTACAAATTTGTGTTTCCTGAGGTTCAATTTTCTTGTGCTGTATTTATCTGTGTATACATTTTCGTAGTCTACTGACCGATTTGCCAGTCCCGTTTATATTTGTAGTTTCCCGAATGCGATCTCACATATAGTACAGCTTTGACACTTAGATCTAATTCCTACCCAGTTAAATATAAAATACCTTAAACTAAAGGGAGCATAATTCAAATTAATCTTTTGATATATTGCTGGAATAGCGCATCACCTCGACTACGATATCTTAAATACAGAAACATTATGGAACTAACTATAGCCACGCCAATAGAACACGTACGTCCTACGTTATTATTATTATTTTTAAATTCAGTTGTAAGCGACAACCTATACGATTTGCTTGATTATAGTAGTTATTATTGCGGTAGCGTTTGACATTTTTCAAACAATAATGAACAATAGAAATATATGTCTGGCCTTTACAGCTATACCGGAGTTAAGTGTGATTTTAACATTAAATACTGTATAATGTCCCGCACTCTGTTAATATTACGATTATAACCATGATAACCTAAATCGTTAGATGTTGTGGGAGACCTATTCGAATTAAGAATCAGATGTGAGTATATGGCTATTGCGTGTAAAGCGAGGTTAACATATGGCATGTGGCTATTTTAAAATAGCGACTTTTGATATTATTAGGGCTATTATTCTGTTATGTGTTGGTACAAACTATACGCGGAAATGGTCAACAGAACACTCCGCGCATGCGTATACATATATAATATTTTAAATTTAAAAATAAATGTTTTTAAATATTTTGTTTGGGAACCTAAATAGGTTCACAATTTGAAATAATAATTTTTTCTCTTTTTTTTTTAGTAAATAAAAAACACAAATTTGGTATTACGAGTGATGACTATTACATTAAATACATTTGGATAGCTCAGGCAATATTATTCTTTCATATGTCTGTAATCTCATAATCAAAATATGTTTTCACAGAAATTCGTTAATATTTACATCTTCCTGTTATCATATCAAGAAGACGTAAAAATTAACGGATTTCTGTGAAAACATATTTTGATTATGAGATTACAGACATATGAAAGAGTAATATTGCCCTTTTGTACATGTTGTACGGCGAAGTAGAAGCAATAATAAATGAATCAATTTCATTCAGCAGACGAATGTAAGGATCCGTCAAAATTACAACCGAACAAGGCATTTATATGAAATGTTGCTATCCCATAAGTATTGCAAACGACTGTAAACATTCAACATTTTTGCATAACGGCTTACATTTTCAATTACAAGCAAAGCTTCTGTATTGCGGTGTTTATAAGATACCTTCGCGAAATACGTTATTTTCCAGTAACACAGGAGTTATAGCAGATGTGCCGAACTAATTTGGCAGCGATGCCCTTTGCCGAGAGACTTTTACAAAAATCTGGTGCTCCTAAGGCTTTTTAATTATATTCTGTAATTATTTTAATTTCTTGAACGAATTCCGAAAACATTTTTCGAATTCAAGATTTTAACGGATATATAGGTACATTTTGAGCTTCCTAGATGGTTAATACATGATAGCCAATTATGCATAGTTATTGCCCTTTTGTGCATAGTGAACGGATAATCAATCAAGCGATTGAATTTAAACTGCGAAGGTTTGTATACTCATTATATGTATTCCAAATATTTATTAAAATCAACAATGTACCTTCGGAGGAAATTCGGTCACAAACTCAGATCTTTGGAGCGATCGAGTGAACGAGATAAATACATCCAAGTATATGAGTTATATATTTTTGAATTCACACCGACGAGTTGCTAAAGACAGTTTTCGATCCGAAATATAAAGATACACAACCAAACACGATAGCTGTCTTTTACTATCGTACGACGAGCTAAAACCAGAGGGTACACGAAATAAATAACTAGAAAAGTGATGCTGGAATACCTTATTTGTATCGGCAATATGTGAGAAAAGTTGTTCGGTATCGTCGCGGCAAAATGCCGACAACAGAGAAAAGTTCAGTTGTTTGCGGCAGGATGAGAAGCGTGCGCCTGTGTATGCGCAATAATTTTCGGTTTGTAAACGTGAGCGAACGGCTTTCACGGGTATCAACGCGGCGAGACTCAAACCTTCTCTCGCACAGACTTTACACCGCCGGAAAGAACGTTCGAGTGTTGTCAATCATGCGCCACACATATTGCATACCCCGAAACAACATCAATACTGCAGTCTCATTCGCAATCGTATAATAGGTAATGTATATGCAGCAAAGAAATGTCCATTTAATGCAGTCATTTCACATAACAAAAAATATCCATTGCACAAAAAATAATAATGGAAGAAAGAAAACATGAAGCACACTAAATTTTAACATAAATCGTCAATTATTGAAAAGTATGAGTACTGAGAACTAGCCGTATTGGCACTTCACAAGCTAACAATACATAATCCATAATTGATGTAGCAATCAGACATACAAAATTAAATATTATATTCGTTTGACAAGTTTCATTTCATATTATAATTGTATAAATACAACAGCAATATTTAGTTAAAACAACAATTTTTATGTTCCAAATAACTATTAGGTTGAAACAAGAACTTTATGAATTACAACAAATAATGTTTTAACTGTTGTCATTATTCAAACAAAAAAACTTCTCTGTGTACGCATAAGACATATCGCTGGTCCCTAAGAAGAAAGTTAATAAAGACTCGTTAATATAGTCCTTATTCACGAATTCATTTCATAAGAACCTTATGAGCTTAATTCGTGAATGAGGACTTTATTAACACGTTTCGGTGGTAAGGGCTTTATTAACTTTCGTCGCGAATAACGACTTCTTTTATATAAAATGAAAAAAAGTGTTTTTTCGATATCAAAAACGTTGTCTTTTTCGACATTTATTTCTTATATACATTTCTTTTTTAACCCCTCTTCTAAATATGACTGCTGAATTCATACCCTTGTTGTGCGTCCATATCACAAGTTACAATTTGTGAATATCCGAAGTATCAATATACACACTATTTGAAACGCCACATACGTTTTACATACATTTTATGAAACCAAGCAGACGTGAAACCAATTTTAGTGTTATAAATTGCGATTCTAATAATGTAACGCATTTTTGTACGCATGCTGTGTGGCGATGTGAAAATTGTATTTCGCCATGATGAATATTAATACGGCAAAATGTTTATAATCACAAATGTTCATAAATTAATAATAGGTAGTTTGTTAGAATTCGTAACAATTGTTTCATAAATATCTCGCAAATGTTTCGCTGCATAATGGAACAACGCAACAGATGTGCTCTAGGCAGCCGCGATTCGGTGTATGGTGTGGTCGACGATATATTCAGTATAGCGTATAGAAAACCCGCACTAAATAATTACCAATAAAACTCAACGTAACGTTTAAAAGCGATCAATTCTGAGTAAAACAAACTTAAACGGATTTCATTAGTTCCGGACGCCAAAACGGCGATTCCGGTCGCTGTTGTGCCGTGAAATATGCATTTTCAACTCGGTTTATTTTTGACATTCACAATCGCAACTCGTTCCGAGAAATATCAAAGCTACTTTTAAGTTATTTATAATACAAACGACTGTTTTACGTGGTAATGAACACATTTAAAACTCTTATACTATTATAAGTTAACTCGCAAATCGAACCCCTCTAAAATCTTAAAAACTCTTAACAACAATCACTGTTTCTTTCATCCAAATAATAAATTTCTTTTCAAAATAAATACGAGTATTTACGGCATTACGACTAGTAAATCTCTATCATAATGATAAAGCAGTAATAAGTATAGTGGTTAATATGTAATACAAATGTATTTACAATGATTTTAGGGCTCAATTTTCGAGTGAAATTTTATTTTTTGTTAAAGTTATTCTTTAACAAAAAATAAAATTTCAAATAGGTAAAATTCGGGGCTTGGAACGGATTAAATAATTTTTAGTTAATTCCTATGGAAAAATTTCGTCCTTATTAATATTCATCCACCCCTCAGGGACAGTTTAATGCCGAATATTGGAGTTCCACTGCATATCTATGTAGATATATTTGCGACGAGCTGATTAGATTTTAGACATAATCCCACAGTTCGATGAGGGCTACTCTGTCGTTTTTCAGTATATCCAAAGTGGAAATAAGTGGGAATATGAAATGAAACAATCAAAAAAATTCTATGATCTTCTGTTCTCTCAAAAAGTGTACCATTTATCAGAAATACGCATTTGAAATTTATATTCGTATCTATATAGCAAACATATACATGTATATATATATATATATATATATATATATATATATATATATATATATATATATATATATATATATATATATATATTTATATATATATATATATATATATATATATATATATATATATATATAATTGTCAGATAGTTTTTGACGAATGCCAAGATATATATATATATATATATATATATATATATATATATATATATATATATATATATATATATATATATATTAATATTAATTTCCTTTTATGAGATATTTTTAATGTGGCATCGTAAAACTTGTTCTAGAACAGCTAGAATTTTGCTATGTGTATTGTAATCCTTCATTTATACAGAGGATCAACTTCAGGTATACCGGAAATAATATTTTATGTTGTTATTAGTAATTTGAAAACACAGTCGTAGATATCATAAGTGCAATTCCCTGGCTATACCCTATGCAATTATCACATCTATTAAGATTCCATGCACTAACTTATATGCATTTAAATGAACAAATTTTCACAACATTAATAATGTTTCAAAGAAGCTATATTAAAATAATTGTGCAGAAAATTGCTTTGTACATTTGAAATCAAGTTCACACGAAAAGAAGACTCATATAGCACATCACATACATTCATTCATACAGCATCTGTTGCTTGCTTGTCTATTAAGTTTATGTGAACCGGCCACACGAAACATGAAACGTCGACGTGTAATATATTGCCAACTTTATTGCAAAAATGTCGTAATCTTTTTCAAACCTCGATTGCAATTTGAGAAAAATCTCATCATAGATTTTATTTTATATTCAAGCTAGAAAACAATTCTTATAGTCTTTACTTGATAATAAAACTCTAACCTAATTTACTAGGCCACTTTCGAAACGATTAATATTTAAAAGTTCTATCGACTGTGCCAAATTATATTTATGCGCATGTCCGTAAACAGATGACACACTTCTCTGAAGATTGCATCCAAATTAGGAAAACAAAAACCAGGGATTCATTTAGTTTTTATTCTCTCTTGTAGGGTCTGGAGTTATTTTGTTTGAAATTATATATATATATATATATATATATATATATATATATATATATATATATATATATATATATATATATATATGATAATTTCAAAATTGACAAATAACCGTTTTGTCCGGTAACCAAATTTAAATATTTGTTTATTTACTTCAAACTATTTCTAGAACAAACTCGTGTAATTAGCTAGATTTTTGAATGTGTTTTTCTTGCCGCTGTATATAGCGTCCGATCGATTATACACGGAGAAAAATGATTGGTACAGACACAATATTGTAGTAAATACATCCACAATTGTATTATAAACTACTACAATTATAGCATTTTATTGTACAATTTTGGAAGTTCTTACTAGAAAATTGTGTCTGTCCTTATTTTTATTACAATTCTTTAATAATTTTTTTTCTCTGTGTAACGTCCCCATAATATCCATCCGTTTGGAAACTTTCGTTATAGTTCCATCCAAGACAACAAAGGAATTTGGACAATAAAATGTTTCAAACAGACAAATTACGACCAAATAAATGTCACTATTCAGTCATATCCTCTTCAAATCCATATATGTACATTATAGTTATATAGGTCGATTATTAGTTATACGAATATGCCATATGAATGATTCGGTGAACAATTTAACGAATAGTTGGAAGCACATACATCCATGAATTATCACACAGATATGCACGCAAAGGTTGTTAATAACATTGTAAGCATCCTTGTTACAGAGCATATACGGGCATGGGCGGTACTTAGCACACAACAACTGAAATGCAGTAGCCAATATTTATAATTCAGTTTGCAAACAACTTTGCGTTTGTGCTCGTCAAACATTCACATATATTACGGTTGTATATATTCCAAGAGAACGAGAAACCGCGAAATGTATTCTTGTGCAGTGGCAAAGAAAGCCACCGACCAACGATAACAACCTATTAATATATGAACAATTTTTTCGTTTGCCTTTTCTTTTTGCTCGTCAAATTTTGTTTTGGATTCTTATTTTTACATCTTGTTGATGTTATTTATTATTTCCTTAAAGCTTTAGTGGTTTGCGTTGTATTCTCCGGATATTGGTGATTTTCTGGTTAATCAGTTACGAACGATGCAAACAAAATTGGTTCATACTATCATTTACACATTTTGCAATATTTCTTATTCTGTTGGCTTCATAAATAGGTTAGTAGTCTAGCATGTAACTTGTAACTGCGGGTTTGAATATTCGCGTCGTTTGGTAAATATAAATAATAAATTGTAATAATTATATTAACCGATAATTATGAATCACCTATTTATTTGGTTAGTATTACAAATGACCGGTTATTATTAATATACACCGATTGAATATCCTTAACAATAACATAAACACACAAACATACCCACACACACAACATGCACAGGTATCATCTCGAAATTGCCAATATGGCTTCGGCCAAAAATGGAATTACTGTTAAAATCTCTAGTTTGAATTTTTTCATAATTGCAATACATCCTGTTAGACTTTGTCCAAGTAAGTAAAAATCAATTTCCTTTTTAAACGTAAAAACTATTACTAGAATTCAATAAATTCCATAAGTTAATTGTGTACATGCGACAAATACATCATTACTTTTGGTCCTTGGTGAAAAAGCAATCTTCTTACCGGAGATGTTTCATCAGTATAGGGCTTATTGACATTTTTGACAACAAACTTTTTCGTTTCAATTGCCGTTGCGTTAAGCCAATTCCAAAACAAATACAACTGCCTTGAAGTGTTCTTTCAAGTGCAATCGACTCTCAACAAACAGTCTTCCGGTTAACTAGGTTTTTAAGCCTCGCCCTACCCACTATCGATACTGCCAAACTTTTGCTCACTGTGTACGGATTAACCGATGGTGGCAAAATAACTGTAAATGAGCTGTCAAAACCCTGTCTACAGTGTAGATTATAGTGACACCTATAGACACGTGCTGAACACACCCCACGTCTTGCACAGATTGACAAGTGGGCTGTAACACCATGCCACAAAAAGATGATGATGCTTTAGATTATTTACTGAAATCGCTTTACTCGAACAATGCCAAGTTTCTGAGAATTTGAATTACTCTCTTCTACGTCAGTACACTATAATGTATGGGAAATATATTGATACTCTTCTTTTTGAACACAGAATATCTCTTAAATTGAAGTAAGATAAAGCAATTTGTGTTTGGATGAGATGAGTTCAGATCGTCGTACAAAATATACAAAACAGCTATAGTCGTGTGTCTGTTACATTCTCAGACCTAAAAATTTCATTAGCAAAAAGTTCTTGACTCGTCCTGAATCCAAATATATATATTTATATATATATATATATATATATATATATATATATATATATATATTTTTTGTATATATATACCTTTTTAGTTGGTCGACATAGATCATATTATGTTTTTTATATAAAAAGACACGTAAAATTGTACTAATTGGCAAAGAGATTTAATACGTCACGCTATTATCAGGTTTATTAGCCATTTTGAAATGGTTGGATAGTGTTTACCGTTAATAGTAGTTAAGTTTCTTGAGTACTTGATAAGAGTTTAATTTCAACACAAAAACTAAATAAAAACACGTGTCGTTTTCAATTTCTTTTTATGCACGAATATAAAATTCTAGAATTACCGTTTGTTTTTTAAGATTACAGTTTCGGAGATATGCATTTTTAAAAGTATTCGCGCCAAGGAATCATGACGTCATGCTCCCCTGTTATGATTAGGATAATACAAGTAGATAATGGGGTAATATTATTACGAATGTTCGCTGTCATTTGATATTTCAGGTTTTCTTTATACGTTTCATACTTCTAATGTGCCTAAGGTAGGCGCATTTATGATTTTTGGATTCATGAAGAACGATGACCGCATTAATGCGTCTGAAACCTAATACCATACTAACATAATTACGTCTTTATTTTTATTTGATTGGCAACATTGTTGATTGGAAGGAGAAGTGAAAAATGCAAAAATTTAGTTGTGAATAAATATGTAATGTAAACGTTTTAAAGTATTTTTAAGCATTACATATTATATTAACATTACAAAGCAATTTTGTTTATGTTCTTTTCGCTATAGTAAGAGTATGAATCTTCTATATTGCCATTGAAATTTTGTAAATAATTTTTCAAAATAGTTGAGATAGACCAAAGAGGAAATATAACACCAGGTGGTGTTTCTTTAACAATATATTTGCAATAATCTTATGTTTAATTTTATTTTGAAATGTTATAACTTTTCAGAAAAAAGAATCATTTATTTTACTGCAATTAAAGTTGAGGGAAAATGTACTAAACATTTATTTAAAGAATATTCTCCTCAACATTAATCAATAAGCTTTTCAGAAAGCCGAAAATCTACAATGAGTATTAGTACATAGACTTATGGTCATTCCAGATTTTCGGCACCTACATAATCGGTAATCCGATCACAAATTGCCCGAGTTTTAGCATTGAATGTGTGGGAGTGAGGGCATGTTTATTCGCCAATGTGTTTATTCCGCAATTCCTCTACTAAAATAACTCGCCCCTGACACTAACACACTGCATAATAAACAGGAAGCGTATACTCTACTGTTATTGGTGTGCTTTCATTAAAAGGAACTGCTTCACATTAAAGTAAAGCAATTACAACAGCGTCTTCAACGACATATTTTCAATTTGAAATTCATTCTGGTCTCATAAAATCTTTCACCGCGCAAATGTACAATTACGACAGCTGACTGTCATCGTTTTATTTATTTTAAATATACCTTATAAATTAAATATAAATAAATATTATTTCGAAATTGACGTCAGTAATTGTCATTTTGAATTAATACGCAATGTTTGTTTTGATATAGTTTGATTATTTTATTAAAAACATGCCTTGACATTTATTAAACAGCGATCATCTTCATTCGTATTAAATATTGTAAGCGAAATTATTTTAAGTATTGAGATAAAAGTTTAATTTACAAGGTTTTACAACAAAATCGTAAGAAATACGTTTTTCGTTTTTGAATAAATAATAAACTTTGTTAATATACCGCGCCGTATAATACCCAATTCCTTATATTAGGTGTATAATGTCCACTATGTATAATGTCAACTGTGTATAATGTCCACTGTGTATAAACTACCCCCCACCGTTGTAAGGTAGGTGCACAGCATATAATACCCACTGTGGATGTTCACGTATTGTACCAATTAGCTTATTATTTTATCAAATATTACATATTATTTCGCAAAAGAAAGTAAAAACACTACACAACAGCAATGAATGAATTTTTAATCATGAAAACTACTGCAAAAATATAATCTCGGTTCTTATACGTTAGGATAAATTTTAAATGTCAATATATATATATATATATATAATGTGAATATCAAAATGCATAAGTCGTGTTAATAATCAAGTAGATTATAATATAGTTGGAAATATGTATAATTTTATAGAAATTAATAGGTTCCATTTGGTGCTATTTGTGAATACGTCAATAAGGACATTTTTAATTTGACTTATTAAAATAACAAATTAATAGCAAATATTTCATGTGCTTCTTTTATACAATACAAACGACTTACGGAAAAATAACGAAAAATCAAAATGGTTCTCACAAGGAAAACCGTGAGGGTAACCATAACTAGATTTACAAAAAAATTACAATAAAATTCGTCACCGTATTCTGTATATGGTATGGGCACGTAGTGCCCACGGGTTAACATAATATTATTATATTGATAATATGATGGTATAAGGATGAGCAGTTTCTTATTTTTTTACAATTGTAATAATTTTTTAGAATTCGTGTGAAATTCAAATAGTGTACCAGATGAACGTATAATAATTCTTTATTTTCAAAAACACGATGAATTTCATTGGTTTGCGAGGTACAATAGTTTTAAAATAAAATATTATTAATGAATAAATACTCTGTATATTCGTGGGCGTTCTGATATCAACTATCTAGGCCAAATTAGCAATACTGCTTTATGGTTCTATGTAGATCCCTTAGGTTCAAGTGATTTTTACTCTAAGATGTTCTAGATATATATATATATATATATATATATATATATATATATATATATATATATATATATATATATATATATATATATATATATATATATATATATATATATATATATACTCGTAGGACGCTTTGAAAACGCCTGAAGACTCGCCGCGGTTGTCGTATATTACAGATCTGTATGACGTGACGTGACGTGGCCAAAGAATACGTGATGATGCCAGCTGTAGGCAAGAGGTCTACGCGTACGTGCTGTTAGCAACGATTACAGGACATAATGTCCTTCGTAGCAGTGATCCTGCACTCAGGATGCTCCTCTTTAAACATATCGAAAGCATATCCCACATTCCTATTCCTGTCCATACTGACACAAGTAGACGGTATTTGTTAAATTAACGAAAACTTTTGCTTACAAACTGGAAAGCTAAAAATTTCTATTATTCGGCTGCCAAATCAAACCAGAATTAAACCAAATTTAGAATCACACATCGTGGCTTTATTTCCTTCAGTGTTAAATGATTAGTCAATCATTGAAGTATAAAGAATTCTAGCAACTATTACAATTAGTAAATTCAGAAAAATGAGAGTTATAGTATCATGTTTCTGTAACAATCATAAGAATTAAAATAATTTTGCACTGAAATTCATTTTACGTCTCCATAATTATAAACTTAATACAAGTTAAATTTATGATTCAGACTGATTCAGAAGCAGGGTTGATTATTTGGATTCAATCAATATGGATCAAAAACTCACTGATTGGTAAAATGGTTGAGCTTACTTTATAATGTAGAAAGTTATTTTGTTTACGATACACCAGAATATGTTAAATTAGAGTTCTTCCCTTTCTCCTGAACAGAACTTTTGTTGATGTTCGTTGGTAAGATTTTTGTTAGTTAGTTCACCACGTAGTCGTCTTGCGCAACTGTGTCTACAAGCCGGGGTCACAACATTCCACATTACTTACACGCGTTCAACCCCTATGCAAACATTCAGTGTCGAGCATCGATATTAAATGCGATGCGACCTCCGCAGAGGATTAGAATTGTGAGTGCTGAACTGAACGCTTAAGTATATTGAAAATGCTTTTTTTTTTTCGTCCTTTCTTTAAGTGTGTTTGCTTCTTAGTTTCATCTCAAGACCATTTGTGGGATGTTAAGTCTTTTATTTGTAAGATATTTAAATATGTCGAACAGATTCATCATTCGGCCGGATTCTATAATGAGTTGAGTTAACATCTAGCAATCAATTTCTGTGATTTATCGCAAGGTCAAGGATTCATAGGGTCGTCAGCCAAACCTAATAGTTGTATTCATATACCAAAATTTAAATTAACCATTAGGATTTTGGGTTAACTAGATTTAAATAAACAAACATATTAACAACAAAGTCCAATATCCAGATTTTTATTTTCTTTTACCAAAAGAAGTACATAAGAAAGTATTGAACTCATAAAAATAATCAAACTAGAGATTTTATTGAAAATACACGATTTAACCATCTCTGAATCAAATCTAACTATTTTCGAAATAACATCTGTCTCACTGTGTGTATGTGTGTTTGTGTGTGTGTGTGTGCTTGTGTGTGTGTGCTTGTGTGTGTGTTTGTGTGTGTGTATGTGTTTGTGTGTGTATGTGTTTGTGTGTAAAAATACATATAATTTTTTTCTTAAATTTAGAGTATACGGTATACAATATATTGTTTTAAATTATTTTGTATTATATCTCGCAATGTAAAATTAGGTTTTAGGGATTATCAGACCTTTTCTGTTAATCCGGGACTTGTGCCAGAAGAACGAACAGAAAAGGCTGAATCATAAAGCCAATTCGAAATGCCACCAAAAAATCTATCTTTGGACAACACATGTTTCATATAAATTTAGAAAAACTACACGCAACTACTTCTTTAACAAACAAATATAATGTGAAAGTCTTGAAATGGTACAAAATCGCCAATAACATATATTAGCCATTACCACAGTAAAATAATTGCTTAAATACAGTATTAGAGAAATTTAATAACAAGTCTAGCAGCATTAAAATCCATGTAAATCTGAAAAAATACCGATGATTTAATAACGATTTGTAGCTAGAAATAAAAGTTCTGCAAACAGTATGCCATAAGTTATAATTACCGGCGACATACGAACGCCGGCCGATGACACTTTCTTTTTAAATTGTACAATTTTCCGCGAGCCAAGTAAGGTGACATTATGCGACGACGCGGGTGCACTGTCTACGCGATAAAGTATGGGTGATGAAAGAGGTGCGGGGCGGTGGGGGACACAAGAGGTGACACCTGTGTGAGGAACTGGCGGCAGCGGCTGCAGCGACAAAGCGACCCGGGACCTCCTAGTGAGCGACATAAATCTTAAAACCACCCGCTCGGATACCTTACCGTATATGTGTGAGTATGTGTGTGTGTGTGATGTTGCACATGATGTGAACATGCCGCGCTTATCTGACTTCTTTCGTGGCACGCGAGTCCTGTACGTGAATTATGTAGTCTTTATTTGGGATTTCGTTTGTTCAGTCAGGTGCAAATTTTCTATTGATATCAAAATATATATTATAGGGTGTTCATATTTTATGATATATATATTTTGTATACATTGCTAGGGTTATTTTGGTATGTAGACTTACATCCAATGATTTAAATTATGCATGTTTACTTTCTTGTACGCAGAGATAAGTCTTGTATTCATGACAAATTTTGGATTCAATATTTCTACGGAAAAACACGTTGTGACCCACCCTGAATCAAACGTGACTATTTTCGAAAACTTGTATATGGTCTAGATGTGCACCTCCTATTTTTGAAAGGATTATACAAAACGGAAGTGCATGTTTACTCTATGTATTTTTTGTCCTTTCTCCAGTATCACAAGATATTAATATTTCGCACAACTTTTGCTTGAAAATTTACTTCAAAAAATATACCAGTTAGGAGAAGACACACACACATACACACATTGACACACAGACAAAGACGTCATTCTAAAAATAGTCACATTCGATTCAGGGCAGGTCAAAACGATTATATTGGTTGAAATCTCGAATTTTCAAGACATTATCTATATGAAAGTAAAAAGCTCAAATTCCGTTAAATCTCTAGTTAGACTCTTTTTTTTTTTTTCTTTTTTCAAGATAATAATATTTCCTTTTAGACTTTGCCAAAGAAAGTAAAAAAGAACACAGCCTCATGGTCTTGAATATTTAAAGTAGACCAAATCGAAATTGCTTCGATATACAGACTCCAAAAGCCATGATGTGATATGCATCTGAAGGAATGCCGACGATTTTTCTCTGACACTTTTTCTCGCAGTTGGTCGAGAAGAAAACAAATTATAATCTCACATCACGTGCCTTCATATATGGATATGCACGCATCAAGTGTTTCGCTCTCGCTCGTTCTCCTTCCTCTCTCTTTCCAATCCAAACCGTGGACCGATCACAGCACCATCGGTTCGCGGCGGCCACTACCCGCATATGATAAATACGTATGGCTAATTAATTTCAAACAGGTATTCAAGATGTATTTAATCAATGTCCCTATATTAATTTATGACTGGCCCGTTCGTTATAGTAACGTCTGACTCTGGTGAAATAAGGGTACGCATTATACGGATATGACTCGGCCACATATACATTACGTGGTGAGTCTTATACATTATGTTATTCATATTCCCTATATTCACATTTTGAAAAACGATATTCAGTAATTTGTTACAGCGTATGACAATCAAAGCATATACCGTTTCTATATATATTAGAAGAGAAAGCTTTTATTCCTTGAAGACTAATAGCTCTCTCATTACTATAAACGATAAAAATACATATTAATAATAACTACAATAATACTGTGAAGTGAATTCATCATGATTTTTCAAAAATTTGCCTAATTCGGATGTTTATTGATTTGTATATCTTATTCTATCATATTTTGCAATATCACCCTAACCCATATCATCCCAACACCAACGGTCAAAATAATGGGAAAAATTATATATTTTATGTATATTTCATGCAATTATGACAATAGAACAAAAAGGAATACGATTACCTAATCGGTTGTAGCCAACGCAGAACATTCTTTTACGTAGTTTTCATTAGAAATACATATTCCAATAATACTGTCAAAAAATACCAATAGGCACTGAAATTGTACGAATTAGTTTATTATTTTATTAAATATTGTATTTTTCAACAAGAAACATAAATGTTGATTCTTTAAAATTCACCTTTTCAGTCGATCTATTTGTGTTAAACAGCGCAAAAAGACATACATTATTTATATTTTGTTTATCTATCATATCTTTTTCAGAAAATGTTAATAAGATAATTATAAAATGTATTCCCATGACAATATAAATAAATATTTTAAGATTAGCGGTTTTCTCGTAACTGCTACATTTTCTAAAGAAACTTATTAAACAAAAGTTGTGCGAGATATCAATATCTTTAATTATAAACATAACTATTTTTGCCATAAGTGCAACCGTGCTAGTGATATTGGAGATAGAACAATTAACTCTTGGAGTAAACATGCATTTACGGTTTGAATATTCTTTTCAAAAATAGGAGGTGCATTTCTAGACCATATACAAGAATTATGTTTCAAGTTTCACAATTTTACGTTCGGCAGTTTCGGGTCTAGAGACACAGACGTCACTCCGAAAGTTACCTTCGTTCAGAGAAGGTCAAAACGTGTATTTCCGTGAACTCTCGAGTTCTATTTTTTTGGTGATCCTTATTACGTATTACTTCGTAAAAGAAAGTAAAAAGGAGAGTTAACACACCCCCGGGATATATGATGACAATTGCGCAATATATATGTGCACGAACAGGAACAGGCGCGTCTTTAATTACACTTCTTACTCTAGTTACTCTGCGGATATTTTCAAAAAGAGTAAGAAGTGTAATTAAAGACAATTTGTTGTATATAAATGTAGAATTTAATTGGAACCAATTTAAACAAAGCTTGTTCCAAGTAGTCGAATATTTTGGTCTCAAAGAGAAAATGATTCCATATACAATATAATGATTTAGCAGTAATATCCCAGTGATAGATACAACATTTGAAAGTGATTGGCTGTACATATAGGTGTACCGACAATAGTATATTTGCTGCAAAACATAAGGATAATAAACTTCTTTTACGATTGTGTTCGGTGATTGTGATTGGCTGCAATTCTTGTTAATATTCTTTGTGATTGGTCATTCGCGTGTCGGTTTATTACTTTTAACAGAACGAGTCTGGGGCCCCGTCACATCATGATTTCACAATTGAAGTGTATAGACTACATATAGGTATCAACCGCCATTAGTAAAATGGTCACGTGATACGGGTTTTAAGTACCGTACAATAAAACAAAAATAAATTTACTTCTTAGTATCATACATTATATTTTAAGTGACAACCTTCAATATACTCAACATACTATTATCTAGACTGAAATGAGAACCAACCCGATATTTCGCTTTTAAAATATTTTTTCTACCTTTCTTGTTCGGCGATAAAAATCAATAATATAACAAGAACTGGCACTAGCGCCAGTGGTACCAGCTCACCGTTCCGGCGAGCTCAATCGCAATAAATACAATACTAAAAGCGATAGCAATTCATAATTGGAACATATTCAAATGATTGTTTTATACAATCATGTATTATTAAACGACGAGTCCATAAAATTTGGTTTATGTTGTCTTGAATGTTTGATGATATTTCTTCTGCATTTAATATGAAATAAATGAATTTCTTGTTGAACAACGATTCAAGTATTCGTATTTAGTACGCATAGCATTCGATTGTACGAAAATAAACATAAACATATAAATGTCATAAAATAATATTATTATAAAATATATTTATAATTACAGTATTAAATAAAGTTATTATTTGTGCTAATATAGTTTGTGTGTTCTCTACTTTGATTATAATATAAATCCAAACTCTAACAGGTTATGGGCCCAGAGCAATAAATATAATAATATTCAAGATAGGTGACGATATGAAATCATCAATTAGAAGATTGGATAATGTTAATTACAGTACCTGGAAATACAGAATGGAACTTCTTCTTATAAAGAAAGAACTCTGGGAAGTAGTGAAAAATGAAAAACCTGATGAAGGTAAACTAATTGGATACGCAGATGCTGATTGGGCTGGTGACAATAAAGACAGAAAATCAACTAGTGGGCACATAATTAAACTACATGGTAGTGCTATATCATGGAGTAGCAAGAAACAAACCAGTGTATCCCTGAGTTCAACTGAAGCGGAATATATATATATATATATATATATATATATATATATATATATATATATATATATATATATATATATATATATTATATATATATATATATATATATATATATATATATATATATATATATATATTATATATATATATATATATATATATATATATATATATATATATATATATATATATATATATATATATCACTTTGTGAAGTTTGTCAAGAATTGCAATGGATTCGAAAATTATTAAAAGATCTTGAAGAAAATTGCAACGAAATAAAAATGTTCGAAGACAATCAGAGCACATTAAAAATGTTGGACAGTGAAGGAATTAAAACTAGATCAAAACATATAGAAGTTAAATATCACTTTACGAAAGATTTGAAACAGACTGGTGACATAAAATTCGAATATTGTCCATCTAACGAAATGCAAGCAGACTTTTAACGAAACCTTTGACGTTTATAAAAATCAAAAAATTAAGAGAGCGCTAATACCTAAATCGAGAAAGGGTGTTGAACAACGATTCAAGTATTCGTATTTAGTACGCATAGTAACAGTCATTGTACGAAAATAAACATAAAAATATAAATGTCATAAAATAATATTATTATAAAATATATTTATAATTACAGTATTAAATAAAGTTATTATTTGTGCTAATATAGTTTATGTGTTCTCCACTTTGATTATAATATAAATCCAAACTCTAACATTTCTGAGTTTACGCATATAATTCTAAATCATCAACATTATACTCACAGTGCCCATTGAACCAATACAACCAATTATGATCCCGAGTTTTATTTATTCCTGTACCATAACAGTTTTAATTTCCATAACCCCACATTTAAAATTGCACACATGGATAACGTTAATATCGTTCGTTTCGTGATTAGCCAAGAATATTGAAAATTATTTGATGAACATTTCCTAATTTTATTATTTAAAACACAGAAGCAAATAGTTTATATATTGGAAAATATAACCAAAAAAATTACTGTCGCATAACTTCTTAATTTCACTTACAGATGGCGTTCAATGTCTGATATACTTCAAAATTTATTTATATTATTTTTTACGCCTATGGGCACACATTTTGAAAAAACTTTAATGACATAAAATATCTTAGAATTTTTAGCAGAAAATTCTAAATTATTTTAAAAGTTGACTTAGGGCAATATTTAGGAGGGTTCCAAATTTTGGGGCCCAATAACGCCGGCCCTATACTGACGATTGGAAATTCTGAATATTACAATTTTAAATTTAATAATACGTGTAAATTATAATAAATCGTTTAAAACTCGACAATATAGCATTATGCTTTATAATTAGATCTATAAAAACTGTAGTAAAACAAAATACGTTATTCACCGAGTCGGAAGTGTATGTTTAATTCCTAGACTTGAATATATCAATGTGACTTATGTTTATGTAAGAAGTTAAGAGGTGGATTTAATTAAGGAAATTAACAGAAATTTCCAGAGCGTACACAATGTAATTTAGTATGAGGAAGAATAGTGATTGAATAACGAATAATGAGCGATATATGGGTGCTCGTGAGATTCTAGTTAGTTTATAAAACGTGTGAAAGCACGTGTCACGGTGTCCATAGATCATGATGGCCGCGACTTGGCCTCGTCCACTTCGCTATATGCCATATGCATCATGGTGATGCTTGTGTACGTTGTTGTTGCTCTCTCTGCAGGTAACCATTTTGATTCAATTTTCGGTCGCAATCAAAGGCCACATTTGTCAAGTTTCACAACTTAGTGATGGCAATTTTTACACGTCGCCGCAACCACGGACGCTTCCCCAAAGGTGTTTTAATAAGATATACCAGTGGCGCACATTTACAACTAACCACATTCAAATTTACAAGACCAAATGAGTCTCTGAAATACCTTATTATTCAATAAACAGTCATTATTCAACGGAATATCTATGATTGTAGCATACAAATGCTGATTTTCAATACTGGTTGTTGGAATATTCGAAGTTTATGGTGGCGCCGCCATCAGAAATTACCCAGAGCGGAGCGGCATTACTTGGAACTAAACGCACCTAATGGATTGTCTTAAATAATTGAATAAGATATGTTTACTTTCTTTTACGAATTTATATATGGAAGTATTGAAATTATGAATATTTACGAACTCGAGACGCTAACGAAAATACACGTTTAGACTTTGAATCTTTTCCGAATGTATGTGAACAAAAACTGCTAAAGGTAAAATTATAAAACTTGTAACTAACTTGTGGCCCGTCGGTTTTCCTTTAATTTTTGAAAACAATGAATCTTTACCGGAAGGAACTTTTTACTCTTGCTACTTTTCAATATTTCGAGACCGGCATGAGTTAGAGGAATAGTGATTCAAGTAATAGTTAAATGTATCAAAATATCTAGCAATTTTATTTTGAAAAGTTTTTTTTTTTTTTTTTTTTTCGAAATATGTACAATTTATTAATGATGTACCCATTTGGTGTACGGCACTGGTAGAAATCAAGAACACACACAAGGCGGCCGGCTCATAAATCCGTCAAACTGACATAATCGTAGAGGGATGCGCGCTCTTGCACTGTGGGAATATCATCGGGTGTATGACGAAGATGGAAATACATCTACCAAGTCGTAAATTAACCACAAACCTATGAAATTTTGACTAAATGAAATATTGGTTCAATTCGTATAAATACACTGTTAAATTTTCGACGGAAACTTCTTTTAACATACCATTAGTTATTTCTTTTCCTTTCTTTAATTTTTAACTGGATCGTCTCCTATATTTTCTTACAATTTACATTATTTACTATTAAAAAATACCTTTTGATAAAATACAAATGCAAAAGAAACATTGGGAGATGTCAAACATGAAACTAATTCTGATAACTGGGAATGCTATTTTTATAAAATATGGTTGCTTTGGAAACGGATATGAATATTTTCTTACAAATTGTACACTTTTTCAAACAAAAGTTGTAAACATCTTTTATATCGTTATTTTTCTGTAAGTGCAGCTATTTTGGACATACTGAAATGTGACAGAAGTAAAAGCCTTTTTCCAACTTGGCAATAATAATTAAATTCTAATCAGATTGAAATACGAAATTTCATTGTTCAAAGGTTTTTAAGTAATTCGACCCACACACACGATTTCTTTAATATTTTTCACGGTCAAACAAGCTTCAGGGTCGAGCATTGCGCGTTTTTCTTAACAGTGTAGTTTATACCTTCAGCGGGGTACAGGGTTAACTATTTGACCCTAAACTGACACCATCCTGTTATTTATGGCATGTTTATACGAAACTGTTACAATTAACAAATGAGAAGCTGATTCTTAACAAATTTGTTCTATTATAGTTTTCTTTTGTTTGGATGGAATACTAATTTGAAGTTAGAGATGAACGGACAGGTCACAAAACGAATTATGTTGTTGTTTAATGAAGCTAATTAATAATTTTATTTCGTTCTTCAATAAATTTATTAACTTGATCACGCAGACAATAATATAATTTCAGGTAATAAATATCCAATGAATTTATAAATGTCGAAGGAATTCGAAATGTTCAAAATGTTGAAAATGTATCTAAAAGTTATTTTCTTCACCTTTACTTGTAACGATAGCATTGTTTCAAGAATTCGTTCATATTTACAAGATGAGCAGATGGAATGTACAGGAGAATATGAAATAATATTTGCTGATGTTATTTGTACGGCTGTAAAAATATTTTAACATTTTCTGAGAAAACATATTAGCGAATCACAAGTAGATACTACTACTGGGCTGTTATAGCATATACAATACCATCACGAGTGATTTAAACGCCGTGTAATGTACCTCTACGTGTTCGGCTCGTAAACTAAAATCCAACAAATGCATTGTTTATGCCACGCCACCAATGCCGCAATATTTGACTGTCCAATAACCTATCCACTATTCCACACACACACGTCAACGTTTTTCATTTATTTTAATAATTTATTTATCGCCTAACTTTTTCCTAAGAAATAGAATATATTTACAAATCAATTTTATCCATAATAATAATGGATATGGCCCTTAACTAAAATTTTAAAAAGTCTCGTTCAATCCCTTACAGTTTCCTATTCCTAAAACTATTCACCATCTGTTATCAAGTTAGCGTTTTATAAGCTCGTCGTACAGAATAGCTATTGTTACAATCAATCAGTAACAATTATTATATATAATTTACATTTTGGCTTTTAAATTACATTTTTAATAATTTTGGAATTTATTACTAAATATATTTTGTGTCGACAAAGTTCTTTCTAAATTGTCCAGAGACTATAACAAAATAATATAGATAAATAAAAATCCTTTTTTTTTTTTAATTAATCAAAAGATTCTTCAAACATTTTATATTTATAATGTTTCTACACATTGTGAACCAGAAGGTCAAAATATATTGTTAATAATAATGATATTAAAATTTAAAATGTTGATTGATTGCAACAATTAATTTTGTATACTAACAATTGCTATCGCTTTTAGTATTGTATTTCATGCGATTGGGATCGCCGATACGGCAAGCTGGAAACACCAGTACTTGTTTTCTTTTAATTTGTACTGGGCATTTTTTTAATAACCATTAAGAATTTTTATTACAACAGAATATTCAGTTACCACACATGGTAAATTTATTTTAATATCGCATCCTGCGTACATTAGTTAAACAAGGAATGTTTATATATCTTTCTCCTTCATCTTTTGCAATGTTACAACAGTTCTTATATATGTTATCTTAAATTACATATTATTTAGGAATCCCTTTATATATATATTTATATACATAAACACTTCGCGTCTAGATATCTATGTAATGTCTGTGATATTTATTTCAGTTGCGTGGCACGCAAGTAAATGTTGTTTGCCGGAGCCATCTAGTATTGAGTAGGAACACTGTGCACGATATCACCGAAATAACCGCAGGCATCTTTAATGTTACTTCGTTACTATAGTCTATTATCATATTTGCCTTATCTTTATTTAAAATGAATGAAATTGTAAAGTATTTAAAATATGAATAACAACCCAATAACGGATCTACATACTAATATCAAAAGTAGTGACCTACGTAGCCTATCAAAAACTAGTCATTTTCCAAACGTTTCATAGATGGCAGAAGAAAGAAATTGAAATTGATTTATATATATAGATATCATGGACGTATATATTTGGTAACAATAGTTCCAAACTCCAAGTAACCCTGAATCAACCTATGTTGATTCAAAATATATATGCGTATATATTGATATTTGCTTTTGTTTACACACCAATATCGGACAGTTGAAGTGCTGGTTAGAGAGATAGCTCGGATGTTCAACCTAAACTACCTAGCAAATTGCTGGAGCGCCAGGGTTATTTGTAGGTTGATACTGGGTTGGTTTTACTGCCCAATGAATCCTTTCAACTTAGTTACTTAAAAAATTCCAAATAAATAGAACCAATAGTAATTGATAGACATGCGAAAATTAGGATTTTTGTACAGTACAAGAACTTGGTCTACCTTCTATTTTTGTTGGAAAATAAATTTAGTCTGCTATTACTATATAATCAATATACTATTAGATCATTGTTTTCATAAACAACAGTTATGAATTATTCATTATGAACATGTGAACAAACAATTACCATTTCGTTCTTTCTTTTTCTTTGAAATCCAAACTTGTTCGTCCAATCCATAAACAATGCATTTTTTATTTTTGCAAAAAATGTTTAACAAAATACCTAATCTCTATTTTGCCTTTGTATTTCAATAATACACACATTTCAACTGTCTCATTCAAGGTTTTATTTTCATATGTATACGATTTATTTAGTATATGCAGTATAAGGTAAACCTAGAATGATAGAATTGATATTTTTTTGGATATACATTAAAGACAAGAATATCTGATTTTAAAATACAAATGACGTGACTAAGAAAACAATGTTTGCAATATTTGGTTAAAATTGCAAAATTCATATCTTACAAATAATCTTTTAGAATAAACATAAATATGCGTTTCAAAAACTTTTGGAAATTTATAATGATTAATCAATTATTTTTTTCATTCTTGCCGAACTCAGTAATTTAAATTAATTCATTAGAAAATGTAAAGAGAGTTGTTCACCAAAAGAAGAAATAGTGAAGTTGAAGATTTTATACATTAATGTATAAAATCTTCCAAGAAAGTAAAAACAATTGTTTTTACTTTCTTGGACGAAGGCTATAAAGAAGTATTGTAATAAAGGAAATTTTAGAACGCGAGACTTGGAAATACTTTAATAATAATACTTTAAAGTCAAAACTGTGGAATATAAAATTATAAGTTATAAACTTAAGATTTGTAGTTGGTCCGGGTGTGCAACTGTTTTCTTTTAAACATTATCTTAACTAGGACTAACAGTTTACTCTTGTTACTTTATACAATATCTCGGATATGATACGGTCGAGTGAAGACCACTCCGTTTTTTATTTCAGTTTAAAGAAACTAAATAAATTATGTGAATTACATAAGTAAATATGAATATAATATATTCTGTCTCGACACAAATTTTAGATGTTCTTTCTATGGTAGAACCTTGACTTACAGTTTTTAATTAGAAGTAAACATGCTAATTGCGAATTCAAATAGTAAACGATGTTATTCTCAGAAATGATAAACACACAGGGATTTCCACCATCAGTTCGACTCCTCATTCCATAAATACATTATTGTTTTTTTGTAATTTGAGTACTTAGTCGTGTTGATATACTTATATAAATAAATAAAAAAAATCAAATGGCCTTCGATTTAGTGTATACATTTTTTTTATATTCAGTCGAATATTACGTATATGAATTTTCAAATTATGTAAATATACTTACATTAATTTTTTTTTGTCATTTTTTTTTTTGGTCCATCAACCAAATAATTTAGCAATGAAATCACCAATTGTATTCCCTTTTGCTTATCATTGTTATAAACTGATTCTCTTGAGCCATCAACCAAATAATTTGCATTGAAATCACAAAATGCATTCACTATTGTTTATTTTTATTATATTTTTTTTAGAAATATTCCTTGTGTATTCGTATGTTAATGTGATTATAGGGACATTTTTACGAGATTCTAAAAATTATTAGAATACTAGAGGTTATAATGCAGTATTCTTGAGAAATTATGAGTATTTTTGAGTATTGCGGATCCATTATTATGTTTTTGCAAATTTCGAGATTATTAATTCTTAGAAATATCGTTTAAAAGAATCTGTTTAACACAATATTTTAAATTGACTAAACATTTGCATTGTTGACAAATCTAATCGCACTCTCCATATATGATCCAGGGAAATAAATGGTTTTGAGCCTCAAATACGATATTTCACTATTCAGCGCGTAATAGTTTTTAATTAATGTAATCCACATATACAGAAAATTGTCAGATCGTTTTCAGGGGATTTCAAACCTTGTATATTGATTAAAATCTAGCAAACAATAATTTCCATGCCCCCTATGCTATCCATATAAGAAGGTAAACATAATAATTATAATATATTTAATACTTAGAAATTAGAACGCATACAACAAATGACTATTTTTATTTCTTGTTTATCTGAATTATATTTATTTTCTGATTATTTTATAGAAGAAAAACATAATAGGGGCTTAGTTGTTGACTTAATTCAATAAACTAATTTATTTATAAAATCTAATTCACGAAAACTTTATTAATTCTTCTAAAAGGCGAATCATGAATCGTGAGAATTGATAAATTAACTCTAATTATAATGGCATATACTGAAACAAAAAACTATCGTGAAATATTACACAAAAATTTAATTACAAAATTTGAATAATATTATTGAGCTGAATTTTTTTCCAATTATTATTAATTATAAGTTTATTTTTTAATGGTAAGATTTATTGATTTGTTTTGTCGGCAAAGTTCCTCTATATTGTCGTGATGTTTACCCACATAATAATAAGCTTCAGCGATGTTTTACGGTATCATAAATGATGCAAAAAGCTTAAACTTTTCTTAATGTAACATACTAACTGAATTATTAATTAACATATGTTTTTATTGTAATTTTAAACTAATAGAAATATAGTGAATTATCATTTTGAGAATAAACGTATATATAAAAACATTAGAAAAACGGTGCTGAGACTGAGCATGGTTCCCCTTCCACTTTGAAACTTTTGAGCATTCTATATATAAATAGGAGATGGTTGCCGGACAGTGTTAGTAGTGACAATAATGGTTGTATTTAGTAGTACGGTAGTTTTAGTAGCGCTATGCGCTGTTGGGGTGACATTAGCAGGTAAGACATTTGAACGTGTTCAACATGAAATATCCTACCAAGTAAAAAATATTTAATTATTCTTGCCGAATTTTTTCAAAAAAGCATCTCAAAAATGTATTATCTTCAAGAAAAAATAGCATGATTAATCTGTTAATTCCGGCTAAGATATTGTTTTCAAAAATAGGAGGAAGCACACCCTATATACAAATCCAAAATTTAGTTTCTTAATTTTGGCTCTAGAGCGTTCACACACATACACAAACACCAACACACACAGAGATGTTATTCCGAAAATAATCAGATTCGATTCAGGGATGGTCAAAACGTGTATTTTCATTAAAGAATAGTTCGAAAATTTCATGATTTCAATACTTCCTTTTAGATTTCCTCCAAGAAAGTAAAAATAGATGCAAATTTATATTATATTGATTGTAAAACGACAGCTAAATTCAATAAATTATTGCCGAATTTAGTAAATTTACTTTAATTTTAATTGATTTTCACTACAATTATGTATAAATACATGATTTTTAACTGTATTTTTGCATGTAAATTAGTGTATTTCTTTATTTTGTTTTAAATTCATGCAAAGTTTGCTATAACTTTTAAAGAAATCATTTTTCACTAATTTATATAAAAAAGTAAAAATGCATACAGTTTTGTATTTTGTATTATTAAACTTGCCCATAATAAAAATTCTTTTCACTCTAACATATCTTAAGTAACGGTTTACTCTTATTAAGTTTTCAATATCTCGAAAACGGCATGAGGTAAAGAAAAAATAATTCTTGTAAATGAAAACTGTTATTTTACATTACCATTTCCCTGGTTACCATACATATTGGTATTATTTCAAAGCAAATCACTTGAATTCAAAACAAAATAAAGAAATATTATTTATATATATATAGAAAACTAAGTAAGTCAAGTGAATGCCACTCCAGCTTGCTTTATATTTTGTTTTAATATAACGCTAAACTAGCATTATTTGAATGTTTGTGACACATATAATTAATCAATAAATTATAATAACAATAACAGATAAGCATACATTTTATAGTATCACAACTCAATAGGGGAGTAATACAAAAATAAATAACATATATTTTTCGTTTTTTTTTTCTCTCGTTTGATCTACTTTGTATATTTTATCAACATACATATTTATGAACTATTTTTATATTACACATTTTTATGAAGTAATTGTCCCATATTGATCAGATAGGGTTAGAAGCCTTAACCCCTTATTGATAACCCAAGCAAGTTTGCCTTATCTTTCTTTATTATAATTGTACTGACAATCAGTTGACAAGAAAGTTAAAAAATCTTCTTTTAACAAAAATATTTAGGTCTTCTCCAACATACAGGTCTGAGCAATACGATACTACATTTCCAAATATAATTATCTGTGGATAAAACCCTACATAATCTTGTGATAGAACTTTTCTCAGTTGCAAAATTCACAAAATATAAATTATTTAAAAAGAATCCTTTAAAAGAGCAAGCATTTCAAATGTTATTAAAATTTGAGATTTTCAACGTGTGTGTTCAAATAAAATATCTGGAGTGCCCTTCACTCGACTTTTATGTATTTATTTTTTATTGATATGAAAATAATTGTATTTTAGTAAAAGCTGGCGAAGAGGGTTACTGTACACCCGGGGAACATTTTCGACGAAGCTGTAATGATTGCACGTGCAGTCCAAATGGATTAACTGCAATTTGCACTTTGAAAGCCTGCTCAAATAAACGTGAAGCAGGTAATTCAACAATTTACACTTAAAATTCAACAATTAAAAGCATCTATACACAATGTATTCGTTGTTATATTTTTTAAAAACATATACAAAATGATGAAAAAAGGCACGAATTTATAACAACTAAAATTTTACTGAATGTGACATATATTTTAATTAAATATATTTTATTACAGTTGCTGCCTCTGAATCATGTGTTCCTGGTTCAAAATTTAAAAGGGATTGCAATGATTGTACTTGCGCAGCTGATGGCCAAACCGCAGCTTGCACCTTCAAACTGTGCCACAGAAGACGGCGACAAGCAAGTAAGAACTCTCGATTTACGAATATTCAATTTGTGAACAAATTGAATAATTGAAATTTTTTTACATATACACCCAATTTTGGTTTTACACGGTAAATGCGTTCTAGAATAAACGTGTACGATTACAAACATAGTAATATAGGGGATAATACTTATTGACACTGTTCGAAATATATCTAGAATATTACGGTTAATGAAAATAAGTTGCCTTAATAAAATCAAAATCAAACAGCTTCTTTAACCGTGCTAAATCGAATGTTATCGTGTAAAAAGGATATTGAATATATTTTTCTAAACCGTGTATGAAAATACCATGCAAAAATAGAATTTAATGTTCATATAAAATTTCTTCAAATTGAACAAAAATGTCATAAATAATAGATAATACATCTAATTGATTATACGGTGAGCTGAAAGCATTGGTGCCTGAACCTATGCTTAAACAATAGAATATTTTGAAAACTCAACTTTTCAAAGATTCATGAGTCACTACAATTTGCGAGTTAAGCTGTATTCACAACGAACCACTAAGTAAGATTGGAAATAACTGATATTATTCCAGTTTGTATTCACAGCAACGAAATTAACACAATTAATTATAAATGTTGCTGTAATCGCTAGCATTGTTTATCATAAAACAAAGCTTAATTGCTAATTGTTTCGCTGTGAATACACGTGTATAGAAGTCATTGTTTTGTATATAAGTGTTGGATCCTTTATTAGTCTTTCTTATTCTGTAATGCTTGAATTTAACGATTCCATTTCTTAAAATTCAATAAAAACTTTTTATTTTAAATTAGATAATAAGTGTTGCAATCTTTCTTGAACCACATTATTATGGTATGTGAATCTAAGTCTATTTCAAAACCTTAACTCCCACTTGATGGTGATGGCTTTAAATTTAAAAATAAATAAATCAATGTTTGTATAGAGGCCAGAGTTGGTGATCCAGACTTTAGATGCACTCCTAACGAACAATTTAGGCAAGATTGCAACTCTTGTGTGTGCGATGCAATGGGTACAAATGCTAGGTGCACCTTAGTAGGTTGCTTTCCGTCAGGGCCAGGCAGGCAAAGGCGTGCAAGTTAGTTTAATAAAAGAATATCACTCAATATTCGACTTCTCATTTTGGATTTATGTTTACAGTTGCTCCAAACTCACCAGGATTTACATGCACACCCGGGCCATTCATGCATGAGTGCAACCAATGCCATTGTGCCAGCGATGGTAAAACGGCGGCTTGTTCTTTTAAATTGTGCAACAGAAGAAAACGCCAAATAGGTAAATTTCATTCGTTTATAACAATTTCTTACGTAATAGTATGAAAGTCGATTTCGGAATTGAAGTGAGCAAAGTTGAATTTCTGAGCCTCAGTTAGTAAAACATATAATACACATATTGAATATAGTCAAAAGAAGGATAGGTCAATGCTATTCGTATGGAACTTTTGTTCCCCCTTTGTTCCCACAATCTACCTTAATACATTTAAGGTATGCATCGCACTGTATCAAAATTATTGACTCAGTCGGCAATCGCATCAGTTTAGATACGGTTTTATTCCATTTTCTCCATATTTATTAATTTGTGGGAATTATTAACATTATTATGGCAAAAGATATCTATATGAACAAATCATTCTGACAAACAGGAGAATTCCTTAGTAGAATTAATAAAAGAATATAAATATAATATTTAGGTAAAAAGAATACTCAATTTTCTCATTATCTATATTAAATATTATTTTATATTGTATTAAATTGTATCCACGGTTGCTTTCAATAATGTCAATATGTATTGTAACTAGGGAAACGTAAATGTAACAAGTCTATTTTAAAATGCTATTTTCCTGTATATAGCAAATGTATCAAAATAACTATTAAGCCAAAAGTTGCTTAAAATTTTATTATCTTTAACTTTTATAATATTCACTTTTTCCCTAACTCTTCGTTCGTACTCGAAATATTGAAATGTAGCAAGAGTTAACCACTACTTTTCTGGTTAAGTTATTGTTTTCAAAAATAGATGGTTTTCTTTCGGGCCATTTACAGGCCTAAGTTTATAGTTTTATCATTTTATCATCAACGTTTTTGCTGAAGAGCGATTCAGGAAAGGTAAAAACGTGTATATCCGTTAAAATCTCGAGGTCGACATTTTTCGTGGTCTTATATACATTTGTTCATTACAATTTTGTGTGCGTGTGAACTAATCACTCATTTAACTTATAAATTAACAATTAACAAGTGGCAGACGATACGTAAACTGTAATATAATTAATGTAGATAATGCTGATGAGAAGAACTGCGAAAAAGGTACACAAATTCAAAGGGATTGCAACACATGTCACTGTATACCTGGAGTAGGCTACAGTTGCACAAGAAAATTTTGCACAAAACAAAAAAGAGGTAATATAAATTTAATATATACATATTAAACTAGTCTTACTAAAATCAACAACTATTAGATGTTGAAGACGACAAAAACTGCAAAGAAGGTACACAAATTCAAAAGGATTGCAACTCATGCCGCTGTATACCTGGAGTAGGCTACAGTTGCACAAAGAAATTTTGCATAAAACAGAAAAAAGGTATTATAAATTATGAAAATATATATTAAACTAGCCTTACTAAAATTAACAATGATTAGATGTTGATGACGAAAAGAACTGCAAAGAAGGTACACAAATCCAAAAAGATTGCAATTCTTGTAATTGTGTTCCCGGAGTAGGCTATGCTTGCACTAAGAAATCGTGTCCGAAACCGAAAACAGGTAATTAATATATTCATATACGCGAATAGTTTTTTTGAAAAAAAGCCATTTGTAAAAATAAATCTTATTATTGATATCGATACAGAAATATTATCCATTTTTGTTGTTTTATACCCGGCGTGTGGCACATTTATAATTTTTACGAACAAATTGCCATACATGAGACATATCTAGTTACGAAAGCCGTTAAACACTAAACTTACAAAATTAACTATTTTTAGATATTGAAGATGAGAAGAACTGCGAACCAGGATCACACATCCAAAGAGATTGCAATATGTGCACATGTGTGCCCGGAGTAGGCTATGGGTGCACAAGAAACATCTGCCCAAAAGTGAAAAGAGGTAATTAAAATAAAATTTTATTTATAATTTTTACGTATGTAACATAATAGAAAATTAATATTAAACATGCATTGCAATTTTCTTCGATTCTTGCTCCTCTTTCGCAGTTAATAGCATTTTAAATTTTGCAAAATGACTATTTTTAGTTGGTATGAACTGCGAAGGAGGTCCAAGGATCCATCGAGATTGCAACATATGTGATTGTAAGCCTGGATATGGTTATGCTTGCACTAAAAATTTGTGCCGAAGAGCAAAATGAGGTAACTATTATCAAAATATAGTGTACTTTAGATTGGTTCACATAAGCCAACAGTTGATATATTAGTTCTGTTCTAATATGAACATATAATATAGATTTTGTTTATTTATTTTCTACTGTAATATTTTGTGTTTGTGGCCAACACCAGACTTTCTTTTACGTTAGGTATCAATCACAAATTTATAGATTTTAATGTTTATTTTGCGTGGCTATTTTCAATAAACAATACGCTAGTCAATCTATTTGCAATAACCAATGTCAAATGACAAATATCAAATTATTGGAGTCTATTTTGTTTCTTTTTCAAAATATTTTCAGGCATAGTTCATGCGATTCATTAAATATAATCCCCATATATGCGTATCTATCTTTTGAAATGTAAAATTTTCCGTAGCAGTTTTCTCATGACTGGTACATTTCTTTAGGAAACTTTTCAAACAAAAGTTGTGCGATATATTCATATCTGTATCACAAAAAATGCATATACTTCATATTATTTGATAAATCTTAATGGTTTTCATTGATATCACACGACGAATTACTTTCCTATTCACCTAAATTCTGAAGATACAGTTTTTTATTCATCACATTGAATCTTCATCACTTGACAATCTTATGTTTCGTCAATCAAACTTCGTATTTGTAACTGTTAATATATCATTCATTAAAAATCATTTATGTCTTGCAAAAGTCGTTGAATCGTTCCTTCTTGTGTAAAGCAAAAATACCTACACACAGAACCAAGCAAATTTACAAAATGATTAACAATTACAAATACCGAAGTGGTATATGTGAGTTCGCGGCACAAGTGTTGGTTCTAACATGTGTTTTGGGTTTTGTTGCTTTACACAGAGGAACCAGTGGAAACGGAGTTTAATGGCACCTCATGTTCGCCAAACGACAAATTCAAAATTGATTGCAACACATGCTACTGTAACCAAGATGGTTCTGGTTATTCTTGCACCAAAAGATTTTGTGCGCAACCGATATCTACTCCAGTTAAAGGTAATACCAACTGAAATTTACAAGGATACATGCGATGATGAGATACCAAAAATCGAAATTTTATAAGCATCGCATTCCAACTTTCCAGTCATAAATAAAGCTGAACTCGACTCTCGTGTACATTCACTCTGTATTTATAATAATTTTTAATTTTGTTTTTAATTCATTCTACGGTTGATATGAATCAAAATCAATATTCGTATAATAATTAGGGAAACCACTTTAACAAGAACTCAATATTTACATAAAATAGAAAATGTATGTAGGTATACGACAGTCTCAACGAAATCCATTTATCGTGAAAAAATACAAAATAATGTGTCATTTCTCAACATTTTATATTTTTGAAATATGTGTGCAGGGCTGCATTAAAAAAATGTTGCACCTGGGGCGAATATTCTAAATTTCACTCTCAATGCTCCTCCAATTGCTGTGCCCTAAAAGCATGCCCTCTCAGCCCCACCCAATACTTTATACTATTTAAAAAAAATAACCTTGAAATCTTGATCCTTACACACTTCACGCTCTAATACAAGTTACTAATCTAAAGTTTTATTACAGATACAAACTAATTTACAACCTCCATACCAGCAGAGAAGCCATCGTTGCATAGTAAATAGTATATTAAGATTTTGTTAAAAGTGTATACGGTGCTCCTTATATATGTAACTATCATTTTTTTGTTTAATAATAAATAAATTAATTTAAAAAAATTATCTTCTTCGCATTACTTATCTATTTCACCTGTCCGCAGATTGTTGTTCAAAAAAGCTATGGTAGTTATAGCATCGTTATAGATCTAACAGAATAAAAATAAAATTGTTTCTCAACTCTCTGATATCAACATTGTTGAGCTTTGAATTGTTTTATTACCGCGAATATGCAGTGTCTTTTGAAGAAAAACCGTCACTCGACTTTCTCATTTTTAGTTTTCACTATTCATGTAATATAGCTTGATTGAATTTTAAAATCATTCTACCATTACCATGACACAATATAAGAATACGCAAATGCATCGTAGCTATTTTTAAAGGCAGAAATTTTCAGTACATTGTCCATTTTTGGAACTTTTTATATTATTCACTTTTTCTATAAATCGTCGTTTTCAAGGTACTTAAAAATAGAAACGAATAAACAAGCACTTCCGGTTGAAAAATCTTTTGAAAATATAAATGATTTTCTTTCCCGGGATATAATAATATTGAATTCAAAACATCATATTTTTATGTTCAGCGATATACGCTGTAGAGTGTCACACAGCCATATAAAAACACTTAAGTATACATACATACATACACAAATTAGCATTTAAATAAATAAATATTTGTTCATATAAAAAGTCCACGAGATGCCATCACTTTTGAAGGTAATCCGGTTCGCGCATAAACGTATAGACAAAAAAATATATATTAAAGTCTATTTACAAACGCAATAAAATAACTTCAGGTCATCGATATTAAATAAATATAACTTACAAATAAATAAAAATAGTTTACCA